>CM077809.1:59175411-59600411 GCA_039764185.1 Tamarix austromongolica
CTGGTGAGCAACAAGGTATCCATTCTTTTGTTGTTCCACCAGGAGATGTGTGCGGTATTGACTTTGGAGTTATCAACCCACCATCAACATCTTTTAAGTTTGAGGGAGGAGAACAACCATGTTTGTCACTCATAATGCCTATGCAAGTAAAAAAAAATTATCACAAACAAGAAAATCAAAATTAAAAAAAGTGCATGCATATTAAACAAATGATAAAATAGCAAATATAAATTTTCAAACTCATGGCCACTATATAATCCATTTAAATTATCAAACTAACAAACAACAATTATAATACAATAATCAATTTCGTAGAATACAAACGCATAATATCATGGCTGGAAATTTCGGTTAAATTCAATAAAAATATCACATAACTCAATATTTCGGTTAAACTTGATTAAGATCCTACCAGTAAAAATAAATTAAGAAGCCGGAGGTAAAAGCTTCACAAAAGTTAAAAACGAAAGGCCGTCGGAAGGAAGAAGTATAAAATAATCACTCAACATTCAACATCACAGCTGACGAGGGAGACAACCGAGAGCAACAAACAGACTAATTCTTCTAATATCCACCAAAATCAACGCGTACATATGAGACTATACAAATACAGTCCATCTACATAATCTATCGATGGACTATACTTCTTATAACTTACTGTATTTTTACAATCTCTAATCTGCTAGTGTTAACTTCATATAATATATAGTTATTATCATTTAATTGAAAGCAGATGAGCGAGACAGATAGAGAAGGAGCTTACCTTCCCGTCGAGCAGTAGCCTTCGCCGGTTTTGAGCTGTAATGGTAGCAGAGGAATTTTGAGCTTCTGCTAATCCAACAATGCCAAACAACAATAGTGAGTAACCAATTCCATATACAGCATTAGCCGTCGCCGGTTTTGAATCAAATAATAAATCAAATTACTTACCTCGGATGGAAATCGACGCTGAGTAAAGGAAACCAAAATGAAATGGAACAGAGTACAGACGAGCAGTGGCGTTTATTATCAACACTAAGGTCGGCAACGATGGCAGCAAACTGAGCGAGAGAGTGAAGGGGATGAATACGTCGAAGATCCCGTTCACGATTTGCCTCTTTAATTCGGCCAAAGTCTGGACCGAGATGGCCGACACTATTAAATTACACTATGAAAGAGAGAGGGAGACGGGAGGTGCAGAGGGAGGGAGACGGGAGGTGCAGAGCGATGGAGAGGTGCAGAGAGAGGGAGACGGGAGGTGCAGAGCGAGGGAGAGGTGCAGAGAGAGAACGCGAAGGGGGCTGGGTCGCGAGACAAGTAACGCGACTGGGGCTGGGTCGGGAGAGAGAAGCCGACAGGGAGAGAGGCGGGGCGGGATACAGGGACGGGGAATAGGAAAAAAAAAACGGGGAATCGTTTTCAACCATTAGATCTTTCAGATCCAACGGTTGAAAACTATTCCTACGTTTGTACCAAAATAGTGGTTCGCATATGAACCAATTTCTATATATATATATATATATTAATTAGATGAAATTTGAGTATTTTAACTAATTAAAAATTTAAATTTGGGAATTTATTTAAATAAATTATTTTAATTAAATTAAGAAAGAGAAAATACTTTCAAATTAATGTTAATTTTATAAATAATTTAATTGAATTAGAGTGATTTACTAATTTAAAATGAAATTTTTGGAAAATCTTTTAAAAATCTTAATTTAGCCTAAAAAGGGGATTTAAATATTATTTTATTTAAATATTATTATTTGTAAATATCCCAAATATTTTTAATTAATTTATTTAACCCAACCTTCCTATTTTTCTCTTCTCCTTTTTCATTTTTTCCTTTTCTTTCTTCCTTTTTCTTTCTTTTTCTTTCTTTTCCTTCTTCATCTTTTCTTCCTTTTTTTTTTCTTTCTCCAAACTAGGCCAGCCCAGCGGCCCAGTTCCCTTTTCTCCTTTCTTTTCCTTCGACGCCGCCCGACCCACGCGTCGTCCTCCATCCTTCCCTCTCCGCGCAGTGTTTTGACTCCTTCTTCCACTCGAACATTGCGTTTTGCTTTTTATCCTTGTTCTGTTGCGTTCGATCGCACAAGAATGCCGCTCTTCATTCCCTTTTCCACCTAAACTCTGCGTTTCACTTAATTTCCCCCCCTCACCTCGTGCCCTGCTGGTTTTCTTTTCCTCGACCGCTGGTCCAGCCCACCCTTCCTCCTCCTCCTTCCTTCTTCTTCCCCGACGCCATAACTGCAACCTCCCCACCTCCCCCGAAAATGGCGCCACCGGCCACACGTGTTGTGACCGGCATTTCTCCCGCCCATTCTCTTCCCCTCGACGCACACTTCAATTTGAATTGCCCCACTCTCCTTTTCTTCCCTACGTTTGCCCCCAAATTCCCTCGCGAAGGTCGAGCAAATTTTGAAATTTGTGCCGCCCGAGCAACACCATAACCGTCCCATTTCTCACCGGCTTTGACCTCATAGTAACCTCTAGAACTCGAGCCTACCCTCCACCACTATAAATACCCCTCGTTTGGCCTACAATCAAGCTTTCTTTTCCCTGAAACCCTAAGTATAAGTCAGTACGCCATCGCCACTTTAGACGCACCATCCTCCACCGTTAGCCAACCTCGCCGCCTCTTCTTTCTCCCAAACTCTTCCCTGCAATGCCCTCTAATTGATTAAACCATTCGTGTTCTTCGATTCTTTTCTCACGGGTCTCCATAACCGTGCAAAGTTTTCTGCTCATCTCACCATAATTTTTACCCCGAAACCTTAAACCACCGTCCACCACCACATTTGCCACTTCTGCCACCCTCTAAACCACCCAAAATCCCCTGATAATTCTCCTCCACCGACCTATAAACTTATTTTCTTTTTCTCCTTCCCCCTTCCCTCTTTTTCTTCATTTTCACCCCTCTTAGATCACTTTTTTGGCCACCTCCGAGCACCACCGCCGGTGCCACCCATTCCCACCAACTTAAGGTGAAACTCTAGACCTTTTCAACACTTCCCTTCGATTTATTGAAAATTATTCTGCATATATCCTAATTTTTAATGTTAAATTGATTTTAATTATTATAATTATAAGTATTATTATTATTATTGTTATCAACTATAACCTAATTGCTAAATTTTGTTGACAGTTTTGGGAGTATTCTTGAGTTAGATAAATTATTATTCTCGAATTTTAGTTATTTAATGGAATTATTACATGTTTACTAATAATAATAATAATGATGATGATAATATTATTATTAGTATAATTATTTAATTAATATTGTAATTATTTCAAGGGGTTTGAAACCTAAAATATTAATTAGGTCTTGCACCCTTGCATTTTATTACTATTATTAGCATTATTTTCTATTATTAATATTATTATGGTTATTATTTTTACTAATTTAATATTCTTATAAGTATATATATTATTAACACTATTATTATTACCATTGAATAGTAACTTTATTATTTGGGCAGGCTCGAAAGCCCACTTTATGTTTTTAAGATTTATTATTATTATTATTATTATTATTAATTTACTAATGTTAGTATTATTAACAATATTTTATTTTAGTAATATTATCATCATTATTATTATTATCTTTACCAATATCATTTTGGGTGAAGGGTAGAAACCCTTATACCACCATTCATTTAAACTACAATAGTATTTTATTAGTAGATTAGTAGTATTTTGTATAATCAATTATATTATAATATTATTTTAATTAAAAACCAAATATTAGGATAAGTTAGTGAAAAATAATATTTTAGGAGGGAGTCTAATTTTATCTTTTCTCTCATAATAGGTAAAACCAGTCAAAGCCCTTGGGAGGCATAGTAGCATGCTCTAAGACCGATGTCATTTTAGGTAAGGGTGTTACTAAGGCCATTTGTGTGTTTATATGCAGTATATGCTTCATATGCCATGTATTCTATGATTATCATTATTAATTATTTCATATGTGTTATAAAGTGGAGTTAAAGTATGATTGGTATGAATAAATTGTGGCATGATAATTATGTGTATATTTATGTTATTATTATTGTATGATGTGGCCTTAAGACATGCATGTTAGGATTGTAAAATGATGATGGGGAGTGTAACAATGTGGTGTTAGGGTTTTGTATGAAATGGCATGGTGCTAGGATTTGCATGAAATGGCATGATATTAGGGTTTGCATGGAAGCATGTCTAAGTGGAGCTAGGGTGTGCATATGAATTAGGGTTTGCATGGGAGTGTGATGTACGTGAAGTTAGGGTTTGCATATAAATTAGGGTTTGTATGGAAGCGGGGTATACATAGAGATAGGGTTGCATGGAGTAGGGTTTGCATGGGAGCTAGGTTTGCATGGAAGTGTGGGTTACGTGGAGTTAGGGTTTACATGGAAGTGTGGGCTACGTAGAGCTAGGGTTTGCATGGGAGCTAGGGTTGCATGGAGTTAGTCATGCATGTCTGGGAAAATGTTTGTGAATGGAAAATGTTTATGAATAAAATATTTAAGATATTAATTATTTAAAGTGGAAGATATTGAGATGGGACCAGCCGATCTACCGGACAGGAATAGTGGTAAGGGTTTTACCCTATATGTGACCGATCCACCGGTTATAATATTGGTTAGGACATGAGGTCCTATATGTGACCGGCCCACCGGTTATAATAGTGGGGGATCTGGAGCTCAATAAATACAAACTAGAGTTGTCAATGCTATTAAAAGATACTAATTACTTATAGTGGAACACCATGTGAGTAAGAACCAAGCCGATCCACCGGTTAGGAATAGTGGTTAGGGTTTTACCCTATATGTGACCGATCTACCAGTAATAATAGTGGTTAGGGCATGATGCTCTATGTGTGACCGACCCACCAGTTATAATAGTGGGGTGTTTCTGTATTCGCATGGATTTGATAAAAGACATGGTGTGTATCAACTTACTATGAAAGAAAGATTAAATAATTAATCTAGACCTTTTGGGCCTTATGTGTGGGCTTGTTGATTATTGGATATGGATTTCATTATATGCTTCTATATATCACATGAAATACCCCAAAACCCTAATTTAGGAAATCATGGCCGAATAGGGAATTATTAGGAAATTAATTAAAAATAAACTACTTTTAGTGAAATAAAAGGGAATTAATTAGGATAAATCAAGAAGAAATTTATGAGTGTTTTAAATAGGAGGACTTTTGGTATTTTTAGATAATTAAGGATTTTAATTGGAAATTAATTAAATAAATTATTTTATTTGAATTAAGAAGGAGAAAATATTATTAAGTTAATAAAAACTTTATGAATAATTTAATTGGAGAAAATTAGAGGGTTTCGCTAATTAAAATGGGATTCAAGAAAATTTCTTCAAAAATCCCTAAATTAACCTAAGAAGAGAATTTAATTACTATTTTAATATAATTATTTTATTAAAAACCCAAAATTTGCTTCAAATCATGCTAATTAATCCAACCACTAATTTTCCTCCTTTTTCTTTTTCTTTTCTCTTTTCTTTTCCCTTTTTTTTCCTTTTCTTTCCTTCTTTCTCTTCTTCTTCCTTGGCCTGGGCCGGCCTGCCTGGCCTTTTCTTTTCTCCCAGCACCTCCCCCCCCGCGGCCCGTCCCTCTCCTGCGTCCCTCCTTCCCCTTTTCTCCCGGCCGGTTCGGCCCGCCCCCTTTTCTTTCTTTCTTTTCTTTTCTGCTGGACCGCCGGTCCAGCCTCTTCCTCTTCTTCTTCCTCGCGACGTCGTCGTCCTTCGCCGTCTGTAACCGAAATTTTTGCCGGCAAACAAAACCTTCAACGCCACGCCAATATCACCGGTCATTTCTCCCTTTCATCCCTGTTGACTTCCCTGCAGATGTGACCAATCGATTCAGCCATTCCCGCACGCAATCCTCTTCTTCTTTTTCCCCGATGGGTCTCGGTCTGCAACAGCAGACCTGCGCTGGTCAGCCTCGCCGGACACGCAAGCACCTAACCCCAACTCCCCCTCACACCCTTATCGTTTTCCCATCCCGAATTGCCTATAAATAGCCTCAAAGGCCGCTTGAATTGGGTTCGAAAATCTGGAACCCAAAGAAATTCCAACGCACGCCACCCCACCTTCAACCGCCCTTTCCTCCGCCTTCGGCCATCGTTGCCGCCTGCTCGTGCCACCAACATCCTCCCTACACTGCCCTCTACACAACCAACCCCCTAGACCTCCCTGCCTTGCCCCGCACGTGCCGCCTTGGCCGTGCGAAATTACCTTCCCGAACAGCCTTCGACCCCCCCTCGCGCCACCTTCGCGCAACCGCCGGCGGCCATACCGCTGCTTGCAGCACCGCCACTACCCCCCAAAACAACCAGGGGTTCCTGCTCTACCACCCTACACCTCCACTTTCCCCTACTTCCCTCTTCCCTCTTCCCTAGCCTCCACATCCACTTTCCCCCTTTTCTCCCTTCCTCCACTACCGCCACCGCTACCGCCGCCACCGCCGCCACCACCTCAGCCAGGTTGCCCCAAATTCCTTGAACAGTTGAACCCTAGACCCTGAGTAATAAAAGTGTTAATAAATTTTAATACTATTAACCAATATTATTAATGATATGGTAATCAATATTATTATTAATACTACTATCATAATTACTATTATTACTACCCCTATTATTATTCTTAGGTCCTAATATTACCCCAAGAACTTCTAATTAATGGTATTAGTTGATATTAAAACCTTGTTAAGTTATTATGATTATCTTTATTATTATTATTATTATTATTATTATTATTATTATTATTATTATTATTATCACTATTATTACTATTATTATTATTATCCTTATTATTATTATTAGCATTATTATTATTATTACTATTAGTGTTATTATTATTATTATTATTAGTATTATTATCATTATTACTATTATTGTCATTATTATTATTATTATTATTATTATTATTATTATTATTATTATTATTATTATTATTCCCATGTTTATTACTCTAACTATGACTGATGTTGTTATTATCTTTGTTATTATTATTATGGTAGTATTCTTACTATTATTAGTATGATTAACATTATTATTATTATTATCCTCATCATTATTATTATTAGTATCATTATCGTTACTATTACTATTATCATGGTTATGAGGTTTTTGCTAGTATTATTATTATTATTATCATTATTATTATTATTATCAACATTACTATTATTGTTATTACTATCATTGTTATTATTATTATTATTATTATTATTATTATTATCTTTGTTATTATTTTTGTTGTTGTTGTATTTAATGCATTTATTATTTTATCGATTATTACCATCGCTATTATCCTTAACATTATAATTTAATATTATTACCTTAGTATTTTTGTTATGCTTAGTATTGCCACAACTATTGTATTATTATTATTATTGTGATTATTATTATTGTTATTGTTATTATTGTTATTATTGTTACTATCATTATCGCTATCATTACTACTATTATTATTACTATAGTTAATACTAGTGTCATTATGTTTATCTTTCTAACTATTATTATCATTTCAATTATTTCTATTATTATTATTTTCAGTATTCATACTATTATTTGTACTATTATTATTATTATTATTATGATTATTATTATTATTTTCATCACTATTACTACTTCTACTACTATTATTATTATTATGATTATTATTGATATTATCATCAGGATGATTATGGTTGTGTTATTATTTTATTATTATCGGTAATATTACTACCACTAATGCTATTACGATTTCAATTATTATTATCATCATTATTATCATTATAGCCATTATTATTCTTATTATGAGTACTATTATTATTAGTAGTATTCTTATTATTGTTAGTATTATTAGTAATTATTATTAATAATATTGAAACCCTCACCTTAATACTCTGGATTTTGCTAAAACCTACTTTAATTAGTGATAATCCGTTTAAACCATCGTGAGAATAGTAATAACCCTACCCTTTATTTATAAACCCCTATTATTAATATTAGCCTTAGTATTAGGCCATGATAGGGGTAAGATAGGAAAATTATGGTAATTCCGGTAGAGGGAGATTAACCCTTAGCATTTCCCTCTTATAGGTGAACCGAATCAAAGCCCCCAGGAGGCGTAGGAGCATGCTCCAAGCCCAGCGCCGATTTAGGTAAGGACGTAACTAAGGCCACCTGTATGTATTGCATGTTTTAACTGTCTTGTATGCCTTGTGCGGTTGTATGCTATAATCTGTATGTTATCTGTGTATTTATGTAGCGCAGCGTGGAACCGAGGTATGTTCTCGTGCTCTTGTCTGTATGTACTAATATGGTAAGGTGCAAATATGACGTGATGTGGTGTGACCCTTATGACGTGCATGCTAGGTGTTTTGATGGGGAGTTGTGGAGTGAGGGCTTGAAAGAGAAAAATAAGCAACTAAGATAACCAAAGGGAAGTACGCTGGTTAACGTAGGTATGGGCGACCTAGGTAATCTGTAATCTGTAATCTGTGAAATGATGAGAAAAAGGGGGAATTAAATAAATAGAAGAGTGGAAGAAAATAAGGTTGCATGGGGGAAACTAGGGTTTGCATGGGGAATGATAGAGTTGGCATGGTAGAAATGATAGGGTTTGCATGGGGAGGTTAAGGTCCGCATGGGGGCGAACCTTACGTATGAAAAGTTACTTTGGGACGTGGGGAGACTAATGGAAGGTCTGTTTGGGAGTATGGAGGCTCGAGGTGAAAAATAGTACGTAGGGTCATATAAGGGTACCTAGGGTTTGGGAAAGAAACCCTAATTCAAGGAGGTGGGGAAAGAATAATAATAATAATCAAGGAGGAGCGAAGTATGAGGGGGAATTGAGTCTGAGAGTCATGATACGTGGGGCGTTAAGATAGTATGAGTAGACCTCGGGTATAAGGTGGTGGGCCCTAACCCACACATCTAGAGGTTGGGTTTTCAATGCGAGAAATATGTTAAGTCTGATAATCACAAAGGGTATTTAGTGGCCTAAAATAAGTGCGGGAGATAGCTCGGTAACCTAAACCGAGTAAGGATATAGCTAAGGCTGAATGTGTGACATGTATCCTATGTGCCGTGGATGTTCTATATGATTTATGTGTTGTGTTTTGAAACGCCATTATCTTATCTGTTCCATGTGTAACGTGGCTTGGAATCAAGACGTATGCTTGTGTCCTCATAGTATGTGATAGTACGAATATGTCATCAGTTTTTATGTGGTGTGTTGAGGTCTCTGGCCATGCATGACAAAGGTGAAATGCCCTCGAATAAGGCACGTTAAAACACTAACGACTTATAGAGAAAGATGTTGAGCCGAACCCAGACCGGTCCACCGGCTATAATAGTGGCAGGGTATCTTACCCTCGCGACCGTTCCACCGGCTATAATAGTGGCAGGGCATGTGCCCTCGTGACCGTTCCACCGGCTATAATAGTGGGAGATTTCGTGCTCAACAAACCAAACGTAAAAGTGATAAGACATGGAAAGATACTAATATTTACAGTGAAATACCTTGTGAGTCGGGGCCAGACCGGTCCACCGGCAAATAATAGTGGCAGGGTACATTACCCTCGTGACCGTTCCACCGGCTATAATAGTGGTAGGACATAGCCCTCGCGACCGTTCCACCGGCTATAATAGTGGGGCTCCCGCACTCACAAGGATCGATAAAGACTATGTTGTAACTCGTTATAATTATCTGAGATCTAATGAGAAAGTCATCTGATTCGTGTTTAGCACTATTCATCTGTGACATTATTTATTGGTTACGTGCTATGTCTGCTTGTCATGTATTGCTGTGTATGTGGGCCTTAGTATGTCTGTTCCCTTACTCAGTACGTAGCGTACTGATCACCCGTTTCATGGGTGCTGCTCATTCCCACGAGCAGAGAACCAGTCTGAGTTTTGTAGGTAGGGGATGAGGTCTGTGGCATTTTCAGGGCTGAGAGTTGAGTCTGGATCTAGCTTGGGGGCCGAGAGTGACGTGGCTGGAGAACTTCCCCTATCTTATTTCTTTGCATTATCGTACTTTGTTATTCCGTTATTTTAAGTCCTCTGACATTTGGAATTTTTAAATTGTACTTCGGAATGTAACTTTTGACTTTCGCACTCTGATTCCGTAAAACTTATGCTTTACGAATGATTTGTTTTGGTTCTATTCTTTTTAGCCTTAGCACTTAGTATCGGGTCGGTAGGCATGAATCGATTTGGTACTAAGTGTGGCGGTAATACCCCCAGATTTACAGTTTTATTTGCTTGCTTCCGCTAAACTCCTTTAAAAGTAAACGAAATTTTTCAGTAGTAAATTTGGGGGTGTTACATCACATGTGTGGGTTTGTAAATGTATGTTGATCATTATCCTGCATGATTTGATGTGTTATGTGTTGGCCTTAGTGCTCGGTTACCTTACTCAGTACGTAGCATACTAATCACCCATTTCATGGGTGTTGCTCATTCCCACGAGTAGATGGCCCTTTTTGACTTTGTGCAGGTGGGCGAAACATCAGTTTAGGCTGTGGGTTGAGCTTATTTTGGCTCAAGGTTTGAGAGTTGTGGCCATATTTTTATGCTATGTATTTCCTTTTTATTAGTTCCTTTGTATCGGATTATCCATTTAGATCTATTACCTTGTATTAAGTATTTCAAATGATTATTTTATCGATTGTAAGTTTATTTCTCTTTCAAAATGAATTATAATTCTTCACGTGTACTCTAATTTCTTTGTTATGATCTTTTAATTCATTTTGTGAACTCTTGGTTTGAGTTTAATAGTAATCTCTTTTTAGCCTTAGCACTTGGTACTGAAACGGTCGGAGAGAACCGATTTGGTACTAAGTGTGGCGGTAACATCTCCAAAATTCACGAGTTTTAAACTAAGTATTTTAATTACTTTCATTTTTTTAAAAAATAGTAAATTTTGGGGTGTTACAAATCCATTTATGTTAAATATGAAATTAGTGTGTTATTAGTATTATATGAGGTAAAATGTGATAGTTTTGATCTGTGAAGTGTCTTGATAAACTATGAATAGCATACAGATTGATATTATAAAAAATGGCTTCAATTGGAAATAGTAACAAAAAAGGGTAGCAATGGTATTTTATGTATTAAAATTTGGATTTAGGTTATGAATTTCTAATATGATATTTTTAGTAATATTTTGGGTTATTATATTAAATTGGATGATTTGGAGAGCTTTATAGATGGATTTATGGTGTACTCGAGAATTTGGGTTTTATAAGGGCCTTAGGGTCTTTTCCCTTGTGAATTGTTCCGTTCTGTACTTAGTGTATGATCTTATGCCTTACCTTTACTTCCTATGGTCACAACATGTCTAATATGTTATAAACATGATGCATCCTAAGTATTTCTATTATTTTTATTGTTATTATTATCAATGTTGGAATATATTTGGTAGCATTGGTACCTTATATTACCAATATAAGAAATAATCCATGTGGTAAAACATTAATATTTAAAGTGAAAGAATATGTGAGTTAGGACCAAGTTGTATATGTCCATTTTGCTGGATAAGAATAGTGATCAAGTGTGTTATGCCCTAAAAGTTGCATTAATACATTCCACCATACAAAAATAGTGATAGGAGCATTATGTTCTAGAAGTTGTAACAATCTGTTCCATTAGATGAGAATAGTGAGGTCCTTGAACTCAATGTGGCTAAGAAACTGAAAATAAATGATTACCTAATATTGAAACCATGAAACTCTAATTTTGGCTTCTCCCTTGGATCATCTCACATCTAGAATAATGTAAATGCTAGTTTTCTTCCATTTCCTTTATGTGTTTCATGCCTTACTCTCTTGATATGCATTTATTACATTAATCAATACATAAATATTGACCATCCTTTTTGTGGATGCTACTCATTCCTACAAATAGAACCTAGTTTTTGATGTGTAGGTATTTGATAACTATAATACTTCAAATTTTTATAACCTTCATTTAGAACGTTTAACCTTTTATCCAAAAAAAATAATCTTTAATTATTAATTTAATTATTTTTGTCAACCTTTGACTTATGAACCAATATAAATTATTTAATAAATTAATATAATTATTTTAATTATTTTATCTTACTCTTTTTATTTAAATAAACCCAAAATCCAAAATATGTACCGCTATCATTTTTCTTAATGTGATACCCTAATTATTGGATAAATTAATATAATATATACTAATAACCTAAATTTAATCTAATTTTTAATTTTAACCCTAAATCTATTTTCTTTTTCTTCTTTTCCTTTTTTTTTTCTCTTTTCTTTCTTTTCTTTCTTTTTCCTTTTCTTTTTCTTTTCCCTTCTTTTTTTTTTATCTTCTCGGGCCAACCCATCCTCTCCCTTTTTTTCCTACATCAGCCCAACCTTATTTTCTTTCTTTCTTTCTTCTTCTTCTCCCTATGTAGACTAACCTTCTCTTCTCCCTTTTCTTTCTCACGCGGCCTGACCCAACCTCCTTTTTTCTCCTCCTTCCCTTGGTCTACGCCCTGCCAAGCTCACCCTTACCTCCTTCTTCTCCCCCTACACGCAGTGTGCCTGTACCCCTACACGCCTATGCCACCATCCTTCCTTTCTAGGCCAAACCACGCCTACACCACCTTCCACCTCGATACCTTTTTTTTCCTTTCTAGCCCCTGCAACACCCTCTCTCCCTTTTACCTCCACTAGCCAACCCAGCAACCCCTGCCTGCTAGCCATCGACCCCAATCTGAGCCTTGTCCTACCTGCTCGTCGTCTATAGCCCTCACCTACTGTTCGCATACCTGAGGTCCCCCTCCTCTTCTCCTTCTTCTTCCTCTTCCTCTTTTCTTCGACCTTGCTTTCCCTCTTTCTTCTTCTTCTTCCTCCCTTATTTTTCCTTACCATCACCACTATATAGCAACATCTGTCACCTCCACCACCAACCCAGTCTCCATCGTCAGCCACCACCCTCTTCCTTCCTTCCCTCCTTCTACCTCCTCCTCTGCCACTATGTCTTCCCTTTCTTCCTCCCCTATGACACTTTCTACCAATCCCTGCCCCTACCACCATCCACAACTTCTACAGCCACGTCCAAGGCAACGATAGTTTTTGCTGTTGCCACCCTTCCTCTCGAAGCAGTTAGCTCCTCCACCTTATAACCCCCTGCACCACCCCAAGTTGACACCACCAGCCACCTCCCTATAGCCACATGCATCCTTCTCCTCCCCTCGACACACTCTATCTCCACCACCTCCACTTAGCCGCTCCATTCCCCTCCATTTCGTCCACCACCGTAGCTCCTCCTACCTTGCCTACTGCCAGCCACAATAGCCGCCCACTCCTATACCCTCACCTTGCAGCCACCTCAGCACCACCTTCCCTCCTTCTTCTCCTCCTCCTTTTTCTTCTTCTCATTTCCCTTCTCTACACTGCTTGTCTTGCAGCCTGCACAGTTGTTGTCTCCATCTTCGACCCTCCTACACCCCACCATCCAATCACTACCATCTCCACCCCCACCTCCTACACCCAACGACCAAATCAACACCCCAACCACCACCTCCAACCACTTGCACGAACCATTCCCCCTCCCTTGCGTGCATGGATCACCCTGCATATGTAGTGTGGCTTTTGTTTTGATTTTTAAATTAATTTTGGTAATGTTTAATATATAGGGGTAGTTTGGTAAATTTATATTTAATAAATATTTTTAATAAAAATTATTATTTCATTGATCAAAATATTAATATGGTATTTGTGATATTATTTTTAGGTAATTTTTTTTTATTAACAGATAGACATTACTAGGTCATATCTTCAATTATGTGTGAGATGTTGTTTCTCAAGGATTGAATTAGGTTTGGCTATGGTTTTGAATCAATGAATTAGTTATGTTGTTATCATTAATCATTTGATTTGCATTATTCAATTGCTAGTATCTAATTGCTAAGGGTTATTTCAGTTGACTACTAATTTGACTCAATTAGGTTGTTAATCAAGGAAAAAAAAGATGAAGATTGATGCCAAACAAGAGTTATTGAGTAGAAATTGATTGATCACGAAAGTAGATTAGCGATTCTCATGAACTTATTAGACTAACACAAACTTATAGGTTTAATTTAGTTTCACACTGTACAAATTGGTTGTTAGACTAAGTTAGACATAACTTTTAATATTGAAAGAGGCTAATAATTATCATAGGCTAGTTATTCCTACTGAATTGAGCGGCTTGATTGGTGATTAACTTGATTTGTTAGTTCACACTCGAGTTGTAACCGAAGTTTGATCCTAGGCCTTTCTTATTAGCTGAAATTTGTTCCTCACGACGTCTAGTGTTTGCATTATTTTCTACCATGATAACTAAACCTGTCATTTTTATTTGTGTAGATAGTCAAAATAATAAAAATTAGTAATTAATGAAGAAGTCCCAGTGGATATGACCTTGTATCCCTACAACAACATCTATGCCCAGTGGATTGAGGCAAACATATAACGGGGCGTTTTGGTCACAACTATTACCTGAGCCATGGATGGAGCCAATTAAGAGCCCATGGGGTCACCTGACCCCATGGAATTGTTAAAAATATATATTATACATACAAGATAAAATATCAAAAACCAAGTCTGGAGCATTGGTTGGAATACGAACTTTAATCAAAGGCACGGGTCATGAGTTCAAATCCCCCTGACCCTGTTGGAACATTTTTTCCCTCAATTTTTTTTCTCACCGTGCACGACCCTAGAGGCCCGTTTAGCCATCCTTCACTGCTCGAGCACAAGTACACCTCAGTCCTCATAACCCTCTGTCAGTCAGTCCCTCACCCATCCTTCTTGTCAATATTCTTCGATGGTTTGACCTTCAAATTCAAGCCAAGCCTTCGACGCTTCGACTCCAGGCTCCAGCTTATTCCGTCACCCAAGTGCCCGCCACCCACTGCCATTAACATCGTTCGACCACAGCATTCGTCACTTCCTCCCACTCCCACACCACACCATTAGCTTATTCTGTCGTCCACTGCCATCCACTGACTCTCGGAGTTTAACCTCCTCGCTGCCAGGGACGATGCCACTACTGTTTGCCCTTTGCATTACCCCACGCTGCTACCACTGTCTACTAACGTCGATTAATGCCCTGCGTTGTACCCCAGCCACAGCCGCGACCACCCAATTACCAGAATAACATTTTACAAATTTACAGGTTATAGCCAGAGAAAGATAAGTAGAGAATGATTTTGTGTTTTATTTAATTTAAATCTAACCTAATTTTTTTCATTGAATTAGTTTGTATTTCTATTTTTAATTTTATTGTGAATTTGTGATATTGTAAATTTCTTAATGTTTTCAAGTCAGTTGTAAAATAATCTTGAATTTACATAAATTAATTGATTATTGTATATTTCTGTATTAGGTTATATTAAAGTCGAATTAGTATAGTATGAATTATTGTGTAATTTTGGTTATATGAATTAGTTCATTATTTTTTAATACAGTTCGCATCTTCAATAGCATGTGGGTACATGAATTAGGTTGGCTATATGAATTAGTTTATTATTGTGTAATTTTGAATTAGTTGAGTATTAGTTTAAAATCGTGTGGTTTATATGCTTGTGAAGCTAGCTTTGATTTTGCCTCAATCGTTGAAAGAGCTTTCTCATCATTGAGTTTTATAAAATACAACCTACGAAATAGTATGTATGATGAATGGGTACATAATTATTTGATATAATATATAGGAAAATATATATCTGATACTATTAGTAATAAGATTACTATAGTTCGCTTTTAAAATATGAAACCTCGACGAACACAATTGTAAACGAATATCTATGTATAATTATGGATAATATTAAATATATTATTATTATTATTATTATTATTTTATATTTAGATATATGCTTGTTATTTATTGGGACCCCATGAATTTTATAGTCTAGCTTCGTCCTTGACCTGAGCATGAGTTCTTTACTTTCCTGACTTTTCTCTTCCAAGATTGGCTAATAACTAATATAGCAAAGCTTAAGGAAATTGAGCCAGATAAGCTACCATGGGCCACGACCTTTGCACTGGGTATTTGGTAACTTTAGCAAGCCCGGAATAAAAGCATTTTTAGAAACTCCCATATCTCAATGGTATAGGTTAGTTGTTGTGGTTGAGGGGATGGCCAAGGATGAGCATTTATCATGGTCCCACATCCAGTTGCTTACTTCCAAAAGCAGTAGCAGTCGTATGGGGGTAGGATGGACAACACATCACACCTTTGTTAAGGTCAATGTTGACGGCAGTGTCAAGCGAAATCCAAGATATATTGTTGAGGGTGGTGTGCATGGTTGGAGACCATACGAGTAGGTGGATCTTTAGATTCTCTACGAACGTGGGTTATAACAGCATATTGGTGGCTGAGCTCTGAGCACTTTACTATGGACTCCTCCAATTCAAATTAAGAGGCATTCCCTGTGTGTGGATTTCTAGATACTCTCTCTTGGTCGTTCGTTGGCTCAATGATAAAGGTCTGTTCTATCATCGCCAACAACATCTCTTGCAAGTGTGCCGCAATTTGAGTAAGGAGTTCTCCATCTATCGTATCGTACATGAATACAGGGAGAGAAGCACAATTTTGGACAAACTCGCACCCTCCGGCCATGACATTTCATTTGGCATCCAACCTCAACCTCATGAGCCCCCCTAATGGAAATTTGTAATGAGTTGTTCTTTAAATAGGATTTGACGTCATTACGTATAGACAATGTCATGATCCATGCTAGGATTTCATAATTTTGGATTGTACACCCCCTTGCAATCTAAAAAAAAAAACAAATTATATTAAAAAAAGAAGAAGAAGAGAAGATACAAACTTGCATAAATATATTTGAGTTTACGTTTAAACCGTAATATATACTACCACACTTGTCCAAATACATATATATATTGTGAGTTACACCTGTTGTGTAGTTTCCGAACCTTTCCTATCAGCATGTGAAGATGTTTTGGACCCGACTTTGAAGGACCATATTGTGTTATACTCTTGTGGTCATTTGTTTTGTGTTCCTCTTCGATATGGATGTATTCCTTGATATAGTCAAGGCATGTGGCCCTCAAATACACCTTTTCTCTTCTGTTGTTCATCATTTTCGATCCTCTTTTACTTAAGCATATGAAGCTTGATTCGAACACAAATAAAATAAATTCTGATGATTTTTTTTTTTTTGAATTTTATAACCGTTCTTAAAAAATCAATATAATAAAGACGTAAAGTTCAGTACAAAACCTGGTAAGGAGAGATACAAGTTATTCAAATTCTAGTCTTTAAACATGCTGGGTAGATCTCATCTCACGGGTGGCGTATGTTTGCAAATTACGGATGCTCTGGTAGGAGTAGTTTTCACAGTCAGAGGGGCAGCTCGCACGCAGTCCCTATGCACGAAGCTGACGGGGACGAGAGAAAAAAGAAAAAAAAAAGGCAATGATTACGGCGAGGAAGGAAAGGAAACGGATTGATCGCCACTGTACATTTGACTTGTATGTAAATGGAGCAGCGTACCCTACGAGCCCAGATCCATCACCCCTTTGTCTCTGTCTCTGTCTCTCTCTGCAATGGAATTTACGTGCTTCGCTCTGTCAAAAATCCTCGTTTCGTGTGGGAAAGGCGTATCCCGTGCAAATGTCCCTGTCCAAATCTTTTTACGCACATAACTCATACTTACCTAGATATGCACCGTGGTGGACCGGCCGGCCGGTTGTCAGTGCTGCACAGAGACGATTTGGAAATATTTTCTCTTCCTAAAATTTTTAGACGTCGAAATTAATATTAAATATTATTTAATTAATTGTTTTATTAAAAATATCATTAATTAAAATTATAAATAATATTTTCAGATTTTTATTTTTTTAATTTAGTTTTATATATATAATTTTTTAATATTTTTATTGTTAAAATTTCTCTGATCTTATTTCTCCTTTCCTTCTCCTAAAATGCTGTCGGATGTACGTTCCAACCCCAAAAGGGTGAGATGAGACCGAAAATTGGAATTACGAAAACCAATAAAGACAAAATCAAAAAGGCATAAAAAGAAAGAGTACAAAATTTCATGACCTTACCTTGCTGTCTATGATCGATACGCGCGCAGTGCAGAAGGGACCATCCGTGCAGGGCAAGGCTGCATTTGCTGCTATTCAACCGCTTCTTTGTTTAAAAAAAAAATAGGTTAAATATTTTTAAAATAAATAATTATTTTATATACCTATTTTTAATAATTAATTTTAAATATAAATAAAATCATTTCTCACTTAAGACTTGTTTCGTATTAGATAATAATTGGGCTGATTTTTTTTTATATTCCTATATCTTATAATTTATATATTAAATGTTTAAACATTATACAAATTATTTTTAATAAGATATTTATTTTAATTTATATTAATATTTGTTATAACTATTTAAATTTTAAATAAACTGTATAAAAATATAAAATATGATTTTTTTTTTGTACTCTTATTACCTCGGGACCAATTGAGCGACCACTTAGCTAACTAGCTATTGTTACCTACGACCCTGCCTACCTGCCCATATTGATTTGAGGGTGGTCCTAGGTATGCTTTTCAGGAACGGCAGACAGACAGACGGAGTGCTCTCATTTTCATCTTGGCCAGATATGAATAGTTTAATGGAATTATTTCATTTGGGAAGTATGAATCCACCCACATAAAAGGCGTTAATCTCGATTATTGAGACTAAGACATAGTTTGATAAAGAGTTTTAGTTCTAAATTTCATTTTTTTGTTCAAATTTCACCCCGCAGGTTTTAATATTTATACTAATTTTAATAGATTTACTTTTAAAATAAAATAGAATAACCAACTAGAACAACTTTTCCAAATCATGCTTAATAGAATTGGATGCTCTAAACCCATCAAATTCCGTTAAGTATAATCATTAACAGTGCCCTTTAAGAATCGGTCCAAAGCAAAAAAGTGACATGTCAAATGCTATGTTGTTTTTTTTTTTTTTTTTTTTGCGTACATGAAAAATTGTTGATTTGTGAGTAAAATGTATTCCAGGATTTGAACTTATAAAAATGAACAGTTGACCCCGAAAACGCACAGCAAAACAAAATATAACGTGTCAGTGGAGCTATAGTAATTTCAGCATGCCGAAGGTGCACAGTCTTTCATCATATAATGCCCACGGAAATGCATGCCTCGGCCACATTGAGCTATTGAGAAATCTTCCGACGAAAAAGACACTGCGACCAGCACTGCATGTTTTCATGGTCGATTTAATCATTCACCGCTTTAACGCGAGGGGTACAACAACGGGGTCTCGGGGAACAGTAGATGCCGAAAGATTGGATACAAATTAGGTATCTGTATCTCCATCCGTTACTTAATTTCGATAAAAACACCTATACTCGTATTTGTATTTAAATTCGACGGATATTTTTTTCTTTATCTATATCTATATCCGTTTATATATTTATCGGGTAAAACTTATAGGATTTTGGATAAAACCCATTAAATATAAAGTAAAAATCATTTAATGTTAGAATTATATACTTATATTATTGAAATTTAATTATATATTCACCTTTTGCATTAGAAAATATACTTAAAGTTATATAAATGAGGGTAAAAAGTAATTTTATATCTGGTAAAAGAATGCCGGTACGTATACAGATTTGAAGATTCCTTACTCATGTCCATACCCAAATCAGGCGAATATTCCTCCATATCCGTTTATCCACATCCATTTATACATCCAATTGATAAAATCCGTCCGATTGTCATCCCTAGAGAACAACGATGCTTTTAGTAAGAATCGATCCTTGAACATTTCAAATTGTTAGGGTATATTTAGTCACTATGGTAATTTGATATTCCACTCCCCGTCACTTTTGCCCCTATGATCAATAGTTTAGTACTAGAAAAATACCATCGGTAACCCTTTTTTAAATGATTAAGGCTTTGTTGAATAACGATATTAATTATTTGAGATATCAAACATATAATCTTAAGTGCTTGTTTGGTATGAGGGTAATAGGGATAAAAAAAATTATCCCTATATTTTATATATCTAATATAATTTATTTAAAATTAAATATTTTTATTTTAATAAATACTTATTTTAGATCTTAATTTGATCTAAAATAAATATTTTATTAAAAATATATTTATTATTATTAAATACTTAATATAAAAGATATAAAAGATATAAAATATGAGAATTTTTTGTCCACTACTATTATACCTATACCAAACAAGTCCTAAATAATAATTTGTTCTGCATGTTTCAGATTACTTTTATTTCAATGATTTAGCATATTAAATAATCAAATTAGTGGAATCAATGAATTTCACTCAAGGCACCTTCTTATCTTACTTTCTGACATTTGAGGCTCGAGTTACTAAATGCCTAGAACTTAAATTCATAGATTTGTAATAATACAAAATGGAACAATTATTATCTATCTCAAGTTGTTAATTACTTTATTCCATCATAGAGGTATTAATGTAGTGACCGAGATAAAAGAGGCTTTGCCTAACAGTTTTCGGACGAAACCTCTCCTTGTGTCAAAAGGCGATAACCCTCGCCCTCAGGGGTCCAACCGCCGGCCCGACAGCTGTTGAACGGTAAACTACGGTGACTCAGCAACCAAGGACAAGGTGGTCCACTCCACGGTGCCCACAAGGAGCCACCCCCACATTGGAGGGTTGAAACTCCCACACTGCGGCTGCCGCGTATCGAACCTTGAACCTCTTGTGTCAATTTGCCTTGCCTTAGCCACTGAGCTACGCCCGCACGGGCCGGACGAAACCTCTCCCAAACAGTAACCGTGGATCTTTCGGAATCTCTCCCTCTATTGTCTTTGAGACAAAGGGGATAAATCCATACAAGCAAACGAGATTGGAAATTTTGCGAGATAACAGTGGTCCGTTCTCTTTCTACATTTCGTATGGTTTTCATGATGCCAATTTTTTTTATTTTTTTTATTTTTTATTTTTTATAAATTATATCCATGATCCAAGGTGGTTGACGAACATTCTTGAAGTCGTTTATAGCAGTAAGTAAATATAACTGTTTGAATTGTAAGAAATAAAGAAAGAAAAAGGGAAAAACCATTTCCATAGGCGCACACACCTCATCTAATAAAAGACTTGCTTAGAATTATTTATTCGGAGAGATAGAAGATATTCATTTATTACTATCATTCATGTTAACACACACTAATTAACACACACTAACCTTAGCTAACTGATATTTGAGCACATATAGCTGTGTGTAGGTTTATCGTAGCACGTGCACATGAATTATAACTCAAAATTAAGCATAACTAATTAGGCAAATGACGCACATACCATACATGCCACATATATACAGATAGCGTATAATATAAGTAGTACGTACGTACGTTTTTCTTGCACTAATTACTTTATCTTGTGCCTTGAATGTGCCCCAACCGCAGCTCAAGATCAAGCTCCAGACCACCACTCAACTCCTTAACACTACTGCTGCTGCTACCGGCATTAATGTCATTATTACTTTCCGGTTCTGCAGTAGTAACAACGGAAACTAATTCAACCATTCTAGCACTTGATGCAGCATTCTTCAGATCGGCAGTACTGGGCGGAGGAACCAAGCTGCAGCAGCTACCGTTTGGCCGATACCAATTACTGTGGAAGATGAAACCGCCGCCACCACCACCACCTCTAATAACCGTCTCCTTTAGACATGCATCGTCCAAGCTTAAAGGACCACCAAATGCGGTGCCTGCAGACCTAGAACTAGGGCTACGAAATTGACACAAGAGGCATAAGGCTGCTGGTTCACGGCTGTCGATAGGATTAGGAGGCGGTACAAACTTATTTGAAGATAAGTCTGCAGCAGGAGGAGTACTAGTTGTAGATGTTGGAGCCGCTGCTGCTGATGATGGGTTATTATAATTATGAGTCTGTTGATAATAATTATTGGCACGGTCTCTTCGGTGAACATTCATATGACCACCTAGGGCTTGAGCTGACCTAAATTCTCTTCTGCAGTAACTACAATTATACGACCTTGGTGGCCAAATTGTTCCCATTATGCTGTTTGTGTCTTCAGCAAAAGCACGGACCAGTTCCCATGTTTCGCCACCGTCATCCTCTTGGTGATGAGTAGACGCAGATGCCATAGATATTAGGTATAAGCTAGGCTTAATTTGTTGGTGGATTGATGGGTCAATTGTTGAATTAAGATGACTAGCTAAGGGAGGGAGGGAGGGAGGAAGGGAGCTAGCCAGCCAGCGACCATGGTATTAATAAGTGGTCGTGTGCCAGTCGGTTGGGATAACGGATGTGTAATCTGAATCTTTAAGGTATTGTTTGGTATTCGTTATATTCCTTATTCAGGGGGTAAATTTTTTTGGGAACTTATTATTTGCTAGGGAATAAATGGCTGAAGATACCACATTTGTACTCTTGTTGCCCCATGAAGATTGGTCTTAGACTCCATTTTTACGAAGAATAAGAAATATAATTTAATGCTGTCAAAAGCTGAAATATATACATATGTTTTCAAATGATGTTTTAAATTGAGGGTATATTAGAAAACTAACACATTCATTTTACTATTTACAATGCAATAGGACCGAATTATAATTTGGGACAAACAAAAACAGAATCTAGGACCATCTTAATTTATAGGACTCAAGAGAGTATTTTGTTTGACATACATAAAACAAGTAGGAGAGGTAGTTGTCTTTTTTTTTTTTTTTTTTGGGTACTCTAGTTTCATTATAACTAAATAAAAGAGGAGTCAAAAGAAAACCAATACAATATTGGCCTTTTCACTTTCTTTCTATATCAAACAAAAGTCATTTTTATCACTTTTTTCTTTATTCATAAGGAGCCCATGGATTCATTTTATTGTTTCTTATACAATGCTACTAACTCTCCTAATCTTTTGCATACCATACAAGACCTAAAATTAAAGGGCAGGTGGGTCATTGGGATATATATGATATATATCTATATACAAGCTCTAGCTATTTTGTCAAATTTAGTAAATTTTATGAATAAAAAAAATTCAAATATCCAAGGATCGAAGATGAAGATAAAATATTCATATATCTTTTATGTACTATAATACTCAGAAAACATTCAAAATATCATCATGGATATTCAATTAAGCCTTGCAAAATAAGTAATTATTGAAAACAACTATCATTTTTAAAGATGTAGTCAAATAGAAACATAAATGAACCGATAGAAAAAGATGTATGACTCTACTTGGCTATTGCAAAGTTAGCATGAAAGAAAAAGACAAAAAAAAAAAAATCTTCCAAAATTTTTCCTATTGAATACTTGCGAGGAAAATCAAGTAACTACTTTTCAACATTTTATTCCTTACTAGTTTTTCATCTCATTTCTTTTAGTGTACCAAACACAAGAGAGTACTCTTCTCTTTATATTTCCTCAAAATCTGCCTTTGGATGTAATAGTTCTATATGCAATTTCAATTCGAGAATGAATTTATGAAATTTTTTAACTTAGAAAAACTTTACATATTTATTATCAAGTAAAATTTCCTCGTAACACAACTACATCCAAATGAAGTATAATTGAAAATTTCCAAGACTCTAATGGAGCCTAGGACATAATTCACCAAATAAACCTACGGTTTGACGTCACTATAAATTTTGCTAGTGAGATTTGAAGTCAAAATTCCAAAATTACTTTTAATCCCTCTACATTTCTAAATTAATATTTGAAATGAAGATAATGATATTGACACTTTTCGCATATAAACTTTAATAGTAATTAATTAATTTTAAAATACTTTATATTACATTGCTGTAAAGTGTATGTTTGGAGAAGTTCAACTAATTTTTAATTTATTTGATAAAAAATATATTTTGATCAATTTTATATGCGTTTGAAGGACAGCATTTTCAAACCCTGAATGTTCTCTCTCCAATTTTTTTTAATGATTTGTAAGAATAGCTTATGAAAGAAACTAAAAATAAAATAAAAATACTTTTAAACCTTTTTAAAAATAATGTGTAACATGGAAAATAATTTAGAGATAATATAATTGCTAAATTAAACTTACGTCAGAATGCTATCAAAGCACTGGGTTGCCGTTGGATTATCTCAATATGTGAGCATACGAATGAATATATATATATATATTATAGAAAATTTTTACCTTTCAACCGAATGGAACACACACTACATGATTTTATAATAAAATAACTTCACCATGTCGTCACCTAATAATTTCTCTCGCCAAACGCCCCGTTGTTTTACTTGTAAGTTGTGAAATTTGATTTTTTTTGTTTATTATTTTAATAACGAATGAAATTTGATATTGACCACGATACCAGAAACCGGTTTACCCCCTTAAGCCCAGCCCAACGTTCATCAAGCAAAATAAGCGGCCTTCTTCGTCCGGTTAAACAAAGAACAAGCGAGAATGCGTTTCGGGCCTAACCGGTGACGCCGCCGGCCGGCTATGTTTGCCGATGAAGTGTACCGGCCCCCTCACTAACCGGTAGACGCCGGTAAGTATCTTTCCCGCTCTCGATTTTCCTGTTCCATGATTCACATGCGTATTTTGAGTGCATGTCGTTTTGAGCAATTCGCTGATGTTATAAGCCTTTTAGTTTATCTATACATTCGTTTCCCAGCTTAATGTTTTCTCTCCATGATTTTATGAGCTTCATGCTTAGTGTTGGTTTGGGGTGAATAGGAGTTAACAGAGGTATTGGTTTAGTGACTGAATTTTTTACCTTTAACATGAATTGGTAAGTTTTGACATCCGTTTAGTCCGGTTAATTGTATTTTTATTAACCTCAAATTTTTTAATAATGAAAATGAATGTGAAAATATAATTAAATTCAGCTGGTTAAACTCAATCTAGAAAAAATTTTTAAAACATTCATCCTGATTCAATTATATCATATAAATAATATTTTAAAATATTCATCCCAATTCACTTCAATCCAAATAGATTATTAGAGTTTTCTAGTTATATATATTTCAAGACTGCTGTAGAATATTTAATGTCATCAAGTTGGTTTGGAGATTGTAGGATAGAATGCGGTATTACTCAACAATTATTTTTTATTTTTTAATTTAAATTTTATGTCTTTACCTCTAATGTTGTATGGAGCAAATTGTTGATCCATTATGTTGGATGTGTAAGTGTGTCCTTATTGAAGGTAGATAAAAATAAGAATCAAGTAGTAAGAGGGAACGTGGGGTGACGGCTAAAGGTAAGTTGCGAGACTTCGGTGGTTCAATTTTGTCATGGAAATATGCTAATGAGGAGTTGTGAGAAGATTTAGTTATGATTAAAAGATACAGTGGGATTTGAAAGTACTAGGGCTTGCCAAGGATATATTCATGATAGAAAGTGGCATTGCACAAGAATTTGGGTAGCGGACCTTCAATAGCAGTCCTTTTCCTGACATAGGATAGGTGTAGGCACATTGTTTACCTTGCCTTGTTGTTAATTAGTCTATTTTAATTGTAATGTGTTTGATGTGATCAAGGTTATTAGAATCGAAATTCTATCTAGAATCGATAAAGGTCATTAGAATTGAATAGTATGATAGTAAGATCTTCAAATACCACAAAATTAAGATTAAAATACATTTGTATATTACAAAATCCCATAATTGTATCTAAAAATACTAAAAATCTCATTTTTAATCTCTTATTTTGTGACTAATTAAGTTGTAGCAAGTAATAAACAATGCAAATTGTCAATTACATATATACACAAAATATTGTTATATATGCCATGCATCCACCAAAGCTAACGAAATCACAAAAAAAAAAGGATAATTATGAACCTAATAGAAATTAGTGGAAAAAAAGAACATCACAAATTTAATATATTTGTTTTACTCTGCATATAGAGTTTGGAATTTTTGTAAGTATTTTTCTTTCCAATAATTGACCTTGCTAATATTCCGCGCATGCTTTCTTTATTGGTTGATGCCTAATATACAGTATGTACAAAAAAATTGTTAAAATTTAGAGTTAGGAAAGAAATATAGTGAGAATAAAAGGAAAAATAGATTTTAAAGTAAATAGATAAAACATTATAGTCAATATGTAGGATCTTAAGATTTTTCCTATGATCATAAGATTGATCCGATGCTGGATTGCCAAGATTCTATTATTTCAAAATTCTACCTAGGTTCATGGATCATTTAGTGACTTTTGGACCATAGAATTATAAAATCCATGTTGGGAGTTTAATTATGGATGTCAATGATTTGACCTTATGCAATCATGTTATTCTTGTTATTTGTGCTGTGCCGTTTGCTTGTTTGTTGTTACTTGTAGTATAGCATTTATTTATTTGTTTTCATAGGATGATTAGTCTTAACTTGATTTCTTATATGATTTTTTCAACTTGACCCACTGTTTTTACTTTTATTTTCTCGTATATTTATTTTATACATGTTTTCTATGTCTATTGGGAACGACACGTTGCTAGCTACCATGCTAATCAATGTAAGATCACGTACCTCTTTGCCTCCCCAAGCCTTGTCACAGGTGGGATTCCTACAGGGTGGTTGTGTTAGATCCTCACTTCAAATAAGACATGGTGTGAAGGATGACTAAGAAAGTAGTTGTTTTCTGAGTTTGGCTAGATTAAGAAGGCAACCATTATAATAGCTTCATGAATTACGTCTGGTAGTTGTTTGAGCGTACTTTTCAATAGTATCTGAGAGACTCTCACTGCCTCATAAGTCAAACTGTGGAATTTCATGCATTCTACAACAGTTAGCTTTAAACTTTGTTTAAGATTGTGGTTAATATTATGTTACAAGGAGTTAAGCAGAATGAATGCTGTTTTCTCTGTGTCATAGGAGAATCTGCATTGTCGTTGTGACAGATATATCATTATTTTCAAACTTATGTTGTTATTTTTATTAAAAGTAGTGATTTCCTATATAAATTGCTTGGTTTTGCTGTTCAAAACATAGCTTTCTTTTCGTATACCTTTTATCTTGTGTGGGTATCACTGCCAGTGCCAATGGTTGTTTTTGTTGGTTTTAAATTCATCATTAAATTCCACTCAGTTATTTGAGAAGAGGTTAAGCTAATTCGATTTTTTCCTGCATCTAAATGATTGAAAATAAGGGCTGCATCTAAAGAAAATTGATACCTAGATGATAATTGTCTTTCCTGACTACCATATTGAATTGATAATGGGTACACTAGTTTTGATCCTTGGTAGATGTTTAAGATATTATTCATCATTTGCAATAGAGAAGGAAATTAGTGAAGAAGAGGGACCCATCTATGAAGAAACCACTTACTGGTTGAAGTTAGAATCGCTATTGCTATGAGAGGAAAGATTATTTTGGGTAATACTTTGACAAAGAAAAGAAAAGATAAAAAAGTAGGAAAGAGTATCATGTAGAATGCTTGGAGCCTTGGAACTGTCTGTAGAAAAAGCATACGGATGGATGTGATCTAAATAACCTTGTGTGAATATAAACACATCTGGGATTCTTGATGACCCAAGTGTTTGATTATGTATGTATCAATGCAATCAAATAGAACCTAAAGCTAAGCTATTGGTCAGACTTTTTGTCCATGCCAAATCTAATTTGTACAGTATTTGTACCACGTAGTATCTAAAGATACTTGCTACACAATTGTGACTGGAAAAAAAATTAACTGGTAAGTTTGAATTATCTCGGCCTGTCGCCAAGACAGAAACAGCTTACATTTGATGTGCGTATTGCTTCATGAATTTCGGCAATAGATTTAGCTCTTGAGCATTTAGATGATTATAATGAAAAGCTTAGCGATTCATTATAAACTCATGATTTTCTATGCAGCTGAGGACCCTAGCTGTCCTGCTGATTATGGGACATTTTCAGGGCTGATGAGACTTGTATAAAAGGTTAGAGATGCATGTTTAGCTTGGGCGAGGAACTTAATTGTAGGATGTATTACTCTTTGATGCTTGTACTCATTCCACAATCATCATGTTACATATAGACCAGTGTGGTTGAAGACATGGCCGTGAACTTGTTTTCTGTGATTTGCCAAGCTATTTTGCATCTTTACCGTAATTAAGGGATCATCCACCTACCTGTTCACTTCATGTTTCTTGTCCGTACATAAGAAGCTTAACAAGTAGTAATGGACCTGATGCTTGAGTCTAGACAGACAGGGATCTGTAGAACGATGTATCATTAATTTTACAGCGTCTTGGCTATTGGAAAGGGGAGTAATTTGGCGTCAGAAGCCTCTTTTGACTCGTAAAAGAAGCTTGAGGAGCTTTGATTTTAATTGATGTGGTTGTTAGCTGTGGTCTTGTAATGAAGGGAGATGGTTCCTGTATCTTGTCTCTCTGGCCCATTTCTGAGCAAGTTGATCCTGTTTGCTTGTATGAGTTTGTTGGTTGTCTTATGCCTCAAGTAGCATCTGTGGTGGATGTCTTGTGTATTATATGAGACTTGTTAGTGCTGTTGATGAATACAAGAGATGTTCCTTCTCCAACTTTTAATTTTATAAGGCATGTTACTAGTCTTCTGTGGAAATACATATGCTGGGTCAGAGTAAGCACAGTTGTATGGGTCGTCTGCAATTTGGTTGAGATGGTACTATGGTTGGATATATGTATTGTTTTTTTACATGATAAGTTTTCCATCCATGATTTAAATATTTAAATATTGTTATCTGGGGAATTTATTCTAATGATTTATGGGATCTTGAATTTGGAGAAGCATAGTATGATGGTTTACTATATTCTTGTAAGTAGGCAATAAAATTGCATTCAGGATCATGATGCCTTGGTATTAGTGGATCTCGGATGAAAAATAGCATGTCACGTTTCACAGCATGATTTTTTATGATAAATATGGGTAGGCATTGGTAAATATTGGTGTGTATTGGTCATGTCATGTTTCCATGTTGTTTATCGGAGGCAATGTTCATAACCGTAACATCTGAGTCCTGGGCCATTACCACAACATCTTTATCTTATGATTTAGAGCAAGTACAAAATGATTCTGGAGTAAAGTCCAATGCAGGCAACAGATCTATCTTAATCACCTGATTTTGAAGAAGTTGGTTCCTTTTCAACTTTTCATTGTTTGGGGAGACAAAAATGTTTTGGATGGGATCTATATTTAAAATCGCACGGGTTTCAAGATGGAGCATGGGGAACAATACAGTTGGATAGTTGAAATTGGTGAAGAATCATGAAAGGTTTATGTTCTATAAACTATGATCGTGTGAGGGTACAGTTCGGTACATTTCTACTTATATCTTGATTTCCACGAATGGTCCATCTTGATATTTACATTGGCAACTTTCGATTTAATATGTTGGTTGGCAACTGTTTTCTTCTTTTACAGACGCAATTTATTGAAGGCAAAAGGAAACATTGAGACTGGAAATCTAGGAGATGCTTCAACAGCTTAGTACTTACATCCTGTTTATATAATCATCTTATCCCAAGACTGTTGCAGCGTTGCAGGCTCTAATACTGGGTTCTCCAATCTGAACTTTTATATTTCA
The DNA here is from genome assembly GCA_039764185.1 of Tamarix austromongolica. Classification (NCBI taxonomy): domain Eukaryota; kingdom Viridiplantae; phylum Streptophyta; class Magnoliopsida; order Caryophyllales; family Tamaricaceae; genus Tamarix; species Tamarix austromongolica. Next base: position 59,204,897 of record CM077809.1, read on the forward strand.
GGCGGCTGGTTAGTGGTGAAAACATTATTGGAAGCAAGTTGGGATCTGTTGCCGATTGTCCTGCCCAGTGCCAAATTTTTTTGAGTTGGACAGTAAGCTAACCTAATTATCTCATCTGTCCTGTACTGTATGTACCTTGTCCAATATGCTTCTTCAATTGAACTGCTCTCCTTTAATTTAAGTGACATCTGTATTTTACATGCCCTTTTATAATCAGTAATCTTATCAGCCATATATGACCAATTAGCCATGCTGTATGGAACTATATGATTGTGCATTCTTGTACGCTGCCTGTCAATGTTGTTCCTGCTCTAATATTGCGATTGAACTCATGGGCTTTTAACACTCGTCATCTTTGCAATTTCACACCCTTACTGCGGGCCTAGTGCATCGTGTGAGTGTTTTATTTATTTATCTAATGTTAGAAATTCCGCTGGCTGCTTTTTGACGTTTCCATATCATAGTCATCGTCTCACTAGTCACTAGTCACGATGGTCATTTAATAGAACTAGGCCAGAAAAAGCAATGCAACATTCAGGACTTCAATGATATTATAGGTTCTTTCATCTCCATTTACCACATGTTCAATGAATGAAAGGCATATGCATGGCAAATAATCATGAAACATGCAGTGGTGACTTCCTCTATATCTGGTGGAGAAAACTCAGCTAATCCTTAATTTGGAGAAGACTTAGTATTGGTGTGATTTTTTCTGAGATTCATCATTATTCAGATTATCCAAATATATATTTGAGATTCTATGAATCTAAAAGATTTCTTTTTGAAGTGATAATTTAGAAGTCGAGCCCCTATGAAGGAGTGCACTTCTGCCAACATATATGATTGGAGCTATGCTCTAATGGCAAATTTAGGTTCATTATGCAACTACATCATTTACTCTCAAGGCTAGCCTTATTCCCTTTTGAAGTTTGTGTACACCATCTTCAATGAGGTCGCCTTTGTTAATCTCCAGACTTTTATCTTGTAATTGACATAGGGCTTGTTCTCCTTAACTTGTTTTTAGGATTGTTAGATTAAATCTGCAAAATTTTAATAATAATAAAAGAAATATAAAATTAATGATAATAATTATAAAAATGATGGTAATGATAATAATGCTAGTGATAATAATGGAAATATAATAATGCTGGGAGGTTGCAGCTTATCAAGTCGGTGTTGTTCAGCATTCAGCTGTATTTTAGCCAGATTATTCTTTTGCCAAGAAAGGTTCTCCATCACTTTATGGGTCTCCGTAGGAATTTTTTGTGGTATGAAAATGTGCATATTAGATGAAGAGCTCTGGTTTCCTGGAAGCAAATTTGCCTCCAAAAGGCAAAGGATGGTCTTGGTTTGCTTAACCTGGGTGTTTGGAATCGGTGTGCCTTGGGGAAACTCCTGTGGAATATTGCTACCAAGAAGGATTCATTATGGGTGAAATGGATTCATGCAGTCTACCTCAAGCACGCAAGTGTGTGGGAGTACAATCCCATTGCATAAACTTCATGGCTCTTTTAGAGAGTCCTTCTTTGTAATAATTTACAAAGCTTTCTGCAGTATAGATGGCTGAATGGTTACCTTGATTACAGTATCAAATCTGCTTATGAGGCTGTGAGACCTAGACAGACTAAACAAAGGTGGTCCAAGCTAGTGTGGCACTCGCTTAACTTGCCAAGATATAATTTTCTTTTATGGCTGGCTCTAAGAGACAGGTTGATGACTAAATCTAGGCTTCTGGAGATTGGCATTGGAGTGTCTGATCAGTGTGTGTTCTGTCAGCAATTACCTAAAACTCAAGATCACTTGTTCATCCACTGTCCGATTATGGTTGAAATCTATAGGAAAATTAGAAGAATTGCTGGAAGAAGGGATAGCATCCAAGGTTGGCAACAGAAGATTCAGACTGTTGTTAAGGTCTAGGCAAAATAGTTAGAAAAATCAGGTCCTTGGAGCTCTTTTTGTGTCCTATATTGCCAATGTTTGGTACGAAAGGAACTTGAGAATTTTTAAGAATCGTAGTAGGAATGTTGCTAGTCTTGTTCGGGCTATTGTCATGGTCGTAGCTAGACGGTTAGTACATCCATATTTTAAGGCTCAATTCCAAAAGTGGGCTGGGTTGTTAGATTGTATGGTTTGATGATGTGTATGGTTGTAACTCCTCATTTTAGAAAGTAATAAATTTCTTACTTATCGAAAAAAATCAAAAAATAATAGGAATAACAATAATTATGACAATAATAATATTAAAATAGAAATGATAACGTATTAAAAGCTGCCAGTTAGATTTGAACTAATTAGATCAGTGATAATAAGCTCTAGAGAATATATTCTTATGGTGTTACGCCAAGTCTACTTAGAAGCTGGTTGCTAGACATAGCAAGTTTGTGGCCCTTAGCTTTGCCACTATTAGATTGTTAATGTCTATATATGTATTGGTTTTGACATTTACAACTAGGCATGAGATTTTTTTACCTTTAAGTATACCTTTCTGTTAGTAGTGCATCTATCTTAATGAACTATCTATAAATACAAGGTCAGGCTAGGAATTTTATTGATGAATTGATTAATGCAATGAATCATTCAATTATAGGGTCAAACTCTTGTACAATCTGTGCCGAAAATGGCAGAATAGGACCCATATATATATGATGAGGAATAAACAACTTTGAGGCAATAGAAAAATCACCTTCTACATGGACTTGGACATGGTTACATTGGCTGACACCACCCCGTATGTTGACTCTTAGATTTATATTCAAATTCTTCCTAGCAATAACAAGGGTGTGGCGATAAATAGTGTTTCTGTGTTCATCAATGCATCTATGTTGATCAACACTACTCAGTAATGTTGATGAATAATTCCTCTATTTTTCTTTCATTTTTTAAACTTGACACGGATGTATATCCCAACACTACTTACCTATGTATACCTCTAGATGCCTCTTAATCAAGTCCAACTTTAGGTACAACTCCATACTTCCATAGGTCTTCTCCTCAAGCTTCATACTTCCTGAATTTTTATTTCTCAGAGTCTACCATATAAAAAACTCCCACTTGGAGACTGAAAAGTAGGAGATTATCAAACCATCGTTAATTAACTATAGGCAAACACACTAGTTGAATCAAGGAGGCTAATTGAGGTCGTGTACAACCTTAGTTTCTCTGTGTCAACACACTCGGTCAACATATTAGGATTTCTCAAGCCCAATACCTTCCGCAAGATCACACTTCATCTTCCACAATATTGTGAATGAAGTTATGCCTCCTCTCGATATGCTTGTTTTATGAATGAAATATGGATTTTGTGTAAGTTGAATTGCACTTTGTCACATACTCGGCTTCTTTTGTAGACAAAAAGGCATACTTCTGAAGCTTGGATATCTAACTGATAGGAATATATCTCTTAAGAAAGAAGTACTATTACTAGTATTTGGATCTCCATTGAAATCAACATCAATGATCCCTTCTAGCATGATATCATCTCTTCCAAGCATAATGATTCAATTTGACATACCCTTCAAATACCTCAAAATTGCCTCCCAATGTGTCTTTCCAAGTGCTAATTGCTCCAACACTATGAGCAATATCCTATTTGGTGTACATAGCATAAATTAGACTTCCAACAACTATCGATGCATAAGAAACTCTCTTCATGTATTCACAATCCTCAGGAGAATTTTCCGTTGACACATTCCATAGGTATATTCCTCAACTTCACATCCACTAAAATTGCAAAGCACCTTCTCATTATAATCCTTGTAATACAATTTCAAGGTCCTTTCTTGATATTTACCAAGTATCTATAGTACCCAAGTTCTTCATTTCAAAATTTGAAGACAACTTCATTTCAAATTTCTAGTATCTGCTATTACGATGTCATCTTCATAACATGATAAAAGATCCATTAGTCCTCGTAAATTAGCACTAATGATCAACCTCACTTCTTCAAAAATTGTTTTCGTGCATAAATGCATTGAAATTCAAGCAACATTGTCTCAACCCCTACTTAAGTCCATACAAGTTCTTCTAGAGATTATTGAACCGTATCCAAAGACTAGCTCACCAACATCAATAAATAATGCAATATAATACTCCTATTTGACCTAGTATGCATACCGGTGCTTGAATTACACCCCTTAGAGGCTCATAAAAATCTTCTCACAGCCACTTGATCAAGTAGTTTGACTTGATTGCTACCTAAACCAGCCTTCTTGACCTGATACACCATAGATTCATCAAACACAACATCACAGTTTTAGATCGCACTTCTATGCACATAATCTACCATAGCTAATAAAATAACATTTAATGGACTTAGGATCAAACTTATCCCTATTATTATTATCAACATGCACGATACACAACCAAAGATTCTCATGATAGAAAAGGTTACCTTCTTTTTGGACCAAACCTCCTTCGGTATCACGTTATTAACTGGTATTGAGGGTCTACTATTTATTACATAATTAGCAATGCTAATTATATTGGCCCAAAACTATTTTGGTAATCCTAAGTGCAACCTGATGCTCTTAGCACACTCATTCAAGGTCTTGTCCATCCTTTCACCTGCTCCATTCTTATATGGCTTCCGAGGAACAATCTTCTTCCACTTGATCTTATTATGAACAATAAAGTTTTGAATATTTTTATTGCATTACTTACACTCATTATCATATTTGAGGTGCTTGAGCATCAATGCAATATTATTTTCAATCCTAATATTCCATGTCTTGAAGAATGTGAAAAAAATAGACTTGCATTTGAGAGAGTAAACCCACAACTTTCTGATGGTGACATAATATTTGGAGCCTCCTCCAACTGATGGTATTGGTGCTGGCCCTATACATCTGTGTACATTAGCTCCAAGCGTTATACCTTATGTTCTTTTTTTTTTCCATTGTCAAATTGACGTTCTCACAGAGATCTAAGTTGATGTTCTTTAGATTAGGTAGATCACTTCTAGAAGTTAGAATTTTCATTATCTTTTCGCCCATGTGGCTAAGTCTACAATGCCACAATTTTGAGCAAAGTAGGTTTTAACTACCACATTCTGCAGCCAATTTTGGAGTACAACACCCCTATCTTAGATCCCATTCTATCATCCTAGCACACTTTACGACTCTCAAAGAACTCTCTCCGGATATGGTCTTGTGATCAGTATTGTCTAGTTGTCCAACAAATATTAAATTCTTTTCAATCCCAAGGTGAATGTGACATCTTTAAGCTTCTACTTACACATATTGGGAGTTTTAATCATAACATCATCCCTGGCAACAATCTCTAAGTACTTGTTGACGACAAAATATATGTAATCCCCCAAAATTTTAGAAAACTAATAATTTAATAAATAAATTTTATTGGAAATAAATTAGCTTTTAAAATTATTTAATTTAATTATTTTATGGATCTTTGAGTATATAAATTTGGACGGGAATATTTAGTAAATTAAAATAGATATTTTGTTATTTTATCATGCTATTTTTATTTAAATAATTTTTCAAACTAATATTTTACTAAATTTATCCTTTTTAAACTAATATATTAGATTATAATGAATTAAATTATTAAATTAAATAATTTATCAAGAATATTACATTTTATGATTTTATAAATTAATTTATTTTATTTCCCCTATTTTCTCATTTTTCCTTTTCTTTTCCTTCTCCTTTTTCTCCTTTTTTTCTTCTTCCTTCTCTTTTCTTTTTCTCCTTCTTGGGCCGCCCGCACCGGCCTGCTTCCCCCCTCCTTGCGCGCTGGGCCACAACCCGTTTCTCCCCCTTCTCCTCCTTGCACGCCCGTCCAGCACAGCCCAAACTTCCTTTCATTTTTCTTTTCCTAGATCGGACCGACCGATCTTCCTCCTCTATGCCGACCAGTCTGCTCCGCCCTCCTTCTTTTTCTTTCTTCTTCTCCTTGCTCGTGACCGACCAGCCTCAACAATGCCATGCCTGCCACCACCGAGCCGCCCTGCAACTGCCGCCACCTACCACCGCACCTGCTCTCTCTTCCTCTCTCTCCCTCGTCATTTTCTTTCCAATTTTGAACCAAACTAACCCCTGCATCCCTAGCCCACATGCCATCTTCCTTTCCTTCTTCTTCCCTTCCTTTCCCCTGCCAACCGACCACCCCTGCCACCCTACTACAGCCCCGACCGGCCACCTACTCCCCCTGCCTCTCCCTCTTCTTTTTTTTTACCCTCACTAGCCCTTCATTCCCCATAATTTTGAGCCTCTTCTCCTTCCCCCGAGCCTCTTCTCTCCTTTCTCCTCCCTCCCATTTTTACCTTGGTTTTTGCTCGCCGCCGCCAACCGTCGTTCCAACCACCATTCCAACCCCTTGCGCCACCTTCTACCACCACCTCCTACTGCCCTGCACCATCACGCCACCCCCTCGAACCCTCTGCACTTCCTCCCTTCTTCCCCTCTTCTTTTTCTCCCCACTTTTCTCCTTTATCGCCAAGCCTCCTGTAACCGCCCCGTTCGCCGCCGTCCGGCCACCTCTGCCGTCACCAAACCCACCATTCGACACCCTGCAACCCCCTCTACCACCACCATGCCTTAGTTGGTCGAAAATAGCCCTTGCACCCCTCCATTTTTCCCTCCTCTTTTCCTTCCTTCTCAGCCTCTCCACCTCGACCCACCTCGGCAGCCATCTTCGTCGCCCTACTGCCGCCGCCTCTGCCGCCCTTTGTCACCGGGAAACCATCCTTAGCCTTCACTTCTATTCACTCCTGCACCATTCCCTTGCCTTGAAACCTCCCCCATCTATCTTCTTTTCTAGCCAAAAGACCCTAACCCAAAAATAACAAATTTTGCCTCCCTTAACCCCCTCTTCGAGCCTTTCCTTATTATTTTTGCATGCAGCTCATCCTGCATATGCAGTATGAGCTGCTGCAATTATTGGCCATTTTTATTAAAATTTTTAAGGTGAAATAATATTTAAGTTAATTATTCCATTAAGTAAATTTTATAAGGTCTTATGCTTTGGTTTTCTTACTTCTAATATAATAATTATTGATATTATTTTTAGGTGTTGATTTTGCTATTTAAAGTTTGAATCTTTAACCGGGATACCGGTAAGGTTCGATTTTTGTGGGATCTAAGGTAATCGTTAATCCTCACTTAAATACATGGAAAAACATATGCTAGCACATTAGGGATTTTAGTATGATTTTATGCATGTTTTATGTGCCTAGAATGATATATAGATGGTTGTTTATATCGATTGCTATGTGTAGGTATGATACTTAAGGGAAGGAGTTGATATTTGATGGAAATGTTAAATGCTTGTCTATGATGTATTATGCTGCTAATGCATGAATAATATTATTGTCTAAGGGTATTTTAGTAATATGCTTATGTAAGTATGTGATCTAATATATGTAGTTGCTAATGAGTATTATGTTGAATAATGACAAGTTGGTGGAGTTAAATGATAATAATGAAGTCCTAATATTAGTATTTTATGTAGTGGTGGTAAATTCATAAAAGTGGTGTAATAAAGGGGTTAAGTGGAAATTTTATAAGTGAAAAGAGTATTTTGGAAATTTTGTAGTAAAGGGGTATTTTGGTAATTTTGAAAGAAAGGGGTAAAACGGTGATTTTGTAAGCAAAAGGGTATTTTGGTAATTTCAAAAGAAAGGGGGAAATGATAATTCTATAAGTAAAAGGATAAAATTATAAGTTGTGAGAAAGAAGGGTATTATGGTAATTTTTGAGGCAAATAACAATGTAGTAATTTTATGATTAAATGGCAAAATGATAATTTTATAAGGGGTATTATGGTAATTTTTGGAAAAAAGGGTAAAGTGGTAATTTTGGAGTCAAAGGGCAATATAGTAATTTTATAAGTAAGTGGTAAGAATGGTAATTGGAAAGTAAGGGGTAAAATAGTAATTTTGGATGAAGGAGGGTATTATGGTAATTTGCAAGCAAAAGGGTAATATGGTAAAATTGGAGGTAAGGGAAAAAATGGTAATTTTTTATAAATAAAAGGATATTATGGAAATTTAGAAGTAAGGGGTAGAAGAGTACTTTTGTAAATAAAAGGATATTATGGTAAACTTGGGAGTAAGGGGTAACTTGGTAATAATGATAACGACGAAGGATAAATTGGAAATTAAATTATGATTAAAAAAAGGGTAACTAGATAATTATGATAATAAAGAAGGGTAATTTGGTAAATTAACCCATAAAGGGCATTATGGTAATTTTAATATGGAGAAGGGCAATATAGTAATTATAAGAATGGAGAAGGGTAAGTTAATAATTATAAATATGGAGAAGGGTAAGTTAATAATTATAATTATAGAGAGGGGTAAATTGATAATTATAATTATGAATAAGGGTAAATTGATAATTGTAATTATGAAGAAGGGTAATTTGGGATTTATGATAATTGAAAAGGATAAAATGGTAATTATAATAATTAAGAAGGGTAAAATGGCAATGATAATAATTGAGAAGGGTAATTTGGTAATTTTGATAATGGATAAGGCCGATTTGGTAATTTATCCAACTAAAGGGGGTAATTCGATAATTATGATGATGGAGAAGAGTAATTTGGTAATTTAACCGACTAAAGGGTAAGTTAGTAATTATTTAACCTACTAAAGGGGCAAATTGGTAATCATGATAGCGATAATGGGTAATTTGGTAATTTATCCAAATCAAGGGCAATTTGGTAATCTAACCAACCGAAAAGGGAAATATGTTAAGGTTAACAATTATGAAGGGGGAATGGTGATCTAAAAAGTGTAAGAGATAACTTGGTAACCTAAAACGAGTAAGGGGTAATATGGTAATTTGTCAAGTAAGAAAGGGATGACTTAGCAATTATATAAGTAAGGGGTAAATGAGTAATTTATACCTATCATGTCGTTGTGATTGTGGAATTTCATAATATGACCCAAATAATGCTGATTAGCAAGGTAAGAGTATTTGATAATTGGTAAGTATCACGAGAACGAATCTTAATCCAAAATTAGATGAGATTATGATGGCCTTAATAATTTCTCTGTGTATTCTTGGATAACCGTATGAATAAGAAATGACTAATGATATCAGAATGATTGAAAGTGAATAAGTATTTGATTATTGTGCTTTCGTGATCACTTTAATTAAGACACTAATACTTAAAGTGAAAGACCTCGAGATCGGGAATGGTGACTCTTTAGGGGTCGCTACCCTAAAGACGTGGTTTAGTCCACGATTATTTTGGTATTTGCTAGTGTGCCTTTGTGCCCCAGCCAGACCCTATATCTTACTCTATCTAACTCTACGGACCTAGTTAGGGGGTATGCATACTTATGGATTAGGTGTCCTTGTCGGTAGGGTACTGAGTAGCTTTATACACCAGTACGACCAGGGTACCTTTGCGTCCTTGGGTTCGTGATTGAAGGGTACTGAGTAGCTTGTATGCACCAGTACGACCGGTATACCTTTGTGTCCCGGGTTCTTGATCTCCCGTCCAAGGCAAATAAATATGATTGTTGTGCTGATTAAGGAAAGGAAAGATACTAATTATGAAAGTGAAATATTAATGAGTCGGGCCTAGTTGATTTATGATATTGAGTACCGATCCACCGGTTATAATAGTGTCCCTGGAGCGTGTTGCTCTGGCAAGTGATTATGAGTACCAGTCCACCGGATATAATAGCGGCCCAAGAGCATTTTGCCCAGGATGATGATTATATGTATATATTCCGGTCTACCAGCTAAAATAGTGGGGTCCCGAGCTCAATAAAACCAGTCATGCATGTGAAATAAGTTATAAAAAAATACTAATCACTTATAGTGGAATACCATGTAAGTTGGGGCCAGACCGGTCCACCGGCAAATAATAGTGGCTAGGAGCATTTTGCCCTGGAGACCGATCCACCGGCATATAATAGTGGTTAGGTGCGTTCTGCCCTGTAACTGATTGATCCACCGGCTAAAATAGTGGGGTTCTCACACTCACATGGATATAAAATATGAGATTGATTAAATGATGATGGAATAATGGCTTAAAGCCCGAATGTATTGATTTTACACTATGACATGACTTAAGGCCTAAATGTATCGATCGTACTTTGTAACTTGTTTTTATGTAACAGACTTGTTATGTACGTGAATGTTATGTATACACCTATCATTACATATGTATATAGCTTGCATTATGTGTTGCATTGCGGGCCTGTTTTTAAGTGTGGTATTAAAGGGTTACTCAGTACCATAGTACTAAAGGGTTCCCTTCATGGGGCCCTGCCTATTCAATGGGCAGTGCCCCTTGCAGGTCTTATCAGGTGCTATTCAAGTGAGCTATGAGAAAGAGAGTAAGGAATTATCCGGTATCGTTAGGCTTTTTCTCATTCTCTTTTAAATTCCTGGTTTTTAATGTTAACGTTGTTAAAGTAACCACCACTGGTGGATTCTATTCCTATAAATGATTTGATGCACTACTCTGATTTGAAAATGGATTGTAAATGGATTGTAAATTGTGTTTTATGATTTTAGCCTTAGCACTTAGTACTGGAACGGTAGGAGTGAACCGGTCTGGTACGGAGTGTGGCGGTAATATCTCCAACATTCACGATTTTATAATTTGCTTCCGCTAAATCTTTCAAATAAAACAAAAATTTTCAGTAGTAAATTTTGGGGGTGTTACAATATACCTTCTCAAGCTGTTTTAAAACTGAATATGAAGCAACTGAAAGAGTAGTAAGACTATTACATTTTTCCATTTAAAATTAAGAGGGACATCAATATGAAGCAACTGAAAGATTATATTACAATATTACCACTATTTTTATATTTCCAAAAGGATTAGATAAAGATACAATCAAAACCATAAAGAAAGAAAGAAAGTACAAGGAAGGAATATAAGAGTCAAAGTGATATCCGAATCAAAAGATTTTAGAGCAGACACTGCATAGTATTAACTCTTAACCTAATCCTAACTGCCTTAATTAGGACCATCAAAATATTCATGCAAAGTTATAACTGCTCATTGAATAAGTAGAGAATTATAAAATAGAACACGTCAATACAATGATACTAAGTAAACCATATACATCACTAAACATATAAAGTCGTATGAAGTACATAAAAGGTAAATACAAGAAGATTAGGGCATTAATCACATCAATGAAACATATAATACCTAAATACGATAATCATGCCATAACTCATACGTCACAAGTACTCATCATGCTAATACACTTAACCAAGGTATAATTATTCCATCAATCCAATTCATGTTAAAGGGTAGTACACGAGGGTAACTACCAATCATTATAATACCCCAAATTAAGCGGAGTGTTATAAGGATTGATTTGGCTACTTATATCAACATGGTATATCATCCTTTTGGTGATTCCATCCTAAGAACTTCACAGTTAAGCGTGCTAGCCGTGGAGAAATTTTAGGATGGGTGACCTTCTGGGAAGTTCTGAAAATTTCTCCGAAAGTGCGTGAGTGAGGACAAAGCGCACTGAAAGGACTCGTGTTGATCTGTGGGGCCAGCCGATCAATTCGAAAGCACTTCAAGGTAGCCCCCGCATGGTCGTATCGACTCGGGGTGTTACAAGTGGTATCAGAGCGAAACCGCGACCGTGAGCCGAAATTGGATGAGCCAGTCGGCCACCTAGCGGGATAATTCTTGGGATAAACTGTATTTGAGACAGTTAGTGGTTGAGGCGCAACGAGGACGTTGCGTTCTTTGAGTGGCACTACCACGGAAAGGGGTTTTAATAACGGTTATTTTATAGTTTTAATAACGGTTTTCAACCGTTATTGAATCGCCCGTTATTAAATCTTTAATAACGGTTCATAACCATCATGAAAAATACACAAAAACCCGCGAATATGTGCGTAAACTTCATATTTAATAATGGTTTTTACTTAAAAACCGTTATTAAAACTCCAGTTTTTAATAACGGTTATGATGAAAACCGTTATTAAAACGTAGGTTTTAATAACGGTTCTTATGAAAACCGTTATTTAAAACTGGAGTTTTAATAACATTTTTAGAAGAACCGTTATTAAAACAAGGTTTTAATAACGGTTTTTATAAGAACCGTTATTAAAAATCCACTTTTTTTTTGCAATTTTGTTCCTGCCCACATACACAGTTACCAAATCTGCAATGTAAAACAACATCAATTCATACCAAATCTGCAATCACACCATAATTTCAATCAATCTATAATTGGTATGCTTGTCTCAATACACCAACTATACTTAGCAATAAAATTAGTGGGCATACCACAACTTGGTAGCTCTACACCCCAAAGTAAAGAGTTCACAGATCTAGGCTGGTAGACTAAATACAAACCTAAAAATGCATGTAGAATATATAGATCAGTACCGAATGAATGAGTGCACGTGCTTGGCCTCTAACTTCATCAATTTCATCAACATTATATTGCTGGCCTCGTGCATAGTCATCGGTGAAAAACTACAACACCCATGTTTCAATTAATATACAGTTAGCCATTAGGTATGTCATGATTCATTAATAGAAAAATATGGAAAAGCAAACATACATGGCTTGGATCTATGTTGACCAATCTATTCTAGACTATAAGATCCATTGCTAGTCTTCTTCACTTGAACCCTTAAAAACTTCAATTCCATCATCATCATCTAAGTTCCTTTGTCTCGAAGATCTTCAATGTTGGAGGTACCTAAAGCTCTTATCTCATCCATAATTACAATAGAGGATAAAGAGATAAAAAATAGAGGAAAAACAATTCTGATAAAAGTAAAAACTAAAATAAATGAAAACATGTATTACCCTACATACAAAATAATACAAAGGTAGGCAACATATGTTACCACTATAATCAAGAGGTTATATAGCACCATCATACCCTAAATTTAGAGGCCAAAACGGCCTTTTTTGGGCTCCGATATCGCCCAAACCGGCTCCGCCGCTTTGCCACGTCGTAGATCTCAAAAAAATACCCAAAATAGCCTCATAGATCACCTAAATCCGAGGTCGCATGAAAAAGTTATGACCCTCCAAAGTTTATAGTTGAATCTAGCTTTAAATAACCTCAATAATGTCTTCTCTTTTGTTTATTATGGTTGTAGCTCTAAATAATGTTGAATCTATATTCTCCATATAAACAAATACAACAATAATATGTAAAGGTCTCGGCCAACACATGCATTTGTTAATATATAACAATAACGCAACAAATTCAACAACAAACAACAAAATTTTCAGCCAACACATTTTCGACGGTGAGAATGTTGACATGCATTTTTATAAGTAGATAAAAATTTACGAGAGGAAGAACAAACACATACATAAAGTGAGCTAGCTACAAACACGACGGTGAGAATGTTGAGAGAGACAAGGGCTTCAAACACGACGGAGGATGAAGGTGCAAGTGCCGGCTAGCTTCGGAACAATGGCAGAGGCGTGATGGAGAGTTGGCGGTGCGAGGGTTTTCTTTACTTGAGAGGAGCCTGGTGGTGCACGGTGTGGCGGTGCGAGGGTTTGCAAGGAGAAGGAAGGAGAGCAAGAGAACGAAAGTGCAGAGAGTCTGAAAATTTTGGCACGAAACGGAACCGAACAAAATAAAAGTTTGATTTTGGGGTTTTAATAACGGTTCCTGAGAGAACCGTTATTAAAACATCTTTTAATAACGGTTCTTCCAGGAACCGTCATTAAAAGCTTCTGACTTTTGACAACGGTTCTAATATGAACCGTTATTAAATCCTCTTTTAATAACGGTTTATATAAAACCGTTATTAAAACATCCGTCCAAATTTTAACGTTGCCCTTTTAATAACGGTTTTTAACTAGAACCGTTATCAAAACTTCCCACCGATTAATTTTCACGCGTTTGACAACGGTTTTCGAACTACCGTTATTAATGTCCCGTTATTATTTCCCGTGTTTGTAGTAGTGTGGGGGTGAATATAATACCCCAAATTGAGCGGAGTGTTATAAGGATTGATTTGGCTACTTATATCAACATGGTATACCATCCTTTTGGTGATTCCATCCTAAGAACTCCACAGTTAAGCGTGCTGGCCGTAGAGAAATTTTAGGATGGGTGACCTTCTGGGAAGTTCTGAAAATTTCTCCGAAAGTGCGTGAGTGAGGACAAAGTGCACTGAAAGGACTCGTGTTGATCTGTGGGGCCAGCCGATCAATCCGAAAGCACTTCAAGGTAGCCCCCGCATGGTCGTATCGACTCGGGGTGTTACAATCATACTTAAACCATTCTCATAAAACAAAGGTAGTGCATGGAGAACACTACCAAACTAACACTCTAGATTCAATTCCAAGTAAACCACCGTTCTAAATTTGCTTTATTTTTGATTAATCAAGGATATATAATATAACCCAAGGACACTCGCATGCTTTGGCCATACCTATGCATAAGGCAACACAATACCCTTAACCTTAAGTAAAATTAAAGCTCTAAAATACGGGGCATTACCCATTAGACATCTGTAGGGTAAACAACTTTATCATAAGGAATATATTATTCATTATAGAGGGTTTTTCCATACATGTCAACAAATTCTTTCATCAAATTTACAATCATCTTCTAATTCATCTATAATGTTGAATACAATGTTCCGAGTAAGACTCAACCAAATAATACTTATAGTCCTCATCTAAAGCTTTTTACTTTATTTTGTCCATTGAGTTTGGTTTGCCTTCTTTAACGGTTGATGAAGATCCTTTTGATACAAATAATTCTCAATTTGCGCTTTCAAGAGAGAGAAATTGGTATTATCAAACTTACCACATTCCATTGCTAATTGCTGTAGATTTAGGCAACCTTACTCTAATACCATTTGTTGTGATATACTATCACCATGTACACAGTTTGGTTTGGTGTAGTTTTGGTTTCAAACATATTGAACCATAATTTGTGGTTTGAAAAAATTTCAAACGAAACTATTTTCTAAATACCATAAACCGAACAAAGCCATAATACTATGATGCAATTCAAATTTATGCATTTAAGTTCAATATATGTTTCAATGCTTGTTTTATAATTGAAAATTTATATTCCTAAAATTGAAAATCAATTTTATTTTTTGCAATCAATATAGAGTTCAAATTATAAAACCAAATACATGATCAACATTAAATTAATGTCATAGCTTTTATAGAAAGAGAGAGAGAGAGAGAGAGAGAGAGAGAGAGAGAGAGAAGAAAAATGTGTAATGAGGATGTGTAACTTAAGAGGAGAAGAAAATTATAGATTACAATTTGCTACTTTGAAGTTGCAAGTTATATAATCCCCACCCCCAAAAGTATCAAGATAATACACACACATGATTTACGACTTATAAACCATAATTCAATTCTTGAAATCGTAACCAAACCATTTTGATAAATTTCAAATCACACAATTATTTTTTAAACTATAAAATAGACCAAATTGTGGTTTGGTTTGACTTCCACTTTGGATCGTATTATAAACACCCAACCAACAATAGAGAGAAAAAAAAAGGACCAAGATAAATTAAGCAAGACAATATTTGGTTTGCAATAACTTGATACACGGCTTGAAGTGAGGAATTTTATTGATAAATATAAGAATTACTAAAATATTGAGTTTCTCTTTTAGGTTAGACTCATACAAATTGTACTAAAAAGGGCAGAATAAGACCTATATATATGGGGCATGAAATGACTTTGTGGTAGAAAAATCACTGTCAATGCAAGCATGTTGACCGATACGGGCCACCCATGTTAATTGATACAATCATGGTGGCTGATCCCACCCACCTATGTTGACTTTCAACCTTTTATATAAATTCTTCTTGGTCAATGACACGAGTGTGTTGGTCAACATGACCCCCTGTGGTCCTCAACACAACTGTGTTGATCAACATTACCTAATAGTGTTGATAATTAACTCCTTTGCTTTTTGTCCATTCTTTCTGAAACTTTACATGGATGTGTGTACTAGCACTACCTATCCATGTACACTTCCAGAGGCCTTTGATTCATGTCCAATTTTATGTAAAACTCCATGGGGCTCCTCTACAAGTTTGATACTCAATGATTTCAGGCTTCACTATATAACACCATCTACATTGAAGAGAGGTTCTACACCTTGCCCATCATCTTGGCCCTCTAGGCCAAGGGTTTCATTGAACTTGGCAATTGTTATATTGAAGAATCATCAAAACTTTATTTCCTAGCTCGATGTGCACATTTTGTGTGATTGATGCAACAACATAGTGCTTCATTGAACTTACTGTTCTGATGACTCCTTTTGCTACTTAATTTGCGGCTTCTAATTAAGCCATAATGATGAGTTTTACACTTGATCTTCTCGACTTGGCATTTAGCTCCCTCTAAAAGTTTGTTGTCCTTTTATGATGGAAGAAGCACATAGTTGAAAGAAAAAAAAAGGGAGGCAATATATTATGAACTCAAGGTCCGATTTTGCTCCTTTTAATTTAAAGGGTAGGCATTAATGTCAAACTAGGGTGTAAAGATTTCAAACACAGTAGGACTAAGATGGAGTGTATGAGTTGCGACTTTAGGGGACTCAATGATGCCCCAGTTAGACATTATAACCAGAAGTTAAATGAAACTATATTTTGTAGGATAAAAGTGTATTTAACGGCATAAACTTTTTGGACTTGTTTTCAGAAAGGTGTAAGCATTTTTTAAATTTTTCGTGAAGGCATAAATTTTATACTTTATTTATATTAAAGTATAATGTTCTAAAAACTTTAGATTTTATTTACTTCTAGTAATTTTTATTTATGCCTTAATAGAAATACAGTCTAAATATTTACATCTTAATAGAAATAAAATTTAAACATTTTGCATATTCACAAAAAAAAAATTTAATTGCTTATGCTTTTAAATACACTTTTGTTGATTCTATAGTATCATATTGCATATTCGATGTCACTAAGGTTGTGTGAGAAACTGATAATTTTAGGTACTTAGGATCTATCATACAAGAGAATGAGGAGATGATCAGGACGTTGGTCCTTAGGTGAGAGATGGGGGACACAAATGTTGCAATGCTTGTGGGATCCTCAGCAATGGGAACATACCTCTCTCATACTTAGGCGAAATCTATTGTGTGGCTATTAGAGCAGCTATGATGTATGAGGCAGAATGTTGGCCGATGAAGTGTACACAAGTTTAGTAAGATGATGGTTGACGAAAAGCTACGTTGGATCTACTCTTATTCGAAGACACAAAATTAATAATGAGGTAATAAGGGACTGCTATTGAGGTTAAGTTGAGATAAACGAGACTTAGGTTGTTCGTTTATGTTAGGAGATGTTGATCTGGCGTTTCGGTGAGGAGTTGTGAAAAGATTTTGAGATGAAGAGGTCGACCCCAAAAGCATTGAGATGAGGTGATTTGGTGGGACTTGGCCTGTGCTAGGGCTTACGGAGTACATGTCCATGATTGAAAGTTATACCGCATAAAGGTTCGGGCAGTGGCCTTTCGTTTAGGTAGCTGCTCTTTCCTTGCTTAGGGGTTTAGATTCATCACAAATTTATTTCGTTCATGTCGATAGCTTTAAAATTTTCCCCCCTTGCGTTTCATTTTCCATCCTTATTCCCCTATTTTGCGTGTGCTTGTTAAGTGTGTCTCTTGAGACGTGTCATTTAGTTTTTGTTTGGTTTTGCAATATCAGCATTACCCTTGTTCTTTATGATTATTACTATTTTTGCTACTACTGTCATTGTAGTTTTATTTATTTTTCTTAACTGTGTTGCTAGCAGCTCTTTTGGCCTTCACTGATTATGATAGTACTAGTAATACAACCTTTTATCCTTTACACTGAAGACATTTCCTAAAGTAGCCTTTATGTGGGTGGATAATATAAACAGTCCGTCATAAGCACCACTCTACTTGATGTGAGGCTACATATACCTGGACCTCTCCACGCTGACGAGATTTATATTAGGTTTAGAAACTGATGATATGTGCTTGGTTTTACAGCAGCGCGTTTCAGATTATAATATCTTTCTAGGCCTTGCACTTAGATCCATTATTATTTTTTGGTTGTTCATTGACTGGAGATGATATAATGTTATGCTTACGACCCCAATCACCACATCTGATTTGTCTCATTCCTCATTGAAAAATGCAGTTTGAGCTCTGCTGTACCTAACGTTTCATGGATGTCATTTTTGGTGGCGTGAAAGGACGGAATCATTTGGGAATATCCATTTTAAAAGTTGGAATGTAACATCTATCTTGGTAATAGATTATGATTGTATTATTGTAGCGGGCGAAAATGAAAAAGATGAATGAATTTTCATACAAAAATCAAGCCTCTTGGTCTCGCAGGTTTGCACCTTTGTCTGCTGAAGGCTTCTTATTGTACAGATTAGAAGCTGTTATTGTGTTTAATTATGTGCATGCAGTAACGTACAGAAATTGTGGGCGCTGCTACGGTTGCTGTTGAAATTCTGGGCTTAATATCTGAGTTTGATGATAACCGAATTTTTTGTTTTAGTAAGGGCTAGTTATCCATAGCCAATATTTGCTGATCTGATCTCTCTGATTAGTGCCGTTGCTGATCTTTATTATTATTATTATTATTATTATTATTATTATTATTATGATTACTATTATTATCATTATTATTATTATTATTATTATTATTATTATTATTATGATTACTATTATTATCATTATTATTATTATTATTATTATTATTATTATTATTAAGAATAATATTGATCATAACTATAAATAAATAAATAAATTATTATGATTATTTTTCTTTATAACATTAAATTGAGATTAATAATGTTATTATTATTAGTACTCCTATTAAATTTTATTAATTTTAATTAATCATTATATTGATAAATTGATTTTTATCATTATTTTTAATGACTTTTTATTAAAAAAATTTTGGTAAATAATAGTTTTACTAAACCAAATGAACAATTATGTACACGCTAAACCTAGGACTATGTGTATCTATCTAACTGATTCAAAACATTTCTATGCAAATTATGTTTAACCACTATACTAAGCTTAATACGTATATCTTGGATCAATTTGTGAATGATGTTGTTTGGGTGATTCACTTTAAATTGAAATACTGTCCAATTCCACACACTCCAGATATTGTAAAGTAATGAATATATGACTGCTCTAATAACAACATGGAAGCCTCTCGTACATCTTGTAAGCATACTCAACCATTAAATGTAGTGTGTCCAAGAGTAGGGTAAAACCTGACTCTTAGCCAATCCATAATTTGTTTCTAATATAATTAAGTGAAAGGAAAATCAACCAGAAGGTGGTTGAGATCTTCTGGTGCATTTCCATATGTAGAGCATGTCATGTCCTCAATGACACCCCGAGCGGCTAGTCTGTCCTTGGCATGAATCATTTAGTGACATAAAAGCCAACCAGTTACCTTATGTTGGGGACTTCCATTATGTTGCTACACAAATGAGGCCTAAGGTTACCTCTCACCTCTCTATCTAATGGCTTCATACATTCTTTGAATACAAAATATATCCTGGAGAGACAGGACTGAATATGGGCCATAGTGGTAGTTCCTAAGCTCATTATCTTTCGATAAACCTAGGAGAAGTGAGGCTCTCATTGACAATATTCAATCGGGGTTTGCTTGATGTACACTTTACGAATATATTTGATCCATAAACTCTTTGTATGTTGCATGATGTGTCATAAATGTTTGGCTATGACAATGCTATTCCACTATAGCAAATCACATAAATCCAGGCATTCTTCAGTTTTTGGTAAACATATGGTTTTCTAATAGACAAGGGCCTTGTTATTGGTAGTTAGCCTTGTCCAAAAATACCTTATGCATATTGATTCAACCATATGAATCACCTTCTTAGGGAGTATGAAGATTTGAGTCTAGAAGTGGTGAATGTCAAGCAAAATAGAGTTAACTAATTGTAATCTACTTGCATAGCTAACGAATTTAGAGGTCCAACAGTTTACCTTACCAAGGAGCTTATCGACAAAAGGTTTATAATGAATTATGGTTAAAGAAGTAGTATTGAGAGGCATTCCAAGATACCTAAAAGGGAAATCTCCCTCATTGCACCTCATTCTATGAAGTAATTGCCTTTTTTGTAACTCAGTAACACCACTAAATAAGCACAGCTTTTGTTAGGATTGGCTTTCATGTCTTAATCCCTTGCAAATTCATATAATTTCTCCCTGATCAAATGGAGAGAAATCAATTTACCTTTCCTAAAGATGAGTAAATCATCAATTGTTAATTATTTTTTGTGACTTACAACTAGGGTGACACTTGAAATTTTGATTCTCCCATAGCTTATTGAGACTTCTATGCAAGTATTCCATTCCTAGTACAAATAAGTATGGTGAAATTGGGTCACCTTACCTCTTGTGTTGGCGAATGGTGTAATGAGTGTGCTATTAATGTTTAAAGAGAGTTGTATAATGCTAATGCATTCCATTACCATTTTCACAAATCTCAAAGGAAAGCCATATTACATCAAAATATGCTATATGAAAGGACATTCAATATTGTTATACACCTTTTGCAAGTCAACCTTCAACATGAGCCTAAAACTTTGATTTTTCCAACCATAATGCTTCACCAATTCTTGAGATAGGAGCACATTATCACTAAGTAACCACCCCCTTAATTAAAGTAATTTGAGAATTATCCACTAACTCAGGAAGTTCATGCTACATTCTATTTATAAAAGTTTTAAATATAATTTTGTAAATCATATTGCAGCATGCTATAGGTTTGACGTAGTTAGCTTTCATTGCGTTTTACACCATGGGGATTAGGGTAATAGTAGTGTTATTGAATTTCCTAAATAATTTCCTTGATTTCCATAATTCCTTTACAATAATTATAATATCCTCAGCAACAATGTTCCAATGTTTCTTATAAAAATAGGGACTTTAACCATCAGACTCTGGGCTCTTGAGATTACTCATAGAAAAAAAGATTTGATTTTATTTGTTTCTAAGTGGTAGGATTTGGCAAGTGGGCTATACTACTTTTAGTCAAAATTTTGTTATGGCATAAGTGGGGGTCAATATGTTACAACATGTGGTTATTAGTACCAATTAGGTTTTGAAAGAAAGCAGTTATAGTGGATATCATGATCTCTCCATGGACAGTATTGCCTTCATCATTTATGAGTTTGTATAACTTATATTGAGCTTGCCTACCTTTCACATTTGTAAAGAAAAAAAAAGTAATGAGTGTTTTTATCTCCCAATTGAATGAAGTCAATATGAGATTTCTAATAGAAATAAGTTTCCTTGTCTTGAGTTCTTTGTTTACAAATATTTGCATAATCTTTCTTTTGTTGCATAGGTTGTGAATCTATAGGGTTCAACATCATATTATGTTTTGTTATCACCCACTGCTTTTGAGCTTTTTCCTTCTTGGTAGTAACATGTACCCAATTATGGTTGAGGGTTTTCAGTTTCTGTTTTTAATTACTGAGTTTTTGGAACAATTGAAACGCATGAGTGCCATCAACTTGAATAGGAAATTAAGTTTTAAAGACCAAAAGTTGTTGAATCTAAATGGTTTTGTCCCCCCTTGGATCATCTCTATATACCATAGAATGGTGGCAACATGATCTAAGCACCAACGTGAAATAAAATCAACTTGGGCCATAGGGTATTTAAGTAGCCAAAGATCATTACATAATACCTGGTCAAGTTGCACTAAATTCTACTAGTTCTCACTTGGTTACTAGTCCATATTAGTTCCCTGTGAATTTTATGTATCATGTTCACATCTCTAAAGATAATGTTGAAATTCATCCATATCAATAAGGTAGCTCTCCGCCAAAATTTTCATTTACATGAAGCACACAAGTGAAATCTTTGATAACAACCTATGGTAAGATATGTTGTGTTTGAATGTTCATAATCCAAATCCAAAGCTTCTTTTGGATAAACTGATATTCAGAGCATAAATTGTTTTACATAAGAAATTAGTGTTATTGCTGTATTGATAGACCTGGATATGAATGCCTTGATCTTTTTTGTCTAGGGTAGTAACCCTATAGAGCAATTCATCCCAAACAATCATCACTCTTCCATTGTTATGACAATCATAGTTTGTGATATATTATTGCTTCAACTTCATCCCCTTTCCCATCTTCACAAATTTAGCCAACTTCACTCTATTGTTCCAAATAATAATAATCCTGAGCTTGTATTGTCTAACAAAGTGAGTAATCTCACTTTGTTTGAGGGTAGTATTGAGTCCTCCAATATTTCAAGTGCCTATAGTGTTATGTAAAGAGGTATTGATCCCTCCACCTCTATCAAGTCCACCTTATTATAAAAGATTCTACTTCTTGTTTGTATTGAAAAATCATTTAAAATGGCATTGATTAATGCTTATGTAACCTCAGGGGGCTAGGATGGCTTGACCCTTATAAATAGTTCTCCACTAATCTTATTGTGAAGAGTTTAGTGTTGAGTCCCTAAGAGTTTGAACCATAGGAGCTTGTGCATTTTCAACCTAGGAAGGAGCATGTTGTTGTTTCTTAGGCATCCACACTGGAGTAATCTTCCTACATTTGTTCTTTTTCGTGTCGTAAACTGTCACATTGGTCACAATATTTGGTTTCCTTTCATATAAGATATTTTGATGAAATATATCTTCATTTGGCATGATACAATCAACTTCATTAGGAAAATTCAAACAAACATTTGCCTCAAATAATAGTTTGGGGGTAAGATATCCTTCCTCTTGTGGCTATGACTAAATCAACAATTACAGGTTTGCTAATGATGCTAGTCACTTTGATTAGTGTGTGGTCTGACCATAGATGCAAGGGGAGATTTGGAAAGGTGATCCAAAGTGGCATTTCCCTTCATACATCCTTTCTTATCATAGCATTAGAGCTCCATTTCTTGAGGAGGAAAGTTTAAGAGCCAAAAGACCAATAAGAAGTGGCCAAAATAATATATTTATCAAATTAGAAGACATAGTATCCTTGGTCATGAGCAAAGATTTCAAGGAGGGGTGAAATCATGGACTAGTTTACATCAATATAATGGGGCATTCGTTGAAAATTAGGATGGGGACCTACACTAAAGCAAATGAGGATAGTTTTCCATTGATCCTTTTCCTTCTTAATTTCCTCATGTTGAACTTGTGCTCTAACTTTACCATTGACAACCACAGGAGGGACAAATTATAAGTTTAGTCCTCATTCAGGGCTCATGTTTTTTGCAATCAAATCCTTCCAACTTTGTTGTGGATGTTGCTTCATTTGGATAGATTGACCAATAACTTGGGGTTTGATCAAAGCAGAGATTGTCTCAATTACGCTAGTCTAAGGAATATTAGATTGCAGTTCAATCAAAGCAGGAGGAGTATCAACATCTATTGAAGGAAAGGGAATCACATTATTGAATTTGGGAGTATCTATTGAATTAAGATGATCAATATCATCTGAGTGTACCGCCGATCTAACTGCAGACATCTCCCTTGACCGATTAGTTGACATTGGGGTGGTTGAAGTTATTATCAGTCAAGTTTTTTTCTTCACAATGGAATCCTTGAATCGTCGTTCAAGCTAGGGTTCAAGTTTTTATATATATTAATTATACAATTATTAATATTTATATTACTATTATATTATTGATTATTATTATTAGTAATATTATTAAGCATAATTTTATTTGTTGTTATTATTATTATAAATAAATATATTGTTATGAATATTAGTCATTTTATAATTACTATTTAATATTTTGAAATTAATATGAATATTGTTAATTATGACTATTATCATTATACATTATTCTTTTTATACTATTATTATTATCATTATTATTTTATTTTGTAAGTAATATTACTAATAATATTCTTTAATTATGATTAATTATTACTAATATTAGCATTATAATAATAATAATAATAATAATAATAATACTAGTTTTCCTCTGAAGTATTTAGAATGGAAATCAAAGTATTTAATGAAAATTTATATCAATTAAAAGTTAACTATAAAAAGCTAAATTTAACAATTTGAAATGATATATGGATAGCATAAAATTACAATGGTATGATCACATATTTTCAAATACTTTCTTAAAAACAAAGTTTATTATTGAATGAATTTTATTAACATCATTATCATATATCAAAATTTTAAATTTATGTAATTTGTGATTTAAAAAACCTCAGCATATAATTGATCATAACTAAATATTTTTTTTAAACCTAGACTAACTTTGGCTTCTTTTTTTCTTTTTTTTATTGTTATTACATATTGTACATTCAGTGGATATTGTCTTCTATTGATTGAATATGAAAATCCATATCAGATTAGACAATGCTAGTAACATTCTTGACAGCAATATTTTATGATCAATATTACTTCCACCTGTAACATATGTTTACAAATTATCAAATTATCAAATCCAAGCCCTCTAATAACCATGCTTCTACTATGTATAATCCCAGCAAATGATTGATATTCCTCAATAATAAAATAGGTGTACCAATAATCAAATTTAACACATTGTTTAACACATTGAAAACTATTTATAAGTTACAATCTTTTTAAAAACAAACCTAAAAATATATATGAAAATTTTATTAAATTTAGAAAAAAATAGCCAAAATTTGTAGACAATAGTGTAATTATAGAATAACTTTTATTCATAAAAACTACCTAAAATACAATTTATTCTTGTTAAGAAATAATCAACCTTTGTACTAAACTTTTATATTGCAGTTAAATTAATATACTTGTTACTTGAAATTATTAAACTTCTTATAAGTAATTCAATTTTCTGTACAAATAAATTAAAATATATGATTATTTTTATTATGCCTTAATTTCTTCTAGAAAAATGAAATTTATATTTTTTATTTATTTATGAGAATAAAAATTGTGCCTCTAAAAGATGGAGTTACATCATGTTAAATTTGTTATTACGAAGTCCTACAGCTTGAAACTTTTAAATTCTAATAATTTACCAATTTTTGATAAATATTATTATGTGTCAATATAATCATAGTTTATAGATAATTAAATATTGCTACTTAAATGCAATTTTTAAATTTTGTATAATATCTCATGTGTTATTTGCTAATAATTATGAATTATAATATAAAAAAAAAACTTATATAACATTTTTTGTTATCGATGCAGGTTTTTTGATCAAAAAATAGGTGAATGAACTTTCCAACGAAAGACTATGAATATCCTTTCTACGTGCTTCTTTCCTCATATTGTATTTATACTTGGTTAAAAATAATTTTTTATTTATTTTTATTTAGGTAAATATGTGTAAGTAACCACCTAAACTATAACAAGATAAGTATTGTAAATATGTTTACTCTATACATTGAGGTCGATATTAGTTTACTATGTTTATTATAATTATTAAACTTAATTTGTTTCCCAAGGTGAGGTTAACCCTTTGGGAAAATAGTTACATAAAGATCATTCTAATATATAAGTTAAGTATTTTCAATCCAAACTTCTTTTATAGATATATTTTTTTAGGCTTCTATTTTGGTGTGAATTTTGACCACCATTTTATTTTATTATCATATATGTTGGAGTTAAAAGCAATTGACCAACAACATATAGAGCATGTTAGGAGATCTTTACTATTATGGTGGATAACAATTGACAATAAGTTTTTTCTTTGGCAAAGGGCAACAACTAAGGAATTTTTTTCTCCCTTGGTATCGTTTATATAATAGACAAAAATGATGGATGAATTGGCAACAATAGTATTGATGATTTTTGGCGGGAAAATATATACTTTTAGAACTCTATTTTTATATATTTATTAATTCTTATTATCAGTATTATTGATTGTTATTATTATTATTATCATTGATTTTTATTATCAATTTTTAATTCTTATAAATGTTTATATTATGAAATGTATTCTTATTATTCTCATTACTCATTTTAAATGATTATTATTTTTATTATAAAACTGATATCAATCATTATTGTTATTATTATTAAAAATAGTATGAATCATAAGTATAAATAAATAAATTTTTATTATTAATATTAATTATTTTATAAATATTATTTTTATATTAATACATTAATATTATGATTTATTATTATTATTATATTGATATAATATGCTCTTAACTTTTTATTGCTAATGTGATACATGGATCCCAAAACTAAGAATTAATTTAGGTAAAAGGAATGGAGGAAGTGAATGTTTTTTGAAAAAAAAAAAATTTGAATAGCATTAACCTAATTTGGAAGAATATTGTTTTAATTATATTTTGATTTAAGTAAATGAAAGTTAAAAAAATAAACAAATGACACTTATACTTATTTGTTAAATAAAAAGACTATCTTTTAATTAAAAGGATAATTTTGTTGGGTTATGTTTAAGTTTTCTCCTTTCTTTTGATTGTCTTCTAAAATGGGGTTAATAAATAAGTAGTTAAGGTGTGAATAGATTTGAATTAATATCCCTAAAAAAGAGTCCCAAATATGGCAGACAAATTCATTTATTCTGATTCATCCACGATTTACATAATAACATAACAGATTATTTTTGTTACCTGCTTTTGTGCTGTTTATCTTGAATGGAATAATATATAGGTTACTGAAACGGAGGAGTAATCACAGGATACTCTTTACGTATGCTTTGTCGAAGAGAATCAGACCCATAAGTGCCGTCGGCTTGTGGATCTGGTAATAAGAATGGAGCGCTGTTAATGTGAGCGTGACAGCAGCATCCCGCAGCATTATTATAACTGAGAGAGAGTGAGAGACGATGAAGAAACGGAGAATGGCCGAAACGAAACGAGTTTTTTGCTTTCGGCCGCTTGTTTTTCAGACCACATTCTGCTCCTTGGAACCACCAACTTTTGGTTATACCCTTGTCCTTTCTGGGAAGTTTCGGCAGTTAGGATACCTTTTTTAAAATATAAAAATAAAAAAAATACTTCAATCAATAACCATACTATAATCTTTGCTTTAATTCTTCATCATTATATTCAGTTTAACACTAATGCTGTCTTATTTTTATTTCAATTGTGGGCTACGTAAGCTAGCCTTTTAATCATAAAAAACGCAGCTTGGTTCCTGTTTTATCCAGGCAAACAATTCCCTATCTATCCCTGCGAATATAAAATAAAGAAAAAGCTTGGTGAGGGTATCCATATCTCATGATAAAACCCATGAGCTCAATCTCTTTTCTCGATATTAAAATTATTCCTGTTTTTCTTCACTTTCCCTGTTGGTGCATTATAAAATTATACATTACATTAAGATCTTCTTATCAAAGGTTTACCTGTCTTTATAAATATATGATAAACGCTCCAATCTGATGTCGAAAATGTGCTGCCATTCTCAGGTTGCCTTTATTGCATCCTATTCTTTTTCCGGCAGTGGGTGTTGTTTTCTTTACGTTTGGTATCGTCGGTTGTAAGAACTTCGGACTTCAAGTATAATTACATATGGAAAAGCATAAACCAGTTCTCTATTCTTATGTGTCGTGGAGGAGCATATATGTGACTCTCTTTCTTTCTTTTCTTGGGTAACAATATGTGACTGAATCTGATGTTGGCTTTGGTTGATTTAGAGGTTTTAGTGCAGGTTTGGATGAACATTTTCAGTTTAAATAACTGCTTATGTTTTTTTAATTTTTTTTTATTATTATTTTTAGGAAATTTACTTACTAAATATAAACATAAAATGACAATGAAGTCCAACCTATCGGTTGATAACATATGTACCTTTTATTATGGATAAATACCATAGGTAGATACTATATATTAAGCACTTTTAGCTAGAGTTATTGATAAACTGAGCCCGCTAGTAAGTCGGTTATACTTGTTTATTTTGTAATATAAGTTAAATACAAGTCTTATTTTTAGATTCATTTATTGTACGAGCCGAACAGGTTCAACTCATTTGTTTGAGAGTCGGTTTGAATTTGGTTCGAGTTCGTTTCAAATCGGTTATAAGTTCGGCCCATTCATTGATAAACCGTGGTTATATATAATTTACTTAATAAATGAGTCAAATAGTTAAATGAACTTTTAAATAAGTCGAATAATTAAGCCCCTGTTTGGTTTTACTTATTATTAATAAATACTTTTATATAAAAACTACTTTTATAAATCTACTTTTAAAAAAGTATTTTTATAAGTAAAATGTATGTTTGTTTTAACTTTTATTACATAAGTGATTAATGCTAAAAAACTACTTATTGTATCTTATTACACTACAGTAAAATCGTTTAATAGCGACGGTTAAATAAATATTAGAGATGGTTAAAAACCGTCACTAAACATTTACCGACAGTTACATAAACCGTCGCTATTCGCATCGTCGCTAATGTATTAGCGACGGTTTTCAGAACCGTCAGTAAAATATTTTAGCGACGGTTATAAACCGTCGGTAATATATATTAGCGACGGTTCTGAAACGTCGCTATTAAGCTTTACCGACGGTTACAAACCGTCTCTAAAACCATCGGTAGTAAATATAAGTTAATATCATCCATCCATATTTAACTCTTCCTATGAGATAACCTGTGAAAAAATATATTAATATTAACGTATAATGATTTATATCGGACTTTTTTCTAATAATACACATTTGGTATATATAATTCATAAACCTGCATTAACAATATTTCATTGAAAGTTATATATATATACTAATATATGTTCAAAAATGTCCAAAATGACAGCATAGCTACATCAATGTCTAGATTACATTTGTTCGAAATGTACATATATATCAATTTAACACCTAAGGTCATCCATTACAAAATGTCGAATACAAAATATAACCGCCCGGATCCAAATAAGTCAGTGTTTGCCTCCGTTGTATATATACACCTAGGTTGATGTGTATATATGTTGGTATCCCATGTAGTATCTTCAAATGCTTCACTGTAGCACAAAAAAATATATCGATAGTTAAACAACATTATAAATGAATATAATCTAACTTTCTAATTAATTAAAATTAATTGAGAAAGTGAAGCAGAAATGTTACAAAGTCATATGCATTCCTAGAATGATATTAATTATAATTTTATTCCTACAAGTGTAAAAATGTCCAAAAAACTGAATAGGTCTATTACCAACAGAAATCACATTGATTTTTTAGACATGGTGATAGTGACTTACAATATTTGGTAATTCTATGTCCAAAAAATTTGGAAGATACGAATTTCATACAAATCATTTATCCTTTATTTTCTTTTCCGTAGAGCTCCAAACAATAGAAATACAATTCAGATCTTTTGAAGTGAGAAATGGATTTCCAATCCTAGTTCCATTTCTAATGGATTTCATTCCAAATAGGAGGTAACTCTCCATCACCTAAACTATTTTTTTTTCAATTTTTATATGCATTTTACTATAGTAACAGTAAACGGATTTGAATCGTGGATGGACAGGTTGAGTGGTAACATGATGCACCACCTGACATAGGCAAGATTATGCTGTAAGAATCTAGTTAATACATTCATTTCTTGTTTGGGGGGGTGTCATGGTTTCTGGTTCAGATATCATTACCTCATACCTAGGCAAGCATGAGTAGTTAAAAAATTCCAGATCTAGAAATTCTAGAACAAAAAGAAAAGTTAAAAAATTGACGAAAATTCTAGGACAATTGTAATTCCAGGCTGGAGTATATAAAGGATGTGTAGACCTAGGAGATAAAATAGCCCTACTGACCATCCATTGTCCAAAAAGAACCATATGAACTCAATAAGTTAGGACGGGGGTGAAAGAAACTGAAAGATGGATAGAAAGGAGGAGGGAGGGGTGGACAAACTGAGATTCACAAGAGATGATGAAGGAAAATTCCCTACTCATAGAAGCACTTAACCAGAACAGAAAATTCCAAAGGTGATTGAGATGGTAGACTGAAAAATTACTTTTGATGTTATACTAACATACGACATAATAACAATAAAATTAGAAAGAAGGTTAACCATCACTAGATCATGAATCAAACTAAGAGAATAATAAAAGATGACAGTTGCATGGTAAACAAATAAATAGGCATTCAAAGACTATCTTGAACTTTATCACTTTGAAAAGGTTGGAAGTATCAGTCCACATTTGGAGGGCCAAAAAAAACATAATCAGACCATACAAACTTATTCAATGACCCAATCTTTCTTAGCTTCGCACACAATGTTCTACACATGATGATGCAGAGATATGGAGTTAGTTTAGATGGCCATAATAAACCGATCCCCAAAGCCACTAAGGTCAGGTCATCTAGATTTATCCCAGGTAAGCAAAAATACTATTGGCTTATCGATCCTCACATTTTCATGGAGGTTGGATCACAGGCATCAAAGGATCATTTATGGGAGGCAATAAATGGGTATACAAACAGAAATGCCTGGTGAGAATCAAAAGCAACTTAGCTATATCTCAGAAGAAAATCAAAATCTTCAAGGTCGCGGTGGGTAAAATTTAGGCATGATGGATTCCAAAGAGGTGGACCAACATTATTCCGGGTTTATTTATCACATAAACTGAGCTGAAACATTCAGTATCGAAAAGGGTAGAGCTCACAATAACTTTGCAGCTCAAAAGAAATGAAACATTTCAACTGCTAGCCATCTTCTGGTAAAGTTCTCATATACATTCTTGATATCAATGATAATTGACAAATGGTAGCCCATTATTTAGGTAACAACCTCTTGGCTGTGGATGATTGCAAGAAAATTCAATCCAAACATTCCCAGAGACTTGTCATGCTGAATTGCAAATATATATCTGCTCTCTTACTGCAAATTTATTAGGAGATGGAATGTCGAGTTAATTTACCAATCAAATGAGCTTCATAGCCTTCATTTCAAAAATCAGTGACTTTAACTTAATTTTAAGGCCTCGTGTAGGGATCCCAACCAACCAACCACCTATTTCCAACACACACACACAATGTTAAACAACAGAATGATTGAGCACCAGCATAGTATTTTATTTTGGTAAATGAAATGTCAGAAACAATTGTCACCACCAACTGCCTCTTTGCACTCTCTTTTTAATAGAGTGATGTTTATCTTCATACTTCCTTAGCAATCAGTTCTGTTTTCAAGGATTTATTATTTATAAGACATATAATGGGGGGGGGAATGGTGGACAAACAGTGAAGACACGGAAATCTATGTGAACCAACTGCATCCATAGTTTCAGCCTTCCTTCTACATTTTCTATTCTGATTGATTGTCCATTTTGTATTTTGAAATAACATCAATCCATTAGCAGGCAAAAGAAAGCAATCAAGCAAAAATTATTAAGGAAGTTGGGATAACCCATACTTCATTGATCTTCTGGAAGCCAAAGTTCCAATAATTTTTTTAATCAATTGCAATAATTTCTGCCCAGATAAAGGCAATGGACTTGATTCTTCTGCAAATAGTTCTTACTACAAAGGCACCAATGGTTTTGGAGCAAACTGGCACTTATGAAGATGAAGATACTCACCTGCCATGGATTTGTAGAAGAGATCAGCTGGCAATATTAAATTAAATGTCTCCATTAAATCGGTAACATTTCAAGAATAGTGAGGTGGCTCCATAGAATAGAGGGTTTTAAGCAGCAGAAGAGACTGCCAGTAGCATTCATCTTCTTTGTGTATGCTTAAGTAATGAAGTGCCTAGAACAGATAACCAAATATAGATCGCCCATTATGCTTGAATTGGTTGGTGCAACATGAGTTATAATTGAATGCAGATTTCTAAACAAACACTCCCTCTATCCTTCCATT
This sequence comes from Tamarix austromongolica, assembly GCA_039764185.1. NCBI lineage: Eukaryota > Viridiplantae > Streptophyta > Magnoliopsida > Caryophyllales > Tamaricaceae > Tamarix > Tamarix austromongolica. The sequence goes on from CM077809.1 coordinate 59,236,606, forward strand.
TCTTATAGGAAGTCCTCACAGTTTTCAAGGACAAACTTTAACCAATTATTTTACTTAAAGTATAATACATCATAATATAAAAATATTGTTACATTCGTTTAGAAAAATACTTTCAATAACATTATTATTTTTTATATTTTTTAAGAATATATATTAAAAGATATTAACGGTCAATGTTCGTTCTCAAAATCCGCGATGAATCCTTTTAGAAATAGAGGGAGTATTATAGATTAAATGATTCTGACTAAGAATGTTACACACAGCAACAACAGGCTCTCATAACAAGTTTCAATAACCCTAAATGGAAGATTATAAATTTTCAAACACTGAAGTAGATGCAAACATGTAGGTAATAGAAAATACAGTGAGATCATATGTAATACATTGGTAACAAGACAACTAACAGACTTGCATGACATTTTTGCAGCACCAAATGGAGCTACTCCTAGAAGATATAATAAAAAGCATGCACAGAATGACCAACACCACCAAATACCTGAAACTCACCAATACCAGGATATCTCCACCCCATCCTCTCTGAATAAGAAGGGAATTTAAGCTCTCCAGAAGCCCCTAAGCCAATTTCAACACAAGCAATACGACCCTCCATGAACAAGTCATCAAACTCTGTTCTGAAGCTCCTCATGAAGTCAAAATAAACCTACAATCAAGTTACCAGGCTAATCAGTCCAACAGTACAACTTCCTCATTTTTCCTCTTCAGCAATGATTATGGAAGCCAACTAAAATTTTATCTTCCTGCACCCAAAATAATAACAACTACTGCTACTACATTTGTGCAGGGTGATTCCAGGTTGTATCCAACATTCCAACCATAAGAGAAAAAACAAGATGTTATAGTACACAAAAATAAGCTTCTTTTATTGTCTAATATAACTTTCTGCAAATAAGATGACATAAGTCTCCACAAGACACAAGAGCAAGCAAAAATCAATATACAGTAATGCATGCCAAGCACAAGATATTAAAATTCAAGGATATAGAACACTAGGGACACCTTCCAACCCTATTTACTCAAACAAATCATAAAGTAGAATAGTATTTTAGTGCTTTTCTTTGAGATATAGCATTCGTAGCAGTGATTTCTGTAGGATTTTCTTCATTTGAACGATAAGAATATAGAAAGAAGATGATAGAAATGGAGAGGGGCAATATGGGACCTTAAAGAGCAACACAACAAATGAGAAATCTTTTAGACCATTTACACTATAGTGCCGAGCCACAAGAAACAGCAACATAAATTGGCAAGGAAAAATGATTTACTACCTCTACACCCGTTCTTCCTCTTAAGACTCGCTCTTTATCAATGCCCCAAGACAAGCATTCAGTATTTCTCTATCCTTGACGATCTGTAAAGAATATGTCAGGGTTGTCTTGTCCAATCTCCAAAACCCAATGGGGGAGCGAGATTAAAGTGTCCCCAGTATCAACTCTTCCAAAATCATGAAATGCCATCACAACCTTTATAGGTAAACAATGTAAACAGAGAATTTACATATAGCTATTAACAGCAGCAACAAAACCAACTAATAATGGTGCAAGCAACATATATACACGAGCTAATGCTGTAACTAAAACCAACAAAACCAACCGATGTAACTACAAATTAGGGAGAAGCTAATGATGTAACTTATAATTAGGGCTTCGAATTTACCTGTAACCCATATACACGAACAGCCGAGCGGCGATGGGAGAAGGAAGCAAGCCACGGAAGGGACAGGCAAGGCTGAAGCAGGGCGGCGATGGGAGAAGGAATGCTGAAACAGGGCGCACATTTTACTAATTCGAGAAGGGAAGAAGGCAAACGGGAAGGGGGAGAAGGGAGCAAGATGCACGTAAATCACACATTAGCCGGGAACAATGGGGAGGGAAGAAAGCATGGGAGGGAGAGGGTGCAGCTGAAATTTTTGAGTGGGCGGGCGGATTTTGTTTTGGGGTCAAAATTACCGACGGTTTAAAACCGTCGCTAATATACCGACGGTTTTAAACCGTTGCTAATATGCCGACGGTTAAAAACCGTCACCAATATTAATATTTTTTTTGCCGTCAACGACGGTATCGTAAACTGTCGCTAATTAAACGTCCCTATATACCGTTTTTACTGTAGTGTTAGTTTTTTATTTTCATTTTCCTACAAAATTACTTTTTCTTTTCCATCTTTAGTTTTTACCTTCCTATATATATCTTTTAGTAATAATTACTATATAAATTAGGTAATAGTAAATATTAAAAGTATATTAAACATTAACAAGTATAAAAAAAATTATAAAGATATTACAAAGTACTAAAAATTATAAAATAAAAATTATAAACTTATTAAAAAAAATTTATGAACAACCACTAAAAAAAAATTATAAAATTCAAAAATATCTAAGACTCAAATATTAATTGTAAATCAAAGTTTATAATAAGCATACATCATAATATAGTTCAATGACGTGCATTGTAAATATCATCTGCAATCCTATCCCGTACCATTTCCATTTCTCTAGCCGCTCTACCCTTTACATGTTGTCCAACATCTCTATTCCTATTGTTTTCTTCATATATTTCTTTGCTACAAAACTCATCAAATAATATATCATCCATTCCATTCAACCTAATAAAATTGTGGATTGTCATTGTTGCAATGACAATAAACATTTGTTGTTCTAAACTATAATTCGGCATTTGCTTTAAGATGGGAAAACGAGCCTTCAAAACACCAAAGTTACGCTCAATCACATTTCACATTGATGAGTGTAAATGATTGAATAATTCTTCTTTTCCTTGTGGACCGCCAACTCTTTGAAAATCAGATAGATGATACCTTGTATCCTTGAATGGAGCAAGATAGTCGGATGTATTGGGATAACCTAAATCAACCACATAATATTTACCTGCATAAAATGTAAGTTCATATTATTCAACTATAATATTTTATACTTAATATATAAAATAATGCTCTATTTATCTCGAGGAGGGTGAGGAAAGTTTTTGTTGGGATCTCGAATACAGTGTTGGAATATTCAAGAATCATGAGCCGACCCCTCCCATCCAGCTTCCACAAATGTGAATAACATATCAAAAGAACAAACTGCCATAATATTTTGGGAACACACTCCTTTACGATTACGATAGGGCATTTGTTCATTCTTTGGAACACAAGCATCGATATGTGTTCCATCTATCGCTCCTACACAATCTTTAAAATAAGGCCAAAGTCTCGAATCATTCATGATCTCAGGAGGGACCTCATCAAGGCTTCGATGAGGCTTTATAATATCACTAGCAATCTTTGATATAGAAACTAAAACCTTGTTGAAATATCTACTAATAGTTTCTCTAGAGTGCTGAAATCGATCTTGCGCAACTCTATTCCTTTCATTGTTACCAACTGTATACAAAAATTGCCAGTTGTTCTTCAACGGTCACATTATACATATCACTTAGTAACCTCCTTGATCTTAAAAAACTTTCTAACCTTAGAAAAGCATCCTTTTTCATTCTAAATAAATCGTGGCATAGCCTATCATGACCATTCAATATATGTTGGACAAACTGGTAACTTGTTTCAGAAGATTCCAAACAAGCTTGCTTCTCGATAAATGCCTTCCTTCTCTTTCGCAAATGTCGCACTACAAGTAAATTAGTAGTAGTCTTTTTGTTTTTCAATCATCCATCTATTCAAAATCAAAGCATCACTTGTATTATATGTATATCCAATATATATGCATAAAATTATATACAACAAACAACACTTATGTTTTCTATCAAACAACATGAATATTTTAAAGCTAATTAAAAAAGTCACAAGTCCAAACAATTACATAAGTCTATCAAAGGTAGACTATTCTAAAATACCAAAAGTTACAAGTCCAAACAATTACATAAGTTCAACATAAACAACATAATTCATACTCTATAGTTTTACAAATAGAAAATAAAAAAAATCTCAAAAAAATTAGTCTTTTACAAAATACCATAACAACCTAACATCCTTGATTAACTCTTAGAGTGATCTCTTAAAGATCCCAACCAAACATTACGCTTTTGGGGAGCCATATAAATCCATATGTCTCTCTTATCAGAATCCTTGAAAGCATTAGTACCAAGGATAAATAACTCATCAGTAATTTCATCGGCCATGTCATTTAGAATAGCTAAACATTCTTTTATGGTGGGGGTTGTTGAAGGTTGAGGTGTAGGCAAATGAGGATCATTATCACTCTTAAATGCATATTCGCATAATTGTAGCAACTTATAATCAAGCTTGTCACTAGCTGACTCCTTTCTCTTACAAAAACTAGATTGTTGACTCTTAGAACGCTTGTTGCTTGACTTTTCCTTTTGGCATGTCCCACCATCTGAATCACTAGAATCACAACCCTCGATGTCAATGACTTTTTCGCATTTAGAAGGACCCGCATTACTTGTTTTTAGCTCTTTATCATCCTTATCGAAACTTGGATGAGTCCCTTGAGATGGAGCCCATGAATGTTCTCCATTTGCATGAGTACCACCAAAGATTAATCGAAGCTCATCTAAATGGGCAATTGGCTTGTTGCGAAAGTGTTTACAACTTGGATTTTGCTACAAAAAAAAAATTATCACATGCTATGTATAACAATAACAATAATAATAATAATAATAATACTAATAATAATAATAATAATAAAATAAGTTAAAAAATATAAAATTGTAATTTACCTGAATAAATGTCTTCCACCTATCCTCTCCACAAGTGATTGCACCTGTTATTGGGTCTCTCCCAAGTCCGATTTCACTTTCAAGTTTTACCCATGCCATGTAATCTTTTTTTGTTGAGGTAAAATGATTTTTTACTTGAATTTTTTGGCATCGCACGTTTTCAAGCCTATTAAGACCATCAACAATATTGGACCATCCAATCTTGTTGAAACTTGAACTAGGCCTATTGCCTTTCTTAACCTCCTCAACACATAATTGAACAAAGGTTTGATGTCTTGATTCGGTCCAATGTGCAATATCTGATGAAGATGCCATAGATCCTAATAAAACCGTGAGAATTTGGAGTTAGTTTGTTTTCTTGTAGAGAAGATTTGATGTTTAATTGATAAATTCCAAAAAAGTAAATAGAAATATTATCAAGTATATACATGACACCCATTTGATACCAAATTTGTTCTAACAAGCATTTTAGAAAGTAGAAGCAAAATGATCCAGATATTAGGAACAATGAAGCATAAGAATTTTGTTCTAACAAATCACTGTGCAACTTATGATATATGCTCCGGTTCCTAGCTACCTACTCACAATCACAAGGATATATATATATGAAGCATAAGAATTTTTGTTCTAACTAATCAATGTGCAATTTATGATATATGCTCCGGTTCCTAGCTATGTACTCGTATAATACATGTATAATAATGTTGAAATAGTGGGAAAAACCAATAAATGACAACAACATAAATACATAAGAAATCAGTTGTCTTTTAACCCCTCAACTCAGTTACCCAACCCAATGGGATGCGTCGTAGTAGTTCTAACTTCCATCAACCGCAAAACACAAGTAAATAATATTTGCTTTTGTCCTTCGCATTATCTGGGAAAACACATCAATTATTTTGGGAACCCTTTAGGATTGCAATCGGTGTATCTTTATCTATACTAAACGATCACTCAACACTTGATTTACTCTAAACTGTGAAAGATCCCCCCATCATAAGCACACACTTTGGTCACTCATGGTTACTGAAACTGCTGCTTCTGATCACACCCCTGCACCAACACCACCAACTCCATCCCATGATCATCAGGTACTGTAGCCGTCTCCCATTTTTTCTCTTTTACACTTTTCATTTTCAATTTTATCCAATTTAAAATACAGTAAATAATTATAGATGTTTCCTTTCTGTGATTACATATGTTAATTTCAATGGAGTAATAATATATATAAAAAAATCTGACTAACAAATGGGACTATAGCATATTTCACACATGATTCTTTGCTTTGTTATCTGAGGCATCCACATAATTGTGTTCCACAGCACACTACTGAAAAGGCATACAGATGTCCGATCTATCTAACTAGTCTAAGAGAGGATCCTACAGCTTGTTTGCGATTAAGTAAAATAAAAGTTTCAAACAATCCGCTACTGCTTTAATTATTAGCCTTTCGATCAGGCAGCAAACGAGTGTGGCCCGAGCAAGCCCTTTCTCTGAGGTTATTTCTACACGGCTAGCTAAAGAAAATTCGGTAGAAAAATTTGGGAGAGAGGTGACTGGAATTCTACAGGCAATTAGAAAAGTGGGAGCATGGATGTGGACGGGGGGTAGTGAACGATAATGGGCGACGCCGAAGCGTGGACATCAATCGGTCCCAGCATCAGGTCATGGTGGCGGTATAATTTCAAACAAGCTTTTCATACAAAGCTTTGACCGCCCCTTCCCCCCAAAATTTCAGATTAGATCAGAAATAAAAGAAAGAAGGGAGATCATATTTCATAAAAGAGATCAACGGAATTGAGCTTTTTGACTCTGATCCTACAAAACCACGGATAAGTGAGCAGATAACCAAATAAATTGATGAATATGCTGCCACTGTTGTGGTCGTAACTTTCATGCTATCTCCAGACGACTGAAGATCAGCTTTTAAGGATACTCGTAAACTACCCATACACCATCTGGTTCTTCGAACCCTAACTCCTTTGCGTCCCCTCTATCCACAGTCCCCTAACCCTTTCTCTCTCATTCTCGACAACAATAGCACAACTGCAAAAGACAACCAAACTAAACCAGTAGTGAAAAAATCAGGCACCGAAATTACTGGATATAATCAAGCTCATCCTTCTAGAAAAAAAATGACAAACCTGGAATTCGAAGATGAAGAACAATCGAAGCTAACTAAGAGCTACAACCTGAACAAAGCGAGCGGTAGAAATGGGACTATGGAGAGGGTTAGAGAACAAACTTTCATGAGAGGCTCGGGGGTGGGGAAATAAAATATTTTTTTTAAATGATACCGTGCCGCATGTTGGGAAAAGTAATTCTAAAAGTAGGTATAAGTTACTTATAGATAATTACTTTTAGAAAGGAAATTTTATAAATTAATTTTTTATAATTACTAATTAAAATTAAAACCAAAAATTATAAAAATTTATAATTAATTTTTATGATTGATTATCTAAAAAACTATTTTTCCTAAGTAAAACCAAACAAGCTCTAAATAAGTTGATTTGAATTGTTTAACTTTTAAGCAAGCCTAATGATGAATCGAATTATAATAAACATGTCGATTTGGTTCATTAATGTTTTTTGTTTACAAAAGTTAACTAGCCAAGCTCGAGCCAAAAAATATTTGATTCGTCAACGACCTTACTTTCAACAAAGTTAAGTATACTGATATTAATTGATTGACTATTGGCTCGCGGGGGCAAAATGCCTTTAACACCATTATTCATGAACCTATTATGATTGAATTATAAGACATTTTTATGATGGCAGAGCTGTAGGGTTGCCAACAGGACAAGTTAGGGGTGGAAACTCCATCCCCATCTATAAATCTGATAAGAAAAATAATTTTTGAACTAGTCTTGATTTTAGGTTTTTTCTTTTTTATCGGAGAATCCCCAACCCAATTCTTATAGGGATCAAATTTCTATATCCGATATGATTTCTAATCTATCTATTCTCCATTCTCAATTTATTCTTCGATCTTGAAATGTGACCCGATCTTCCAAACCTAACCCTATCCCTAATCCCCAATTCTATTTTTTTAATATACTTTTTATTTAAAATTATATATATATATCTGATGCGGGTTTGGGGATGGGACCCCAAACCCGTCCATTTCCTGCTCCCGATAAGAATTTCTGAATCATAACTTGAACAAGGATTTCCCAATCAGACTCTGAACTTCGAAGAAAAGTTGACATCCCTACACGACTCACCATATATCCCTTATGGTTTTCTTAGATCACAAGTGTCACGGTACGTGTAAGGATGATAATAGGTCGAATGAAGCTAGATTCGTTTAAAGTATCTATATTCATATTTGAATTAGATCCGTCGAGTTTGATAGATAAATGAGTCCTAAATATATTCTAAATGAGTTCGACTATTTAAAAATAATATATACATGTGAATACAAATATATTTATATTTTATGTAGCTAATTAATATATATATTTTGTAAAAAAATCATATGAGTGAAAAGATAAACATTTTAAAATAATTACTTTAACTTTTTAAATAGTATTTTAACACTTTTTAAATAAAATATTATATATATATATATATATATCGCATTTAAAATAATTCTATAAAATTAAAATTAAAAAAAAATATAGAGCTCAAATAATATCACGATAATGATGAGGTATAATATATATATATATATATATATATATATATATATATATATATATATATATATATATATATTAAATAGGTCTGACATATTACATATGAGTCGGGTCTAGATTAGGAATTTATGGATCCATATCCTCTCGTAATGTGGTCGGTATTTTCATCTATCTCCTATATGTGTCCATATTCGTGGAAAAAATAATCTGCCCCATTTTCAAAGCCTACATCAATTGAGTGCCGCCGAAACATTTCTCTCCTAACTGCTAACCAACATGACCGTCGTTGGCGATCGTTTCTTAAGAATGAGGAGAGAAGTTGGAGACTAAAGCAGAATCTCTAGCCGAAGGTACGACATCAACAGAAGCAGCTCCAATTTCATTCCAAGGCGCATAATCTCTATTCAACACCAGCGAAGAAGCCCGATCAGTGTCGTCACCCGTCAATGAAATTTGTATTGATTCTATGCTAGGTACTGTAGAATCGAGTCTTTGTGCTGGTCCTATTTATTTCAATTGTTATCCAAATTTTGTGCCATCTTTGAATGATCCAAACATTCTGCATGCATTAACTTTACAAATCAAAACACATGGTTATGATATGTTAGAAGGATCAATACCTGTAGCTGTAATTTATAGAATTCACTATAAGGTAGCAAAAACTACATTCAAAACAAAAGCAAAAAATCCAACAATTAAAGGTGAAACTTTAATGTTGCAAACTGACGACTCAAAAGCTAATAAAGTCGTACTAAAAACCATAAAATGGAATAAGGTTAGTTTACCTGAGGATTGGACTTTAGAGAAAGCCCTACCTGCCCAAGAAGAACAAAAAAACCTAAAATTCCAAAACCAAATACAAATCTGAGTCAAATAACCCAGTTTGATGACGGAACCATCAGAATTAGCTTTCGTAGAAACCTAAGTCTTAGGGTTAGAGATGATGCTTCGACATCCTCAACCATAAATTTAGGAAACATAACAAACCTATCGAAAGACATTGACTCAGAAAGTAAAACTCAAAATAGGAATTGAGTAGATGAAACACCTAGAACTTCGTTTAAAGGTGCAAACTACCAAACCAGAATTCCTAAAGCAAATTACCAAAAACAGGAAGATAAAGAATCGAAACAAACAAGTGATATTGAAACAGAATCACCTCCGCATTCTCCTGGTCTTTCTGACATAACTGAAAACCAGTTAAATTTCTTGAAAAAGGAATTTGTAATTGACAAAGATTTCTATAGAAACGACTTCTACTCAAAAGAAAACACCAACAAAAGAAATTGGTTTATCAAAAATCTGGCAAAAGAAAGTCATGAACTCCAAGAAGATTTTTACAAATTCATACTAGAAAACAAATGCAAAATCTTGTTTTTCGATTGGTTAGAAATAGAATTGAAAAATAATGGAATAGATCCTAAGAAGTTAAAGGATTCACCATTCAAATCTGTAAAACCAATAACCACTCGAACAAAAACTAAAACATGGCAAACAGAAAAGGGAACTGTTGAAACAGAGCACCTACCTCTGCAAAACATCAAAATGAGTTATGGAGAAACCACTCTGGAATTAAAACCCTTAAGATTGCCTAAGGATGATGAATTAGAAAATTCAAAAAACATCATTCTTCACAATAACTACACAAACATCCACTTGAACACAATTGGAACCCAATTGACTAAGTTGGATAAGCAAATTCAAAAGACAATCTTACCGGCAATTCAAAGTGTTTCTGAAAATTAAAAACCAGAACCAAAGAAAATGCCAGTATTCAAACCATTTGAAATTTCCAAATCTAGTCAAAAGGAAATTCAAACCCAAAAAGATGAATTCGTAAATGCAATTAAAAGAAAAATTAAATTTAGTTGCTCCTTCGACTTCGTTTAGCCAAAATCAGGTCTCAGATACACCTGACCAAACAACCCAAATCAACATGGTAAACCAAATGGATCAAACAAAATCTGACGAGGCCCAAGAGCCTGAAGTTCCTGTAGTATCCCGTTTAGGTAACCACATGTCATCTAGGTCTATGATACCTAGACAAACCGCACCCGACCTTAGTCTGGAAGTAAGGCCCAACAAACTAGTTCAGCCCAACTATAAAGCCAACTCCTTATATGAATGGAATATAGATGGACTATCTAAATATCAAATCTTAGGCCTTCTGCAGCAAATGAAAATGGCCGCAAATGGTCAAAGTATTAAACTTTTGAGAGGCTGTCCGAATAGGCTGTTCGCAAACTCATCAAAGACAATCAACCGGCTTCTTCGTCAATCAAGCAAATGAAGGCCAGCCTAGAAGTATCAAACTTTCCTGGCTCTTATACCAAGTATGCCCTAGGACCTTGGGATGCAGACCGATAACCTAAAGAACATTAATAAGAAAGTAGGGGAAGATAGATAGATAGTTAGAACATAAACAAGAGAATAAATGAAAAGGGAAATGGATAGGATAAACGTTTGGAATTTTATTTGAGATTTAAAATGGAGTACAGAGAGTTTTTTTTTCTATAGGTCGTTCTGCCTCTCTAAATGCCGACCCAAAACAATGAAGTGTTCTTTCTTAAATTAAGGTTATGTTTAAAAACTTATGCTCACTGTAATATAGCGCTCCAAGGTGGGAGATGAAGGGCGCATCATATATATATTGACAGAAATAATATGTAAAAAAAATCAAGGATACTTATATATAAAACTACTAATTTTAAGTGATAAATAATATGCATGTAATTTCTTTCTTATTAAAAAATGGCTTGAATATTTTAGAGATTAGAAATCACAGAATTCTTTAAAAAAGAATAACATATAGAGGTGTTATTTTTTATATATACTAATTTCTTTAAAAAATAATATATAGAGGTAAGCGTTGTATTAAGTTTTAAATTTAAAATAATAATAATAATAATAATAATAATAATAATAATAATAATAATAATAATAATAATAATAATAATAATAATAATAATAATAATAGTTTTTATTTATTTATAAGTTCAGAATATCTACAGTTTGGGTTTAGGTTTTAGGGGGTTTAAGGGTTGGGGTTTAGGGTTTAGAGGGTTTAAGGTTTAGGTTTTTTAGGGTTTAGATGGTTTAGATGGTTTAGGGGTTAGAGGGTTTAGGGTTTAGAGGGTTTCAGGTTTAGGGTTTAGTGTTCGGTTTAGGGTTTAGGGTTTATGGTTTATATGGGTTAGAGGGTTTATGGTTTATGGTTTATAGGGTTTAGGGTTTGTAGAGTTTGTTTTCTGTTGTTGTTGTATTGTGAATACATGTGTTAGCAATAAATAATTTAAATTCCTTGATAGTTTGGCTTAGAACAGTTTATGCTGAACTTTGTCTTCTTTATCAGGGTTCTCATACACAAGTAATTTTGGTGCATATAGCTACAGGCTATTTCTGTTACATTTCTTCTATTCATTTTGTTTATTTTAGGTTTGTGATTTTCTACAATGGATTATGTAGTAGGGACTGTTTATTTTTTATACTACAATTCTATGTATATATGACAGACATAATCAATTGAAATGTTGAGTCATGTGATATTTTTATTAAATTTAACCGAAATTTCCAGCATTGATATTATGCCTTTGTATTCTACTAAATTGAGCATTGTGTTATAATTTTTTTTATTAGTTTGATAATTTAAATGGATTAGATAATGGCAATGAGTTAAAAATGCATATTTTCTATTTTGTCATCAGTTTAATATGCATATACGTTTTTTAATTTTAATTTTCTTGTTTGTGATAGATTTATTTCTTTTATTGTATAGGCATTATGAGTGACAAACATGGTTCTTCTCCTCCCTAAAACTTAAAAGATGTTGATTGTGGGTTGGTGACTCCCAAGTCAATACCCCACACATCTCCTGGTGGAACAACAAAAGAATGGATACCTTATTATTCACTAGAAATAACCCCTTTTGTAGGAATGAAATTTGAAACATTGGATGTTGGGATTAAGTTCTATAAGAACTATGCATACACTTGTGGTTTTAGTGTCCGTTTTTTTGGTGAAAAGAAAACTTTGAGTAATGTTGTGACACTTAAATATCTTGTTTGTACTAGGGAAGGATTTAAACTATTTAGGAATATATGTCATGCTCAAGGTAGTAGTGAAGGTGGATCTAAAAGGAGAATGATTAATAGAGTGGGATGTAGAGCTAGAATGTGTCTCAAGCATAAAATTGAAGGGTTTTATGTGATTTCAAATTTTTATGAGGGATATAATAATCTTCTAGCTACCCATAATGTTAAACAATTTCTAATAGTGGGGAGGAATTTGACTATCTTGCATAAGAAATTTATTACAGATAATGCCAGGATGAACATTGGGGCATCGAAATCATTTCAGTTATTCAAAGAACATGTGGGAGGGTATGAGAATGTAGGTGCTTCATTACAAGATTTTAAGAACTATTCTACGGATGTGAAGTGTTACATTAGAGATTCTGATTCTGATATGTTTGTGGAAATCTTTTGTAAGAAGATGGAGAATTAAAGTGGATATTATTTTGATTATATGGTTGATGATAGTGGAGTTCTTGTTTGTGCTTTCTTGGCTGATCCTATATCAAGGAAGAATTACTCTCTATTTGTCGATATGATTTCATTTTATTGTACTTATGGTACAAATAAGTACAATTTGATTTTTGTGCCATTTACAGGGGTTGATCATCACAAAAAGTGTGTCACCTTTGGAGTAGTGTTAATAACTCATGAAAATATTGGTTCATTTTAGTGGTTATTTGAGACATTTTTTTAAGGCTATGGGAAATATTGAGCCTTATTGTATAATAACTAATCAAGATCCAGCAATGAAAATTGCCATAGAGAGGGTTTTCAAGAATACTCGCCATAGATTTTATATGTGGCACATTATGAGTAAATTGCCTGAAAAAGTTGGTCCTTCCATCCGTGACTCTGATTTCATAAACAAGTTATCTGCATGTGTGTGGAGTGTACAACTTGAACATAAGGAGTTCGAGTATAAATGGATGGGGATAATTTTTGAATTTGGTTTGGAGGAACATGAGTGGCTTGGTCATATGTTTGGTATAAGAAATTTATGGATACCTACATATTTTAGAGAATTATTTATGGGAGGGCTTCTAAGAACAACTTCAAGATCAAAGAGTGAGAATAGCCTTTTTGGGACTTTCACTAATAATCATTGTACTTTGGTTGAGTTTTGTATGTGGTAAAGTGCATTGGATGGATAAAGGTATAAACAGTTGGAGCTAAATAAGGTATCGTAGTTGTCATATCCCAAACTTAGGACTACCGTTAAATTGGAAAAGTATGCATCTAAGGTTTATACCCATACTATATTTTTTTGAGTTTCAAATTGAGATTCTGGTGACTTCATTTTCATGTGGGCTTGATGATTTTATGAGGGAAGGTGATTTAGAGATTAATGTGGTTGGTTAATTTGTTATGTTAAATTGTAAGAATACTTTTTGGGTGGTATATAATACAATAAACGAAGATATTAAGTACTCTTGTAAGATGTTTCAAAGATGCGAGACTCCATGTAGGCATATACTTTGGGTTTTGAAAGGAAAAAGAGTAGACCATGTTCCTACTCAATTGGTAGTGAATCGGTGGACTAAAGATGCCATGAAAAAGCTAATATATTATATAGAAGGAAGCCTATTGGAATAATGTTCCAAATCTAATGATGTCAAGACTAATTTGAGGAGGTTATGGTTTGAAATGTTTGAATGCGTTAGCCTAGTTGAAGGGAATCAAGAAGGTATCTATCAATTTATAAGAGTTCTTGAAGATTTTAAGAAGGAATGGGGTGAGAAGAATATTAGTGATAAGCCTTCAAGCAATTCAAATGTCATTGAATCCTTAATTGGGATAAGTGCTCCGAGTGAAGTTACCATTCAAGTTCCACATCAATCCAAAAATAAAGGAAGTAGAAAGAGGATCAAAGGGGTGAAAGAAAATTCCATTGAGCAACAAAAGAAGATAATAAGAAAGTGTAAGGCATGTGGAGAGTATACAGGCCATAATAGTCGAAACTGTCCCACAAAATCAAAATTAAAATCAAAGGTAAAAGAAATTATTTTACTTCTCCATCTCAATTTGCTATATTTTTTTAATTCCTTACTTCAAATTGCATATCAATTTTTTATATGTGAATGACGGATTTTGGAATGAAAGACCGGAGTTGGATGCAAATTTTTTTCCAACTTCATGAAGGTATTGGTCATTGATGCTTTTCGTTGTAGTTTAGATGATAGTGGACGGTTTCTTTTCAAACTTGTATAAGGTTCAATTTAAGGAATTGTGAAATTTTGAATCATGGAGGATATTTTGTCCTTCTCATATTGTATAATTAAATGAATGTATATTTGATTAGTATGTTTTTTTTTCTTTTGCTGAAACATGCATGCCTCTGGATGGAAATTAGATGGTTTAGGATTTAGAGGGTTTAGGTTTGTACGGTTTGGGGATTAGGGATTAAGGTTTGGGTTTAGGGTTTAGGGGTTTAGAATTTTGGGTGTATGGTTTAGGGTCTAGGGTTTAGGGTTTAAGGTTTAGAGGGTTTATGGTTTAGGGTTTATAGTGTAGAGGGTTTAGTGGGTTTAGGGTTTAGGGTTTAGAGGGTTTATAGTGTTTGTGTTTAGAGTTTAGGTTTTAGATGATTTAGGGTTTATGGTTATATGGTTCAGGGTTTAGGGTTTAGAAGGTTTAGGGTTTAGGGTTTAGAGGGTGTAGGGTTTAGGGTTTGTAGAGTTTATGGTTTTAGAGGTTTGGATATTTTGTTTGGATATAGGTTTGAGTTAGTTTTTTTGTTAGGTATTAATAAAATCTTGAATGTTGATTAAATTTTGATCTAATGAATGAGATTGGTTCTTATGTTTGTATCTTAATGAGTGTCTGTATGTGAACCTCCCCCTATATATATTAGAGAGCAATAAAGACATTATTATTTTTTATTTTAAAGAATGTTTTCATTTCCTTTACTTGTTATAAGTGCATACTACTAGATGTCAAGAATATGAAGTAAAACCATAAAATTCAACCGCGAAAATTATAAATTATAAATCCAGTAAAATTAATTTCCTTACTAACAGATACGCTATATATATAATTTAGTCGGTTAGATACTAAAGCATAATCTCTACCTGAAGGTATGGCATCAACGAAAGCAGCTCCAATTTCATTGCAAGGCGAATATGGATCTCTGTTTGACACCGGCAAAGAAGCCCGATCGGTGTCGTCACCCATCGATCATTTCTTTTTATCGTGCGAACAAACTCCTATGCAGACAATGTTTATATATATATATATTCTTTATAAAATTATTGTTATTATTTTATAATTAAATCATTTTACATTATATACATACATACATACATACATACATACATACATACATACATACATATATATATATATATTAATCCTTGGTATGATCCATATTAAATTAGATATAAAGGTTGGCCATAAAATTTATATTTCATGATCTTAGTTCCGCATAAAGTTTATTATTTCATGTATTAGGATTTTACATGAATTTTAGTTTGATAGTGCATAAATTTGTATTAATAATGTGTTAATTATATGGTTCATGTCATATTATTGCCTAACATTTGGTATCAGATCCTGATAAGGCCTCTACCTTGATTGTAATTATGTTTAAGTGCCTTAGTGGTGTGCAATTATGTTTATTAATGGCCCAAGAATCGTATATATATATATATATATATATATATATTGAAAGTCGTGCTCTCATCTTTTGGCTACATTTAGCTTATTCTTTTACATGGTTGTATTCCCATGTACCTTAAGGCCATGTTTGGATATTTTTTAAATTTATTTATATGAGTATCATAGTGATTATTATACTTTTATGTGGTTTGGACATAGATACAACACTCCAAAATCATGTAAAAATATACATTAATGTATTTAATTTGTCACATATGATTAATATAATACTAAAAGCAATATTATATATGTTGTCCCACATGATCATTTATTGTATATATATAATAAATTGGGTTAAAATATTAAGTCATTAATCTCAATTTTTCCATAGGGATTGAAAGATTATGGGATGATTTAATAGTTTAAATATTGAGATGCATGAGTCTATTTGAATTAAATACTTAGTCCACATGTAATTTTTATCTATTTGATTCATGCTAATTGCATTTTTTGATATGCTATACATGGGTAGAGCATATATATATATATGTGCTTTGGCTTCAAATTGATTGTGAACATGTATGTGTAAATTTTTGCAGTAAATTGTCCTGGATTATTATAACACCCCCAAATTTACTACTTAAAATTTTCATTTTGCAGAAGCGTTAATTACAAAAATAATGGGTGTTACTGCCACACTTAATATAAGTCTTTCATCTTCCACCATCCTTACACTAAGTGCTAAGGCTAAAACATTACTTTACTTAAATTAATAGCATGATTACAAAAGTTAGAATACAGAGAATGACATATAAGTATGGTTCTAGTTACGAACAACATCAACGATCTACAAAACTCATGAGGGAAATTATAGAAAGACGTGACAGTCCAAATACAACTAGAATTAAAGATAGCAAAAGAGACATCGGATATCCTATGCTCTCAAAAAACCGACTAACAACTTTTAACTGAACTGAAAATATGACCTGCAAAGTCCACTGCTCATTGAATAGGTAGGGGCTCACGAAGATGAACCCTTTAATACTATGATACTGAGCAATCCTTTATACCAAACTAATATGAAAAACTAGCATGGAACACATACAAGGCATACCAGTGACATGGTATAAGATATATACATATACATACGAATATTGATATACAATAATCATTTAGATAATCAAATTCTCTCAAGGTCACATACTACTCATATTCATTCATCTAAAACAATGGAACTTACCAAATGAACATCCTAGAGATGCTCCCTAAAGTATGATTAGAAGTAAACCTCATCACAATAACCATAAGGCATCATATAATAATCATATCAGATAAATTATAATCATTGAACCCACATAATACTCATACTTGTTCATCCAGAATAAAATAAAACTTACCAAACTAACATACCAGAGATACTCTTTGAAGTATGATTAAAACAACCACAACACAGTAACCATAAGGACTCATGACAATACATGAGACGATCCAAATACAATAATCATAATAGATAAGTAATAATCTCCAAACTATATATTGTTCATGCGTGTTCATTTAGAATATAATAACACTTATCAATCAAGCATCTAGAGATGCTCTCTAAAGTAATAATTAGAACCATACTCCAACACAACAACCATAACTTTCACAGCATAACTCACATCTCAACATCAATCCCAACATAAACCATAACATCATAGGTAAGGTACAAAGGCACAATACCAAACACATATAGGCACGAAGGCTACTACCAAAACTATAGGTAGGCACAAAGGCTACTACCAACCAATCCAATAATCCAACAATATTCATTCTAATCAAATCATATCATTTCTATTTTTTATTTACTCGATGAGGATATAATAATAACCTTGAGATAGAAAAGTACACCGGTCATACCAGTGCACAATCCATCACAGTACCCTTCAACCATCCAACCTAGAGACAATAGCATTCTGGTCATACTGGTGCATAAGGCTACACAGTATCCTCCTCACTTCGAACACCTAATATTTAAGTATCGATACCTCCTATAGGGCCTATAGGTCATCTATAGTGTAGATTAGGGCCTTATTAAGGCACAACGGGCACACTAGAAAACTAAATAAATCGTGGAATCCTACCTCGTCTCTAGGGTAGCTATCCTTAGAGAGAAATTATTCCCAAACTCAAGGTATTCCACTTTAAGTATTAGTATTTTATAAGGTGATCACAAATATCGCATATTGTACAATTATTTCCATTTTCATACTTATCCATTTTCCTTTATTTCCAATTATCCAAGTCAACCCTAAGATCAACGGTCCAAAACAAAGTTAAAGTCAATACTAAGCTCAACCTATTCAAATTCTAAGGCCATCCTATGTCCAATTATTCACATTTGGGCACATTATGTCGAAATGACCAGAATGCCCCTAAGACTAATATTTATCATATTATCATCCATTTAAATAATAAATCCACTTTATTTATTTATTTTTCATGAAAAGGCTAAAAAAAATAATCTAATTATTTATTATGCAATTTAAATTATCATATATGCCAAAGGACCCATTTACCCTTACACATGCTTCTATACAAAACCCTATCATACACTTTTAAAATGTCCAAAACACATGATTGAATAATCAATGACAAATAATACATATTAGACATAATTTTCAGGATAAATATCATACTACACTAAAAATGACTAAATTTCCCTTAGGGCACACATTTATAATTATCATTCCACAATTATATCTAAGCATGCTCACCCTATTATTTTACACATACTTCTCACACAAATATATTTTCAATCATTAGAATCATTTAAATCACACTTTTATACCAGAAATATTTTACATTAGATGACACGTTCAATTTACCGATTTTCATGATAATAACAAATAACACATAATTATAACACAACGAATCATGCTTAACATATTTCACGCATAAAAATTCTACTATATTATCATGCAATATTTATCATTTTTGTAGAGTATAACGGTTATCTAAATTCTAGCAAAAATGTAAAATTAGTGGTATCTAGTAAAATTAATAGGTCATGCTGATCAAACTTTTTACATAAAACTAATACTACAAATACCGAATTAATATTTACTAGCTAAAATAATAATTATAATATAAAAATATTTAATTTTCTAAAATTACCAAAATATCCTTACATTTAATATAGGTACCAAAAATTTTTTTAATAAAAAATATTCCTCATGCTACATAAGGAAAAATAAGGGGGTTGTTGGGCGAGGGGTTGGCTGTGAGGGTGAGGCAGGGAGAGATGGCAGTAGGGGTGGAGACTAGCTACTATGGTGGTGATCGATGGTGTAGGTTCGGCCTGTGGGTGCGGGGTAGATAGTGGTGGCAACTCTGTTGGGTTGGGGTGTTGCAAATGGTTGGTACGGTGTAGGCTAGAGGTGGTGTGGGGCTTGACGGTGGAGACTGGTGGTCGAGGTAGATAGCAGGGGCAATTCTGTTGGATTGGGTGGTGAGGATGGTGCCTGACTGAAGGTGGGTTGGGTGTGGTGTGGTGGAGGGCTAGAGCTATAGGGCTTCCAGTGGTCACATGATAAGGAGAAAGAAGAGGACGAAGGGTGAAGGAGGAGTTGTGTGTTGGTGACGGGGAAAGATGGTAAAGGATGGTGCATGGCTGGGTAACGCTGAGGGGAGGAGGAGAAGGGTGTTGGTTGTTTTGGTGCTACGTGTAGAGGAAGGATGGCTCAGCTGGTTGTTGGGTGGAGGCTCAGTTGGAGGTGCAGGATAGATGGAGAAGGTGGTTGGTGCGTGAGGGTTGGGAGGTTTTTGCTGGAAGGTGGAAGTGTGGTGTTGGAAGGTTGCACGAGGGCAAGAAGAAGATGGTGGCAGAAAGGTGGTGTTGGACAGACGGTGGAGGTGTTGTGGTGGCTCAAAGGGGCAGGGTGGTGGATGAAGAAAATTTAGAGGGGAGGAGGATGAGATGGGTAGATGGTCTGGGGTTGCGAGGGGTGTGTGTGTGTTTGTATAATAATGCAAAGAGGGAGGTTGGTTGAAGAAAAAAGGAATAGGATAAAGAAGGGGAGTAGGGGCTGTTTGGTTGGTGAGGGAGTGTGGTGTGTGCGTGTGTATATATAAAATACAGAGGGGGCTATGTCAAATAAGCATAGAGAGGGAATGGATTTGTTTGGTTGAGGGGTGGCGTGCATGTGTGTGTTTACGTCTATAGATGTATGTGTAGATAGGTTGAGTGTCGTGAGTTAATGAGGGAGATAGGGAGGGTAGGAAAGAAAAAATATATATTACTTTTACTTTAGGTTTAGTTTGGATAGGTTAGGGTATATGACAAAATATATCGGGAAAAATAACTCAATCTTGGATAGTTTAAAAAGGAACGGAAAGAGTAATAAAAATAATCCTAGATAAATCTTAGAGAGTTATTTTAAGGTTATGGATCGAAAGATTATTAGTAAAATAATTAGGATAAGATTTACATGTATTAACTAGGATTGAATTTGATGACCCACTTTCTATCAAATTTTAACCTAATTAAATTTATATCTAAATCGTCATAATAATACACATAATAATAATATGTTTAATACTAAACCTTCTAAAATAATCATTGCCACTAATCACGTATAATTATTAATATATAACTAAGGTTTCTAAAAATAGAGTATTACAATTATATTCAATGTCTAATCTCAATGTTGAAATCCTCGAGTTGAAAGGGGACAACTAAAAGTTTGGAAGGAGATAATTCTCCTGAAACTTTGTTGTTTTGGTATAGATAAAACTATTGAGTATCCTAAGCCTGTGATTAATGACGATAACACTGATGAGAAAAATACAGCACATGAGCGATGGGTGAAAGCCAATTGCATTAGTTGCATGTACAAAAAGACAAACATGTCTTTTTCCATCAGAGTCTTATTTGATCACCATCAGGATGTTAATGACTTGCTAAGGGCCATAGATGAATAGTTCATCCAATCCGATAAGGCCTTAGCTAGTACATTGATCATGAAGTTTTCATCCATGAAGCTCACAACTATCAAGGGTGTGCGTGAGCACATCATGAAAATAAGGGATTTGGCAGCCCAACTAAAGTCTCTAGTGGCTGACATGCATGATGCTTTCCTAGTTTATTTCATCTTATATACACTCCCAAAGGAATATACACCATTCAAAGTCACCTATCACACACAAAGAGAAAAATGGTCAATCAATGAACTAATGACCATGTGTGTGTAAGAGGAGGAAAGAATCTTGATGGATCAAGGGGAGATAATGATGATGGAAACCAAGGACAAGGAAAAGAAGGAAAAGATAAGCCAAAAGGATAAAGGTGAAATCCCACCACATGGAGAGGTAAAGAAGTAGTCTAGATGTTTCTTTTGTAAGAAGAAGGGATAGATGAAGAAGGATTGTGCTAAGTATAAGGCCTGGCTTGTTAAGAAAGGTAATGTAACCTCTTTGGTATGTTTTGAATCTAATACAATAGATACAAATCATAACACTTGGTGGATTGATTCTAGTTGTTTAATCCATGTTTTCAATTCCTTCCAGGTTATGGCAAGGATTAGGAAACCAGTGGGCAATGAACAAAGTATCTTTACCAGTAGCAAGATACGTTCACAAGTTCAAGGGATAGGCTCATGTAGATTGTTTCTCTCTAATAAATATGTATTAATGTTAGAAAAGGAATTTTATGTTCCAAGTTTTAGTAGAAACCTGATTTCTATTTCATGACTTGTACCATTTGGATCCTCATTTGTTTTCAAAAATAATCCAGTTAGTTTATTTTATAAAGTAAATTGTGTTGGGTATGATACATTTTCTGGAGGTCTTTACTCTATCGCATTAATACGCCATGATACATATGTTGCAATGAGTTTAAACATTGGTTCAAAAAAGATGTGTTATGAATGAGAACTCATCAATGCTTTGACACAAAATATTAGGTCACATCTCCGTTGAGAGAATAAGGAGATTGGTGAATGATGGAGTACTTAGTGCTCTAGGTTACTGACTTTAGCACTTATATAAATTGTATAAATGGAAAACAAATGAACAAGTCTAAAAGAGGTGCCAAAAGGAGTTTTCAACTACTTGAGATTATACATACGATATATGTAGTCCTGATATAGACTCACATAGTCAAAGATACTTCATCTCATTTATTGATGACTATTCACAATACATGTATCTCTACTTGCTGAATAATAAGTATGAAGCGTTAGACCATTTTAAAGTATTAAAAGATGAGGTAGAGAAACAATATGATAAGTAAATCAAAATTGTGAGGTCTAATAGAGGTGGAGAGTACCATGGTAGGTATGCTCAGGATGGAAAAGCACGTAGGAAATTTGCAAAGTTTCTTTAAGAAAATGAGATCGTTGCCCAATATATTATGCCTGGTTCACCTGACCAAAAGTGTGTAGATGAGAGAAGAAACAAGACATTATTATATATGGTGAGGAATGAGGAGTATGCTTAGCAACTCTAATCTTCCTAGATATTTGTGGAATGAAGCACTTAAGACAACGATATATATTTTAAACCGAGTTCCAACAAAACGGTATCTAAGACACCATTTGAGCTTTTCAAGGGTTGAAAGCCAAGTTTAAAATATATGAGAGTTTAGGGATGTCTGTGTGAAGTGATAATTTACAATCGACTAGAAAGGAAGCTAGACCCAAAAACCATAAGTGGGTATTTCATTGGATATACTAAAATATCTAGGGGTTATAAGTTCTATTGTCAATCACATAGCACTAGATTTATGGAGTCAATAAATGTTAAATTTCTTTAACATGACTTAATCAGTGGGAGTGACCAGATCAGGGACCTAGTTCTTGAACCTGATCATCCAGTAGAGGAAGCTTCCACTTTATGTGATAGAGTGACTTTTGTTCACCATGCACTTTTGGTTCTAGTCATAATTAAATAACAAGTTAATGAACCTCCACAAAAATCTAATAGATAAAGTTGTTTAGGAACTTCTTAAAGTTGTTGAGCAACCAGCTATTGAGGAACCTCCATAAGAGGATGTTGGGCTAGCTTTAAGAAGATATACGAGCGAAAGAAGATCAACTATACCTAGTGACTATTATGTGTACTTAAAAGAGTTTGAACATGATGTTTGTGCTATTGATGATCTCAAAACCTTTTCACATGCCATGCATAGTTCAAAATCTGAGTTATGATATGATGTTATAAAGGAAGAGATGAATTCCATGAAAGTCAATGAGGCATGAGACCTTGCACCATTACTTGATGGGGCTAAGCCTATTGGTTGTTGGTAGGTCTTTAAGACTAAGAGAGACTTATTAGGGAATGTTAATAGGTGAGCCTAGACTAGTTGCTAAGGGGTTTACTTAAAGAGAGGGAGACGACTACAAGGAGATTTTCTCTCTTGTGTCCACCAAGGATTCCCTACGCATAGTTATGGTATTAGTAGCCCATTTTTATTTTGAGTTACAAAAAATGGATGTAAAAATAATATTTTTGAATGGTGAGCTTGAGGAGAAGGGTTCTCCTCTCATAAAGACAAAAATATTGCATGTAAGCTTAAGAAATTAATATATGGGTTGAAAAAAGCCTCTTGACAATGGTATTTAAAGTTTCATGGTGTCATTTATTTATTTAGATTTGAAGAGAATGCCATGGATCAGTGTACATAAATCAAGGTCAGTGGGAGTAAGGTTTGTTTTTTTGGTTTTATATCTAGATGACATTATACTAGCATGCAATGATAAAGGGATGCTATATGAGGTGAAATAATTTCTTTCTAACAATTTTAATATGAAGGATATGGGTGATGCATCTTATGTCATTGGCATTAAGATTCATCAAGATAGATCCAGACGAATATTAAGACTATATCAAGATGCATATATCAATAATGTGTTAAAAAGATACAGAATAATAGATTGTACACCAAGTGTGGCTCCAGGCCTCCAATTGTGAAGGAAGAAAAATTGCAACAAAGTTAATATCATAAGAATAACTTAGAAAGATATTGCATGAAGAACATCCTATATGCTTCTGTAGTAGGAACCCTTATGTATGCTCCAGCTTGTAAAAGACATGATATTGCATATGCCATTGGGGTATTGGGATGTTACTAGAGTAATTCTAGAATTAACCACTAGAAAGATGCAAAGAAAGTTATGAGGTATCTGAAGGGAACAAAGGACTACATGCTCATGTATCATCATGTTGAGGATTTGAAGGTAGTAGGATTTTCGGATGCAGACTTTGCTGGTTGTGTAGATTCATGCAAGTTTACTTGTTTATTCATTTTCCTACTAGTTGGTGGAGCAATATATTAGAAAAGTAGGATTGCATAGCCACCTCAACAATTGAAGCATAACTTATTTCATCATTTGAAGCCATAAAACATGGTGTGTGGTTAAGGAATTTCATATCAGGTCTTAGAATAGTTGATTCCATTTCTAGAACTTTGATGCTCAAGTGTGACAATTCAGCCATTGTCTTTATCTCAAGGAACAACAAAAGTGGTAGTCATGCTAAGGGCATAGGCATCAAGTACTTGAAGATAAGGGAACGTGTTTCAAAAGGAGAAGTGGTCCTGGAACACATAGGCACTGGTTGTATGTTAGTTGATCTTCTAACTAAGGGTATGCCACCAAACGAGTTTAAGGATCATGTGTATAATATGGGTGTTGGATCCACTATATAACTACATTGTTATGATACATATTTATGTTCCAAATAAAGTCGTGTTTACTTCTAATTTATTTTGTATACGTATGGTTTGTTCAGAAATAACATATTAAGTAAAGTATCTTGAATAAATATGTGGTTTATTCATAAAGTTAAAGTTGTGGATGAAATTAGTACATTAAGATACATAGAAGATAACTTTTGAAAGGTAAAAACCTTGTCGCCATGATCCGTGTATCAGGTTCATCATTCAGCATGTACTAACATAAGGAAACCATGTCAAGAATTTAATTTATATGTACCAAGTGGGAGAATATATATATATATATTATTTATAAAATTATTGTCATTATTTTATAACTAAAGCATTTTACATTATATATATATATATATATATATATATATATATATATATATATATATATATATATATATTTACCGTTGGTATGGTCCATATTAAATTAGATATAAAGGTTGGTCATAAAGTTTATATTGTATGGTAACATGTTAGTCATTAAACCTAATCCTAAATCTCTTTATCTAATTCTTGATGATAGAATTAGAATTAAGTTATTATGGATAAAGGCATGTGAATTATGTGATGGAAAAATTAAGTTCGATAATTTAAGTATCTTATTAATTAAATTATCTTAATTTTCTAATTTAAATAATTTTAAATTTAAATTTGAATTAAAGGGAGGGAAAATAGTTGTTGGTTGTCATAACCAACTCCACCCTATTTTCTTACATGATAAATGTATGGGATTAAGGGTGGGTTTTGTAGATTTTTTACACACTCTCTCTCTCTTTCTATAGAAAGATTTTTCTCTTGAATACATACACATGTATCCATTAGAGAGTAAGGATGATGCTATTTTTTCAATTTTATTAGTGATTTATGTATGAAATAAAAAAAGTGAAAAAAATATGAAGAAGGTCATCATTCTTGTTCCTTGTTATAAGCGTGCACCATCTGGTTTGAGGAAAAGGAAGTGAAATTGTAAATTCAACTTTAAATATCATAAGTTGTAAATTCGATGCAATTATTTCCGTGAATGGTAGGGGATATGCTATATATAGTATTTTATGATCTTAATTCCACATAAATTTTATTATTTCATATATTAGGATTTTACATGAATTTTAATTTAATAATGCATGGATTCATATTAATAATATATTAATTATATGATTCATGCCATATTATTGCCTAACAAACAATGTAATTCGTCATTTTTTGTTCATTCTCGCTCGGTTGTTTTTCTTTCTCTTGTTTTTGGTATGAAATTTCTACCCAGATGGAGGATGATGTAATGAAGAAAAACCTCGATTTTTCTTTCTTCTACCTTCTGTGTGTTTGAAAATTTTTTAGATTTTTCTTTTTTAATGAAAATTGGGTTTTGTTATTTTATATTTATAGGCTTCTTAACCTGAGGAAGGACGTAAGAACTCTGATGTTGAATTTGGAGATGTAATTGCTTTTTCGCTTGTTGGATTCCATTTCAAATGTAATTAACATTTTGCTTTATTTGATATTTTTAGAATTTGGATGGGAGAGTCGTGAAGAGAAAGATTCAAGGAGAACATCCTTAGTATGTGTTTGTTTTACTTGTAATAAAAAATATTTATTTTTTATTAAAAAATATAAAGTAAAATGCAAAGAGTTAATAATTTTTTTAAATAATAAATTAATAATATATTAAATTAATGTGTATTTAATTAATATATTATGTTTATATTAATGGATATAATTTTATATACTTGTTTACAACCTATATAATATCGTATCTATATAAAAATAGTATTATTTTAATCAATATTTTCTCTAATGTAATACCTTCGCCTTTTGAACTTTAATTACATTGCAATTACACTCATATTACAATTTTAAAAATTCTATAATTGAATTTTATTTTATTCATATTAATTTCGAATTTTGTATCGATAATTTTTGTATACATTCTATGTAATTCTTATGATTTTATTATTTTTTCTTATTTCAGGTAGTTCAAAATGCATAAGTTAATTCAAAAATATTTGTTAATTCACTCATCTTTTTCGTGCACTTGAGAACCATCTGTTCTTAGAGAATTGTCAGATCATAGAAAAAATATTTTACATTTATTTGTAGCCGTTTGAACCCTTTGTTTTGTGTTTCATGAATTTGTAGTAAAATAACTTTTTGCAACTTATCCGTTTTACTGTTTTTTCTCATTTCCCATCCGTTGGCTTTAAAGTAGTTTCAATGCCCAACATTTTTATATACTTGGGTTAAAAAAATTATTTTGTGCATTTTCATAATGTTTCTTGATTTTTGAGATTTATTTACTATTTTCCTAATAAACCACTATTTTCTAACTTTTGTGCTTGTTTAATTATCCTAAAAATTATAAAATTTCCTCACTACCCCTCTATTAGCTTGGTTGGACTCCCTGTTATGCCAACAACCAAAGTTTGAACTATTTTCATCATACACCCATGACCACTTTTTTATAACTGACCAAGAAAGAACCTATTCCTCCCAACCTTATCCATGTCAGCTGGTAGGGAAGTAGTGTTAAAAAAACATATCTAATACCACCATGCCTCCATTAAAAGTGTGGTTTCAACATATTCTCATCGCTATCAATATCTTCATGACTTCAAGATGTTCCCACAACATGTCTCTCCTTCTTTTTCTTCTTGCTCTACTTGGGATGAAATATCCCTATATCATTATTTAGTAATGCACCATTAGCCTTCCCTTCCCTCTTCTTTTCCAAAAGATTTGTTTCCCAAACTCTAGTAATGTCACCATTCTTGCTACTATACTATTCAAAAATCATGGCAACTACAATTGATTTTATTTATAGTTGTCAATGCATGGCTATGCTCCATGAAACCTTTTCTCTCTAATTTTCCATCCTCTTTTCTTTACCCTTCACCCCTAACATTTTAATCTACCATTGTTCGTTGTGGTTGGGTGGTTTTTTGGTACTTTTTCCCCTTTTTCTTTACTCCTATTGTTGCTTTCTCTCAACTTACCTTCCTCCTCTATTCCTTGTCATTTTGAAGCCACCCCCACAATAACCCTTCATTGCTCCTCTTTTCCCCTTGGTTGTTCAGTAACATTTTCAACTGTAGGATTATCTTTGTTTATGCATCCAAACATGTTTCTAGGACATGTTCAGAAATTTTTTTTGGCATTCTTGGAAGTGTTTAATAATCTTGCAACACTTTCTTTAAGAATAGACCATAATATGGGAATTTCTACAAAATCAAGATCCAAACGCTATCATTTATAACATGAAAGATTTAGTGATGTGTCAAGTTTTAAGATATGATAGTTTGGATGTTGAAAAATCAATATGCAAATGTGGGAACACTAATTGGAAGTTTTAACTACACATATGAAGTAGTTAGGGTTTTATTTTGTTAGGTATGATGATGTTGTAACAAATATGAGTGAACCATGATAACTAACTATTATATGGATTGAATTCATGTAAATAACATGTGGTCAAAGGCTGGAAAGCTTGGCAAAGCCAGCTAACTTAGGTGTGTGTATGAGTTGACAATAGTGGCCTGATATGGGAAAATTTTCATTTGTTGTTGTATTGTTAGTTAGGATATTTTTGTAAATAACTAAGGGTTGTTAGGATTTGGTTGTTAGCTAATTTTCATGGGATATGTACCAATGTATGGGATATGTACCTATATATAATCCATTATATCAACCATAATGTAAAATAGATTAGAGTTGATGAATAAAGCCTCTCATTATGAGAAGTCAAACCTTTCAATATCTTTGTGAGTTTGAAGTATCCATTTGAATATTCTTTGTATGTTATTCTTTTTGTTTGAATAATTTGAAGGTTCTTTGTGTTTTGTTCAATTGATTTGAATCAAAGGGATTTTCTTTGTGAGTTTCTTTTTGAGATCATTTTGAGTACTATCTTTGTGTGGTATTCAAGAGTTACATTTCTACATAAAACCTATCCTAACCATTCATTCCATTCAAGCACCACATCAAAATTCCCCTCATCATTATTTCCTTTGAGTTTCATGTATGAGTGGTGCATAATATTCATATCATTTTGGTGTGCTTCCCCCAGCATTTTTGTTCAATTTTCATGCTTTCGTTGGACAAAATTTTTAGCATCCCTACCTCTACCACCTTGTTTTGATGAAATTTCACTCCCATTCTCCCTTCTCAGTTGGTAATTTCTACTCTCCAAAATCCCTCTATTTCATTTTCTTTCTTTCCATTCCCATATATACTAATCTATGATTACCTGACTCTTTTATCTCATTCTCTTGTGATGGTGACCAAGTGAGTTAGAAGTGGAGTGCTAGATTACTTAATTTATTTTTTCCTTAGAACTTAAGAATTTTGATAGCTGAACTAATCTTTAGAAATATATTAATGTTCTAGGTGTTAATATGTTAACATATGTATGCTTATATTTATTTTTATAAGCATGGAAATTTGTTTAAGTTTTAAGCATGAGATCTAAGTATGTTTATTATTTGTATACTAATATGCATGTAAGCATGTTGTAATTATGGATTTGGATAAAATGGTTGGAGTGGATTGTTGTGGCTTTCAAATCCATTATGTTGAGCATGATTATGTTTGCTTTAATTTTTATTAATCATGATAATGTGTGTATAATGATATGCTTAGAAATGTCCTTGAATTTTATAAATTTTAGTTGAAAAATGAGTATGTTATATGTATGAATTTCATCCCTTATCTCAGTGTGAAATTATATGTATAATAAGGTATGGAAACAAGGGTATGAATTTTGAATCATTTGGAATTGAAATGAATTTTTAGGGTTTTGGGATATATTTCACCTATGAAATTTTGGGGGATTTCATATTTATTTTTGCAAGTTTTTAGGGAACCCTTTTGTTCATTAGATCTTTCACATAAATTTCAATATATATTATGTTAGGGTTTAGAATTGTTTAGATGAAGTGATGAATTTTGGAAGTTTTAATTCTTGTAAATAAGGCCATTTGGGTTAGGATACAATGATTTTAGAAATTTTAGAATCTAAGTGAATATAAGCATAAGAAAATAAGTTAAATGAGATAATTGTGATATTTGGGTGGTAATTGATTAGTGGACTTAGATAAAGAATATTTTGGGTGCATATGAGTAATATTAATATTTTAGACTTGATATTTTGGGTACATAGGAGTAATTAAGCTCATTGGTTAGGTGTAAGGCTTTTAGCATGAAATATACCGCTTTTGATCCTAAATAAGTTAGTTGAACTTAGGGGCATGTGAGTCATTTTATGTGCCTTTGGATTATTATTTTAAATTATTTTTTAGCCTTATATGTGAACCCTAGTGTGATCTTTGACATTTGATGGACTTGTGGTCAACTCTTGAGCCTTAGTTCATTTTTGACTTTTGTTCACAATTGACTTAGGTGTTGAACCTAGAGAATCATCTTGAATAAATGGAATAAATAAGTGTGGATATCTTAATTATAAATGGATCTTTCATAATATGGAACTTGGAATTTAATGCCTTAAAATTTTGAATCGAGCTTCAATGCCTCATTTTTTTAAAAAAAAAATTAGGCCTTATTGGCATGTTGTTCGATCATTGTGCTCTAAATGGCCAGGTATTGCTTCCTCTATAGATCAAACGTGGATATTATCAAAACTTAATTAAATAAATTGTTTTGTGATGATAGAAGTGATTAAGTGATATTCTATTGACCTTGATTCTTGTTTGATCTAAATCTTTAACAAAACATTAACAACTTAAAGTGAAAGATCTTAAGTTGAGAATTGTATCGCCCAAGGTGGATATCCAAGTTAGGTTTCGTATTCAGTTGGTAACATTTAGGTATTTTCGCAATATTGATCTCGAGTGCCTTACGAGGCCTAGAGAGACCCTCTAATACTATAGACGTGTCTTAATATATTTTTGATCTATAAGAGGCGTGCATACTCAAGTCATTAGGTATCCTATTATTTGGTGGTTTGTGTATGTAATGCCCTAAATTTTCTTTAACCCTAATATCAGAAATCCTAGTCTTTTAATTATTCTTTAACCTCTCATCAATTTTTAATTATGTCATCTTAATCCCTAAAACTCCCTCCCTCCCTCCCTCCCTCCCTCTCTCTCTCTCTCTCTCTCTCTCTCTCTCTCTCTCTCTCTCTCTCTCTCTCTCTCTCTCTCTCTCTCTCTCTCTCTCTCTCTCTTTTGTTTCGACCTTTTTACACTTTTACCATTCAAATCCCTACTTTTTATTTCAGTTAACTAGCTTTTGACTAACCAACAACGTTCTACACCTGTTCATCCAGGATAACTACAGTCAACCAAAGCTAGGCGATTACTACCATTCTCATTTATCTTTTTTCCCTTTTTTTTACCCTATATCAGTTCTAATGCCCAATATTCTTACATAATTGGGTTCCTATATTTATTACATACCTTTTCCTAATTTTTCATAGTTTTTGGATATTATTTGATTATTTGTTTTCATTTTAACCATTCATTGGATGTTCTGCCTTACCTAAATCATTGTTAACCATTACTAACTTTCTTAGACATGTTGGCTTGTAAAATCTTTCCTCCATACCCCTTTGATTAGATATATTTTTCTTTCCCAGTCACCAAATTCTAATCCATAATCAACTAAATCATCTTTCACCAACTCCCTTACACTCTCTCACCCATGCACATCACTCCTCTTCTTTGCAATCAAACCCCCTTCATACTTTTCCCTCTCTCACTAAACCTTTGTGGACAACCATAAAGGGGGTATATACCCTTTTCTTTTTCATCTATTGAAGCATTCTAAAATTTACTACTGAAAATTTTTATTCTTGCAACAACATTAATAATAAAATACTTGATAATATGATGCATCCAACATAGAATATGTACTCTCTATATATCATCTATATTGAGTGCAAGACTAAAAGTCTCTAAATTTTACCAATATTACACACAACACCATTTATATTATTATCATCCTAAAAATATAATTTACAAAATTAAAATGATCCTCAACTCGATAAATAACATATGGCTGATATTCCCCAAAGACATAATGTAATGCTAGTGTTATAAGGATTGATATGGCTACCTATATTAACCTAGTGTACTATCCTTTTAGTGATTCCGACCTAAGAACACCAAAGCTAAGCGTGCTGGCCATGAAGAAAATTTTAGGATGGGTGACCCTCATGGAAAGTTTTAAAAAAAATTTTGAAAATTTCTAGGAAAGTGAATAAGTGAGGATAAAGTATGCTAAAATTAATCGTTATCTATGATGCCAGTCAAATAATTCAAAAATTCTTAGTTAGAACATAATGAAGCTTATCAATCAATCATACAAGAGATACTTTTGAAGTAATTATCATAATAAATCTTAACACAAGAGGCATAATCTTCACTATATATCTCATATCTCAATATCAAACCAATAATATTTATATTACCATAGATAGAGCTCAAGGGCACAATACTAATTAACATTCATACTATCACAGGTTTTGCTCAAGGGCACCATATTAAACCGTAGGTAGGCCCAATGCTATTACTTAACCAATCTAATAACCATTTAAATCTAATAATAATAATTTCCATTTTTATTTATTCAAAGGGATACAATAATGACCCATAGACATAAAAGTATACCTGTCATACTGGTGAACAAATCATTATTGTAACCTTCCAATCATCCAACCTAGAGGCATTAAATATCTCTGGTTATATTTACACACAAGATAATACAGTACCCTCCCAACCTTGGACACTTAATCCTTAGGTATTGATATCCTTTCTAGGGCTCGTAGGTTACCTATAATTACTAGGGCACAACAATTCTAGTGAACCAAACAAACCGATGACTCCTACCTTGTCTCTAGAGCAACTAACCCTATAGAGCAACCATTCCCACACATGAGGCATTTCATTTTAATTATTAATATCTTAAAAAGATGAGCACAAAACACCACATATTGCAGAAAGATTTCCAATTCCATATTTAAGCATTTTTCCTTTATTTCCGATTATTAAAGTCAACCCTAAGGTTATTAGTCCAAGTATGAGTCAAAGTCAAACACTAAGGTTAACCTATCAATATACTAAGGACATCCTATGTTTTATTATTCATGTTAGGCGTATTTGGTCAAAAGTGACCAAAATACACATAAAATCAATATTACCACATTATCATCCATTTTAAATACTAATTTTATTTTATTTATTAATTTATCATGAAAATATTAAAACATAATAATTAAATTAAATTACATACAAATAAATTGCTAGACATGCCAAATGACCATTGTGCCCCTACATATGATTTTACACAAAATCTTAACATGGGTTTCTAGGACATGAAATCACACATTCCCATGTTCCATAGGAAATAACACATACCAGGCACACCTATTGAAATAATTATGTATTCCTATACTCAAAAAGAAATAACACATATTAGGTAAACTTGTAAAGATAAAATTCATGATTTGATTAAAATAACTAAAATACCCCTAGGGCATATAATAGTAAGGTAAGCTAAAATTATGCATGCGCATGTTCAACCTATCATATTAGGCATACATGACATAGATGATTTATTTTAGTCACTTAACCCATTTTAACCAACATTCATACACATAATAATTCATATATATTTGCATGCTCAATTTTTGCCAAATTCTATGCTAACACCTTTAGGTAGATAATTAAAACATAGCAAACATACTTAATATAA
This sequence comes from Tamarix austromongolica, assembly GCA_039764185.1. NCBI lineage: Eukaryota > Viridiplantae > Streptophyta > Magnoliopsida > Caryophyllales > Tamaricaceae > Tamarix > Tamarix austromongolica. The sequence goes on from CM077809.1 coordinate 59,270,027, forward strand.
TATATTCATCAAAGAACCTATTGTCCTATCCTGAAATACCTCACTTTTTGGTAGAGTATAAGGGCTAGTTAATTTCCTGCAAAAGTATAAAATTTGTGTAACCTAATAAATTTATTAGTCTCCACTAATTAAATTTTTTTAACTAAAAATAATACCACATTAACCATAATAATATTTAGCAAATAAAATAGTATTATTTATTAAAACAATTATTAAATAATAAATTACCATAATACACCTACTATTAGCAAGGGGGTATATATATATATATATATTGATCTTAGATGAAAAACAAGGAGATTTAGGGGGAGGTGTTGGTCGTCTAAGTGGAGGCTGAGGGGTGCTAGTGGTACTGTACTAGCGATGATAAAAGGAGGTAGGTGGTGGCGAGATGGTGGATGTTTGATGGTGAGGCTGCTGGTGGTGGTTAGCATAGCTAGGGATGAGGTATTTGCTTATAGGTGGTGGTGAGTAGCTTGTCGGGACAAGTGAAGGACATAGGAGATGGGGTGAGGTCGCAAGAGACTGAGTAGTGATGTGGTGGTTGGAGCTAAGATGGGGAAGGCTATGGCAGTGTAAGGCAAATGAGATAGAGGAATAGAAATGTAAGGACTCATGGTGCAGGGGCAAAGATGGATAGGTGGTGGTGATGATGATTGGTAATGCAAATGCAAGGCAGATAAAGGTACGGGTAGAGAATAAGAGGTCGATGAGTTGTTAGTGTGCAAAGGAGAGAAGGGAGGAGGAAATGGAGGAGAAGGGAAAAAAGAGGGAAGAAATATAGGAAAAAAGAATTGGAGGGGAAGGTATGTGTGTGTGTACATGTATATATGCACACATGCATGATTGGGGTGAAGGAAAGGGGAAAATGATGAGGATAGGTTGGTTTAGGCGTGTAATGGATGCAAGTGGGGAGAAACAAAAATGGAAAGGGTGCAGGAAGAGTTGGTGGTTGATTTGGGGAGATAAAGGTACAAGTTGTAGGTAGGAAAAGAGGAAAAGGAGATGCAAGTGGGGAAGCATGTAGAGGAGAAGGTAGGGTTGGTTTGGATAAGAAAGGAAATGCAGGTAGTTGAGGGGGATGTAGGGGTTTTGGGGGCATGTTTAGGAGCACAAAGGGTGTGGGCTGGTCGAGGAAGAAGAAAGAGACAAGAAAGAGTAAAGGAAAAAGAATGGAAGAAGAAGGAAGGTGGGCTAGGGTCTAGACGGGGGAAAGAAAAAAATTGAGAGGGATGGGTTGGGCTACAGTATAGGCCGGGGATAGGAAAGGAGAAAATAAGTGTAACACCCCCAAATTTACTGCTGAAAAATTTTGTTTAATTTAAAAGAGTTTAACGGAAATGAAAAGATAAACTATAAATTTGAGGGCATTACCGCCAAACTTAGTACCAGATCGGTTCACTCTTACCGTCCCGGTACTAAGTGCTAAGGCTAAACCAGATTAACCATCAAATACGAGTTGATAATAAAACACCAGTCATTAATAAAACACGAGTCATGCAGAATCAGAGTGGGGGAAGTCAAAAGTACAATCCAAAGGTACAATTTTAAGGTTCCAAAAGTTTGAAACATCGTACATCAGAAATAGACTAAATTTAAAGGCATAAGAAAGATAAAGTGGACGATAGAATCTGGCCACGTCACTCTTGACTCTCAAGCTAGGTCCAGACTCAACTCTCGGTCCAGCCCGATGCCTTGTAAGCGTTGTAGGCATCGAATATAGAATCACCTACCTACACTAAATGAGAGGGACCTTCTGCTCATGGGAATAAGTAGCACCCATGAAACAGGTGGTCAGTACGCTACGTACTGAGAAAGGTAACCGTATAACTAAGGCCAAACATACAAGGTACACAACACATGCATGATCATATAGGAAACATAGAACAATACAGATAGTGAGGCCAGTTATACTCCAGTTAGACTTGTTCTTTAAATCTCTTAACGACGTACTCAATTTCACACATACTCTTTATTAATCAATGTGAGTGCGAGAACCCCACTATTATAGTCGGTGGATAGAAGATACGTACAGGGTAGAACACTCCTGACCACTATTATTCACTGGTGGATCGGTCTCCAGGGCAAAATGCTCCTGGCCACTATTATTTTTTTGTGGACCGGTCTAGCCCCGACTCACATGGTATTCCATTGTAAGTATTAGTGCATTTCCCATGTCTTAGTTTTATCACATTTGGTTTGTTGAGCACGGAATCCCCCACTATTATAGCCGATGGACCGGAATCATATAGGGCAACATGCTCCTAGCCACTATTATTCACCGGTGGATCGATCTCTAGGGCACCTCAGCTCCTGGCCACTATTATTCGCCGGTGGATCGGTCTGGGCCTGGCTCAACATTTTTTCTCTTTAAATTATTAGTGTTTTATTGTATCTTTTTCAACAAATTCCGCCCTAGACATGCATGGCTAACTCCAGCTATACTTATCCTCCCAAGAGGGCTCGTCTCATATCTTGAGACCTCTGCGCCTCCTGACTCACTCGACATCCTTCCCATAATCCGCTTGCTCACATCGGGAACCCATCTCCTAAGTGTGTGGGTTTAGGCCCACCACCTTATACCCCAAAGTCCACTCACCGCCTTCCCTTACGGTTTTCTCCGGAAACCCTAACTTTGGCCTATATGGCCCATCCTTCTCTGCCTCGTACAACCCAGACTTATTCTAGCACCTCTACACATCACGACCCTTCGGTTCAACCCTCACTTGATGTCCCACTCATTCTCGCTTATTTTTATTATTCTCTTTTTCTTCTTTCCCCTACTCAAATTAGGGTTCCCTCTAAACTCTAGCCTAGGATCCTGCGCACCCTTCTTCTGGTCCACGTACTATTTTCCGTCCAAAGCCCCCAAACACCCAAACGATAGTTCTCTTACCTTCCACAAGCCCCGAGGCATCATTCTATACGTAAGGTTCACCCCCATGCGGACCTTAACCACCTCATGCAAACCCTAGTTCCTCCTATTTCCCCCACAAGCCAACTTACTTCCCCTTGGTTATCTTTCATTCCCAAATTTCTTTTTCATGCTCCCAAACCACATCACCACATCAAATACCCTAGCATGCATGTCCTAAGGCCACATCATATCACAACTTGTAGCATATCCACATTAATACATAATAAAAGTGATCACATGGACATACCTCGGATTCCAAGCTGCGCTACACATAAAACAGGTAAGATAATAACATGTAAAACACGACGTACAATCATACGAGACATCCAAAGCAAGTGGGTCACATATCACACAAGCACGCTCCTACGCCTCCTGGGAGTTTTGACTCGATTCACCTATAAGAGGGAAAGACTATGGGTTAATCTCCCTCTACTGGAGTTACCATAATTTCCTATCTTACCCCTATCATGGTCTAATACTAAGGCTAATATTAATATTAGTAGTTTATAAATAAAATGGTAGGGTTATTATTATTCTCAAGATAGTTAATCGAACCACCACTAATCAAAGTAAGTCTTGGTATATTCATAGTATTAAAGTAAGGGTTCCAATATTACTAGTAATAATGTTATTAATAATACTAATAATAATAAGAATACTAATAATAATGATAGTAATAATGATAATAATGATGATAATAATAATCGAAATCATAGTAGTAGTAGTAACAATAATAATAATAATACTAATATTAACAACGATAATAATGATAATAATACTAATAATTATGATAGTGAAAATAATAATAATAATAATAATAATAATAATAATAATAATAATAATAGTGACAATACTAATCATAATAAGAATACTAAAATAATAATAATAATAATAAAGGTAATAACGATGATAATAATAGTTAGAGTAATAAATATAGCAAATATAATAATAATAATAATAATAATAATAATAATAATAATAATAATAATAATAATAATAATAATAATAATAATAATAATAATAATAATAATAATAATAATAAGAGTAAGAACAATAATAATACTAAGAGTAAGAACAATAATAATAATAATAATAACAACCATAACCATGATAGTAATACTAATAATAATGATAGTAATAATACCCCTAATAATAAGAATACTAAAATTAATAATAATAGTAGAGGTAATAACAATGATAATAACGATTAGAATAATAAACATAATAATAATAATAATAATAATAATAATAATAATGATGATGATGATGATGATGATGATAAGGATAATAATAATAACAACAACAACAATAATAATAATAATAATAACACAACCAGGTTTTAGTCTTAATTAATATCATTAATTAGAAACTCTCTGGACTTAAGGTTAGGACATAGTAGTAGTAGTAGTAGTAGTAGTAGTAGTAGTAGTAGTAGTAATAGTAGTAGTAGAGGTAGCCTTGTAGGCAGTGGAATCAGCGGCAACCGGCAGCTTGAAGGCAGCCTGGGGTCGAATGGGGTTGTTCAAGGAGGAAATTTCGCATGACTGGGGCGGCTCGTGCAGGCGAAGGCAAGGAAGGTTGGTGGTTGGGTTGTGTAGAGGGCAGTGTAGGGAGAATTTTGGTGGCTGGAACGGGCGGCAAAGGCGGTCAATGGCGGAGGAATGGCTGGCTGAATAAGGGGTGGCGCACGGTTTGGTTTTCTGGGCTTCCAAAATCCAAACCCGATTATGGAAACCCTCGGGGCTATTTATCGGCCAATCGGGAAGGAAAAACGACAAGCACGCGTGGCAAAGTAGGGGGCAGGGTTATGGGTTTCTGTCCGGCGAGAGTGGCCGGCGTAGGTCTACATGTGCAGACCGTGAGTTGTCGGGGAGAGAGAGGGATGGCATGCAGGAGAAGGGAGGAATGGTCTTGTCAAAATTGCAGGGGAGTCAACGGGGAGGAATGGCCGGTGCAGTTGGAGTGGTCGTTGCAGTCTTTTTTCGGCACAAAATTGGTTGCAGGCGCGAGCGGGAGGTTGAAGACAAGTGGAGGGCTAGACCGATGGTATAGGGGAAAAGAAAAAGAAAGAAAATAAAGGCCAAACCGGCCGGGAGAGGGGAGGAGAGACGCGGGAGCTGGGCCGCGTAGGGGAAAGGGTGAGGTTGGTCCAACGGGCCGGCCCAGGTCGAGGAAAAAGGAAAAAGAGGGGGGAAAGGGAAAAAGAAAACGGAAAAGAAAGGAAATTGTGGATTAGTTTAATCAATATAATTTGGGTAATTTGGGATATTAAATCAAATATAAATATTAAAATGATAATTAAATTCTCTTTTTAGGCTAATTTAGGGATTTTGAAAGAATTTCCTTAAATTCCATTTTAATTAGAAAAATACTCGAATTTTCCTATGTAGAATTATTTATAAATTTCTCCTAAATTTACCTTAATTAACTCCCTCTTATTTTAATAAATGTAGTTTATTTAATTAATTTCCTAATAATTCCTTATTTGGCCATGATTTCCTAAATTAGGGTTTTGGAGTATTTCAATGAGAGAGGTGAGATGGGGGCACATACTAAGGGGAAAAAAGAGGAGAAAAAATTAAAGGGGAAAAAGGTCAAAGGAAAAAGGAGGGAAAAAAAGGAAAAGGAAAAGGAAAAAGAAAATAAACTTAGGTTTAGAATTAGAATTAGATTCAATTTAGGATTAAGATAAAATAAACTTTTTAGGGGGTTTAGGGTATCTAATTATTAAAACAAACAAAGTAAATTTTATCAATTTATTGTGGATTTAAATAAAATAAAAAAAATGATAAAATCTTTATAAAAAATCTTATTTAAGAACTCATCTAGGTCTACCGGTGATAGATAGAACTTATAGGCTATTTTCTTGTGTAAAACTATTATTTATTCATCATTAATTTTATAAGATTTAATATTTTCTCATGTTTGTCTCATTTAAATAGATTTTGCAGGAAAAGATAAAAATGAAGAAATTCAAAGGAGTAATCGATGGAAAGAGACTAGAGGACTAGGTCCTAGAAATAAAATGCCACAAACTCCTATCATTGCATGTGATTTTTTTTATGTTTGGGGTATATATTTCATGGGTCTTTTTCCATCATCTTTAAGTTTCAAATATATTCTCGTTGCTGTAGATTATGTGTCAAAATGGGTGGAGGCAAAGGCCACCCGTACTGACGAAGCTAAAGTTGTTGTAGAGTTTCTTCAAACTAACATTTTTGCAATGTTTGGCTTGCCAAAGGCTATAATAAATGACAAAGATTCACACTTCTACAATAGAACAGTAGAAGCATTGTTAAAGAAATATCATGTGACGCATCGAATCTCCACAATATATCATCCACAAACAAATAGTCAAGCCAAAATATCCAATCGAGAAATCAAATCAATTTTGGAAAAGATAGTGAAACTGACAAGGAAGGATTGGAGCTTACACCTCAATGATGCTCTCTGGGCCTATCGCACAGCATTCAAAACTCCAATTGTTATGTCACCATATCGTTTGGTCTACGATAAGCTGAAATACCTCCAAAATCCTAATTTAGGAATTATGGTAAAATAGTGATTTATTAGGGAAAAAAATTAAGAAAATAAATTACTTCATTGAATAAAGAAGAAATTAATTGAGGAAAATAAGGATAAAATAATAAATAAGTTATTTAGAAAATTTAGGACATTTTACTAATCAAAATGGAAGTTAAGAACAATTTATCCAAAATAGCCTAATTAATTTAAAAATGATTTTAATTATTATACTTAAAATAATTATTATTAAATTTAAATATATAAATTAAATATATAAATAAATAAAGACCCAAATACCCCCTACCCAACCATTTTATCATTTTTCCATTTTCCATTTTTCCTTTTCTCCCTTCTTTTCCTTTTTCTCTCTTCCTCCCTTACATTATTTCCTTTTCCCCCCGAAATCCCTTGCCCAAAAAACTATCACCGCCGCCTCGCGCCACCTTCTGCCGCCACCTCCGCCGTGATCAACCCCCGTTCCACCTCCCAAAGTAACCAGCAGGTCCTCCCCTACCTGCCCATACCATCCTTACTCCCTGCCTCCTTCTCCACCAATCTCCACCATCTTCCACCCCTCTCCTCCACCTTCGGTCGCCGCGTCAACCACCGCGCGCCGCCGCCCCTCTCACGCCACCACCCTCATTCCACTCCCCTCTCCCTGTTGTCTCTTCCCCCACATCAAACTTTCCCTTTTCTCCTCCCATCTAACCACCACCTCCATCTTTTTCTCTGTTCTCCTCCTCCATCGTTGCCGCTGTCGCCGCCACGTGCCGCCGACGGACCACCACTGACCCTAGGTGGTTCTCCACTCATCCAAACCCTAATACCCCTTTTATATAACTGCTACTATTATCTACCAATATTAATACTATTATACTTATTATTATTATTACTTTTATTATTATTACTATTATTATTATTATTATTATCATTATTATCATTATTATTTTCTCCATCATTAATGTTCTTATTTTCTTACTAATACTAACATTCCTTTTAAACCCTAACTTTTATTATACTTAAATTTGGTCTTATTTTTATAATTATTAGTATTAACATTTATTATTATTATTATTATTATTATTATTATTATTATTATTTCTATTATCCTTACTACGGTTATTATTGTGGTTGCTTAACCTTACTTGGTTGTTATTATTGTTATTGTTATTACCACGAGGATTATTATTATTATTATTATTATTATTATTATTATTATTATTATTATTATTATTATTATTATACTTAACACCCTTATAATTTTGTTAACATTAATACTACTTTTGTTCTTATCCATGTTACTTAACTCAAGCTAGTAAATATCATGTGGTTATTAACTAAGAAGAGTACTTGAACCTTACTACCATACCACTTAACATTAACCCTAACCTCATTACTAGGACACTATTATTAGCTATTACTATTATTACTACTATCACTACCTTATTATTGTAACCAAAAGCATTTGAACCCTTATATTATTCAAGAATATACAACTATTATCATTATCACCCTTAGGAATAGTTACTTGTAATATTGTGACCTTATAATATTATTATTTCAAATGTAACACCATTAATAGACTTTGCCTTAAAACGCTAGGGTTTCTATCACTAGACATTAGTGTCACTATTTTATTAATACTAACACTATTTTCCTATAGCTAGCATAAACCCTATTACTAAAAGATTAGAACTAATGGGTTTAATAAAATATGTGTAACAATAAGTATCAAAAATAAATATATTTTTACTACTAATATTTAGTATAATAATTCTAAGGTAAAAACCCTAGTTTTTGTATAATACCCTCTTTAGTAATAAAAACCCTAATCCTAAACTAGAATAAAGGTTGATGGTACTTGCAAGGGAAACTAATACTTAGCATTTTCCCCTTTTATAGGTAACCCCGACCAAAGCCCTAAGGAGTTATAGGAGCGTGCTCCAAGCCTGGCGTCGCCTTAGGTAAGGACGTAACTAAGGCCTTTTGTGTGTCTATATGTATTATGTGTTTCGCATGCTACGTACCCTACGTTTATCATTATCAATTATGTTGTGTGTGCATGACATGGAGATGGAGTACGTGTGGTATGTTTACATGGCATGTGTATTATGTATATGTGATGACACGTGTCGTGATCCTGTAAGACATGCATGTGAGGGAGTTGATGTGTTTTGTATGGGAGAAAGGATTAAAAAGGAGGATGGGGAAGGAGATTGACCAAGGGAGGTGAGTTGATCTAATTATTTTAATGAATCATGAGTGAAAGAATAAAATGAGAATTCTAGGGTTCGTGTGGGAGAATCTGGTTTTTGATTTTTATGGTTTTGCGTGTGAGAGTTTAATTTATGTTTGTATGGTGGTATTAATGTTTCTATGGCGGTATTAATGATTGCATGTTGGTATTAATGGCTTATGGTGGTATTAGGGTTTGCATGGTGGTATTATGGTTGGTATGGTGGTATTAGGGTTTGCATGGTGGTATTAGGGTTTGTATGATGGTATTAATGATTGCATGGTGGTATTAATGGCTTATGGTGGTATTAGGGTTTGCATGGTGGTGTTATGTTTGTGTGGTGGTATTAATGTTTGTATGGTGGTATTAGGGTTTGCATGGTGGAGTTAGGGTTTTGCATGGGAGTTAATGATTGTATGGGATTTAGGGTTTGTGTGAAAAGTTCGAGAGGTTGCATGTGATGTGTAACGTTTGCGTGAGAGCAAAATTTACGTATGAAAGGTCGATTTGGGATGTAAGGGAGGTAATGCAAGCATTATTTGGGTGTTTAACTGTTTTGGACGAAGAATAGTACATGGAGTAGTATAAGGGTATGGAGGAGACAAAATTAAGGTTTTAGAGTGATTAACTGTAATACCCCATTTTTAGGAAATCCTAATTTAAAATTAATAATTATGTATGATTAGTTATAATTATTAATTTAGGAGGTTTAGTATTAAACGTATTATTATTATTATTATTATTATTATTATTATTATTATTATTATTATTATTATTATTATTATTATTATTACGATGACTTAGATATAAAAATAATTAGGCTAAAAAGTTGATAGAGACCGATTCCTTATTTTAATCCTAGTTGTTATTCGTAAATCTTATCTGAATTATTTTAATAATAACCGCTACTCGTAACCCGAAATAAATTTCTAAAATGTATTCCTGATTATGTTTATCTTTTTCATTTTATTTAAATCTACCTTAGATTGGATTATTTTCTATCTAATATTTTAATTTATTCAGACTAAATTTTAATATAAAATATATATGTATATATATATAATATATTATTTATCTTCTCTCTCTCCCTCTGCCATTTTCTATCCCTTCCCCGTCCCGTCTCCCTTATTTCCTAACTTTACTCTACCTCCTACGTTTATACACTGTCACACACTACACTCACTGCACACATACTCTCACACATGCCACACTCCAAAAATACCCCTAGCCCACTGTTCCTCCCAGCTCCCTCTTATTTTTCTCTCGACACACACCACCGCAGCCCCCTCTATTTCTTCAGCCCTCTCTTATTCCAAACAGCCCCCTCCGTGTTGGTTTTTTTGTCTCCCCAGCCACCTTCTCCCTTCCCTTCTCCCCCTACATCTCCCTCTCGTCCAGCGCAACCAAACCAGCAGCTCGCCACCCCAGCCACGAAGCTCGTCGTCCACTCCCCTCCCTGCCCCGTTTGTTTCCATCACACCACTCCCGCCACAACCAGCAACTAGAGGTGGCAAACGGGTCGGGCGGGTCGGGTTCGGGTCGGGTCATAGCGGGTCGGGTCATTAACGGGTCGGGTCATAGCGGGTCATTTGACTATTGCGGGTCGGGTGCGGGTCGGGTCGGGTCACTAACGGGTCGGGTCATTTCGGGTCAATCAATTTGGCGGGTCGGGTGCGGGTCGGGTCGGGTCATTAACGGGTCGGGTCATTTCGGGTCAATTTGTCGGGTCGGGTGCGGGTCGGGTCGGGTCATTAACGGGTCAAGTCATTTCGGGTCAATTTGTCGGGTCGGGTCGGTTGCGGGTCGGGTCATTTCGGTTGCGGGTCATTTCGGGTCAATTGTCGGGTCGGGTCGGTTTCGGGTCGGGTCATTTCGGTTCCGGCCTCCAGGTCATTTCGGGTTAATTTGTCGAGTCGGATTAGGTCCGACTATTCGAGTTAAGAAAACTCGGATTCGGATAATTTTGGGTTAACTTGATTGGTGGTAGGGTGACTAGGGTCGGGTTGGTTTCGGGTCATTTTCTAGTTCACGTGAGTAGGTGGCTTCGGCCGGTTCAGGTCATTTCATATTTTCATGTAATAATATAATATGACAGGTTAGTTATGTTCGAGTTGTTTCGAGTTAAATTGATGGGTGGGGTCATTTGACTCATTTCATACAATTTGACGGGTTGAATTCAATTAGTTACGGGTTAACTTAATGGGTCGAGTTTTGACGGGTTTACTCATATTCGAGCCTAAGTAATTATCATTTCATAAATCATAAATATTAGAGACAGACAATCATAAGATTAATATTGCAGATAAAAGAATTAAAAATATTAAATGCGCTTTATTTTCACAAATAAATAGTAAAGATATTTATAAATTTTAATAATAAAAAATGTTGTGCTTTGAATCAAACAAAGATATTTATCATTGATTATAATTTATTTGATAACTTAAAATATTTAATTACTTAAAAAAGATAATTTTATAAAATAAAGATGATCAAAACAATATTATACAATGTATAATTAATTATCATTTATTACATTGTATATATTAGATACAATAATAAGATTACTAGTAAAGATAAATGAAATAAGAATATTATATGTGTTTTATTTTTACAAAGGTAAATAATAAAAATATTTATAAGTTTTAATAGTATTATATTCGATTGCTTAAAATATTTATAAATTTTAAAAGTAAAAATATTAGATATCTATAATATATTATATTTACTTAATTAGTTAAAATATTTGATTACTTAAAAAAAGATAATTTTATAAAATAAAGATGAGCATAACAAGAATAAACAATGTATAATTATCATTTACTACATTGTAAATATTAGATACAATCATAAGATTATTAGTAAAGATAAATGAAAAAAGAGTATTATATGTGTTTTATTTTTACAAAGGTAAATAATAAAGATATTTATAAGTTTTAATAGTATTATATTTGATTGCTTTAAACATTTATAAATTTTACATGTAAAAGTATTCGATGTTTATCATATATTATATTTAATTGATTACTTAAAAAAAGATAATTTTATAAAATAAAGGTGAGTATAACAAGAATATATAATGTATAATTATCATTTATAACATTGTAAATATTAGATACAATACAATTATAAGATTACTAGTAAAGATAAATGAAATAAGAATATTATATGTGTTTTATTTTTACAAAGGTAAATAATAAAGATATTCATAAGTTTAATAGTATTATATTTGATTTCTTTAAACATTTATAAATTTTAAAAGTAAAAATATTAGATGTTTATATTATATTATATTTAATTAATTAGTTAAAATATTTGATTACTTAAAAAAAGATAATTTTATAAAATAAAGGTGAGCATAACAAGAATAAACAATGTATAATTATCATTTATTACATTGTATATATTAGATACAATAAAATCATAAGATTATTAGTAAAGACTAAAGATAAATGAAATAAGAGTATTATATGTGTTTTATTTATACAAAGGTAAATAATAAAGATATTTATAAGTTTTAATAGTATTATATTTGATTGCTTTAAACATTTATAAATTTTACATGTAAAAATATTAGATGTTTATTGTATATTATATTTAATTGATTACTTAAAAAAGATAATTTTATAAAATAAAGGTGAGCATAACAAAAATAAACAATGTATAATTATCATTTATTACATTGTATATACTAGATACAATACAATCATAAGATCACTAGTAAAGATAGATAAAATAAGAATATTATATGTGTTTTATTTTTACAAAGGTAAATAATAAAGATATTTATAAGTTTTGATAGTATTATACTTGATTGCTTTAAACATTTATAAATTTTACATGTAAAAATATTAGATGTTTCTTGTATATTATATTTAATTGATTACTTAAAATATTTGATTACTTAAAAAAAGATAATTTTATAAAATAAAGGTGAGCATAACAAGAATATACAATGTATAATTATCATTTATTACATTATATATAGTAGATACAATACAATCATAAGATCACTAGTAAAGATAAATGATATAAGAGTATTATATGTGTTTTATTTTTACAAAGGTAAATAATAAAGATATTTATAATTTTTGATAGTATTATATTTGATTGCTTTAAACATTTATAAATTTTACATGTAAAAATATTAGATGTTTATTGTATATTATATTTAATTGATTACATAAAATATTTGATTACTTAAAAAAGGATAATTTTATAAAATAAAGGTGAGCATAACAAGAATATACAATGTATAATTATCATTTATTACATTGTATATACTAGATACAATACAAATATACAATCATAAGATCACTAGTAAAGATAGATAAAATAAGAATATTATATGTGTTTTATTTTTACAAAGGTAAATAATAAAGATATTTATAAGTTTTGATAGTATTATACTTGATTGCTTTAAACATTTATAAATTTTAAAAGTAAAAATATTAGATGTTTATCGTATATTATATTTAATTGATTACTTAAAAAAAGATAATTCTATAAAATAAAGGTGAGCATAACAAGAATATAAAATGTATAATTATCATTTATTACATTATATATAGTAGATACAATACAATCATAAGATCACTAGTAAAGATAAATGAAATAAGAGTATTATATGTGTTTTATTTTTACAAAGGTAAATAATAAAGATATGTATAAGTTTTAATTATATTATATTTGATTTCTTTAAACATTTATAAACTTTAAAAGTAAAAATATTAGATGTTTATCGTATATTATATTTAATTGATTACTTAAAATATTTGATTACTTAAAAAAAGATAATTTTATAAAATAAAGGTGAGCATAACAAGAATATACAATGTATAATTATCATTTATTACATTATATATAGTAGATACAATACAATCATAAGATCACTAGTAAAGATAAATGAAATAAGAGTATTATATATGTTTTATTTTTACAAAGGTAAATAATAAAGATATGTATAAGTTTTAATTATATTATATTTGATTTCTTTAAACATTTATAAACTTTAAAAGTAAAAATATTAGATGTTTATCATATATTATATTTAATTGATTACTTAAAATATTTGATTACTTAAAAAAAGATAATTTTATAAAATAAAGGTGAGCATAACAAGAATATACAATGTATAATTATCATTTATTACATTGTATATACTAGATACAATACAATCATAAGATCACTAGTAAAGATAAATGAAATAAGAATATTATATGTGTTTTATTTTTACAAAGGTAAATAATAAAGATATTTATAAGTTTTGATAGTATTATACTTGATTGCTTTAAACATTTATAAATTTTACATGTAAAAATATTAGATGTTTATTGTATATTATATTTAATTGATTACTTAAAAAAAGATAATTTTATAAAATAAATGTGAGCATAACAAGAATATACAATGTATAATTATCATTTATTACATTATATATAGTAGATACAATACAATCATAAGATCACTAGTAAAGATAAATGAAATAAGAGTATTATATGTGTTTTATTTTTACAAAGGTAAATAATAAAGATATGTATAAGTTTTAATTATATTATATTTGATTTCTGTAAACATTTATAAACTTTAAAAGTAAAAATATTAGATGTTTATCGTATATTATATTTAATTGATTACTTAAAATATTTGATTACTTAAAAAAAGATAATTTTATAAAATACAGGTGAGTATAACAAGAATATACAATGTATAATTATCATTTATTACATTGTATATACTAGATACAATACAATCATAAGATCACTAGTAAAGATAAATGAAATAAGAATATTATATGTGTTTTATTTTTACAAAGGTAAATAATTAAGATATTTATAAGTTTTGATAGTATTATATTTGATTGCATTAAGCATTTATAAATTTTACATGTAAAAATATTAGATGTTTATTGTATATTATATTTAATTGATTACTTGCAAAAGTATTATTTTTTTATCCAATAATTTTTATATCATTTATTCTATCTTTTTTTTCATATTCATTTCTCTATATAATTTATCTTATTAATTTCTCTAGTTGTATTTATTTTATTAACATTATTATATTTATATTTTTATTATTTTTATTAATTATTATTATTATAGTAAAAAAAATATAATAAGTTATTTTAAACATAATTTAAATTAAATAATAATTTTATATATTTTCATTAATTATTAATTATTATATATATATTCATATAAATTAAAAATTAAATAATATAAAATATTAATATTAATATTATAATTAAAAAAATAATTAGATATTATAAATTTAAAATTGATGAACGTAGAATACTAAATTATATTTAAAGTAAATTAATAATATTAAAAGAAAAAATATAACTAAAACTTTAAATTTAGGGTTGTAACGTGAGATACTCTTGATACGAGGTATAGTTATTATTTGTTGGATTTTGTAGGTGATAAGTGATAAATTGATAACTAATAAATGATACTATTATACTCTTCTATTAAGAGTTTCTTCAAATAGATGGATTAGTAGATGTAATGAACACGTTTTGAAAATCATTTTATAGGATTATAACTGGATGTTTGTCTTTTTTATTTTGGTTTTTTTTATTAATAATATATCTTATTAGGATATCATTAGTAAATAAGAATGGCTAGGGTAAAATTATGAAAAATAAGTACAATTTATAAAATACTATATTTTTTAAAAGCTTTAAATGAATAATAAAATATATGTAATTTATTATTATTATTATTATTATTATTATTATTATTATTATTATTATTATTATTATTATTATTATTATTATTATTATTATTATTATTATTATATATTTTGATGTCTGATCAGGTTAATATTGAGTCAGATCGGGTGATTGTCGGGTCGGGTCAACGTTGGGTCGGGTCAAAGCGGGTCGGGTCAATAACGGGTCGGGTCACTATCGGGTCGGGTCAATTACGGGTCGGGTCAATGACGGGTCGGGTCGCTATCGGGTCGGGTCAATAACGGGTCGTGGGTTGGGATCGGGTCGGGTCGGGTTCGGGTCGGGTTGATTATTATCGGGTCAGTGCCGGGTCGGGTCATTGTCGGGTCGGGTCTGGGTCGGGTCGGGTTGCTAAATTTTGCGGGTCGTAACGGGTCGGGTTTCGCTCGGGTCGGGTCGGGTTGGGCGGGTCGGGTCAACTTTTGCCGGCTCTACCAGCAACCCCCGAGTAGTGCATGCAGACACGCAGCCCACCAGCACCCACCGCCATCGCAGCCACCCTGCAGCGCACCACCACCAGCCCTCAACCTCACGCAGTACCACGCCACCCCCCCCCCCTTTGCATTTTCTTGGTCCCAGCGCCCTTCCCCGACTACAGCACCCTCTCCCGCAGCCATCCCGTCACCCAGCTCCCCAAGCCCATTGATCCCCCTCTTTTGTTCGGTTTTTCTCCCACCCAAACACCACCACAACATCTCCACCATCACCCCCGTCGTAGCTCGTCGTCCAGAGCCGCAGCACCACCCAACCAGCCTGCACCCTTTTTCCCCGTCGCCCAGCAGCCACTAGCAACCGCCGGTCTCCACCGCCACTTCCACCCTCTCCCTTCCCCTGCCTTGCCCAGCCGACCCTCTCGCCCATTTAGTCGTGCCCCCTTCCCCTCGTGCGTGACTCACACTGCATGCAGCGTGAGTTGCGTAGTGGTTTAATAAAATTTTGGGTACCAAAATTAATTGTAAGGGTATTTTGGTAATTTTAGAAAATAAATATTTTTATACTATAATTATTATTTTATCTGATAGATATTAATTCTGTATTTTGGTATTATTTTTAGGTAAGAAAGTTCAATTTGAAGGACCTAATAATTTTTGGTGGATACCGCTAATTTTATGTTTTTGCTGGAATTCAGGTAACCGTTATACTATACTAAAATGATAAAAATTGCGTGATAATACATTAGGGTTTTTGGTGTATGAAATATGTTTAGCATGATTTATTTCAATATAATTATGTGTTAATTATTATTATTATGAAAACGGATAAAAAAGAGCATGTTATCTAATATAAAATATTTCGGGTGTAAAAGTATAACTTTAAAATAATTCTTATGACGGGAGAATGTTTGTTATGATAATTATGTATGTAATTATTAGTTTAGCATGTTTAGATATAATTGTAGAATAATTATTAGGAATATGTGCCGAAGGGGCAATTTAGTCATTTTTGTGTAATATGATATTTATCCTGAAAATCATGTCTAACATGTATTATCTGTTGTTGATTTTATGATCATGTGTTTTGTACGTTTCAAAAGTTTATGATAGAGTTTCATATGCCGAAATCTATATAGGGGCAAAATGGTCTTTTAACATGATTGATGATTTAAATTATATAATAAATAATTAGATTATTCATTTTAGCCTTTTCATGATAGATTAATAAATAAGATAGACTTAGTATTTAAATGGATACTAATATGATAATTATTAGCTTCAAGGGCATTTTGGTCATTTTCGGCCTAACTCCCAAATGTGAATAATTGGATATATGATGGCCTTAGACTTTTGGTAGGTTGACCTTAGTATTGATTTTGACTTTTCTTTATACCGTTGACCGTAGGGTTGACTTGGATAATTGGAAATAAAGGGAAAATGAATAAGTATGGAAATGAGAATAAATGTGTAATGTGTGTTATTTGTGATCACTTTATAAAAACACTAATACGTAAAGTGAAAGACCTCGAGTTTGGGAATGGTTTCTCTCTAGGGGTAGCTATCCTAGAGACGAGGTAGGAGTCCTCGATTTGTTTGGGTTTATGGTGTGCCGGTTGTGCCCCAATAAGGCCCTAGTCTACTCTATAGGTGACCTACGGGCCCTATAGAGGGTATCGATACTTAAGGATTAGGTGTCCGAGGTGAGGAGTGTACTGTGTGCCTTGTGCATCAGTATGACTAGAGTGCTATTATGCTTCTGGGTTGGAGGGTATCATGTTGCCTTGTGTGCCGGTATGACTAGTGTACTGTTATGTCTCCGAGTTATTATTGTATCCCCCTTGAGTAAATAAAAATGGAAATAATATGATTTGATTGGGAGGATTATTATTGAATATTGGATTGGTTTGGTAGTGGCCGGTGTGCCTACCTGTGGTTTAATTAGTAGCCTGCGGGCCTACCTGTGTGGGTATTATGTCTATAAGTATGCCTATGACGTTATGTATATTATTATACTATATCTGTAAATATATCGTTGATGTTTTAGATTTTAATTTACTGTACCTGTAAGTGTACCTGTGAGATTACGGATATTATTATCCTATGTCTGTAAGTACACAAGTGATGTTATGTATTTTATCGTATTCTACCTGTAAGTATACTTTTGATGTTGTGGATTATGTTATAACTTACTCGTGCATACACTTGTGATATTATAAATTTGGTTGGGATTTATGCTGAGATATGAGTCATGTTGTGGACGTTATAATTGTTATGCTGGAGCTTAGGTTCTAATCATTACTTCTGAGAGTATATTTGACATGATAGTCTGGTAAGCTGTCGGTTGTTTTAGACAAATGAAAATGAGTAGCATGTGCCTTTAATAGAATTTGATTGTCTAAATGATTATTGTATATCAATCCTCATATGACTACTTAAATGTATTGTACCTATTAATCGTATGCCTTGCATGTGTTCCATGCCATTTTTTCATATTAGTTTGGTATAAAGGGTTATTCAGTACCGTAGTACTGACGGGTTCTGTTTCATGGTCCCCTGCCTATTCCACGGGCATTCTTTACCTTGCAAGATTACTTTGAGGGTAGGGTCTGACGACTTCAAATAGAGGGTTGAGAGTTAGGACTATCCGGTGTTCACCTCGACTTCTTTTGGTCCGGATATTTCTTGGACTCTTAAGTCCCCTGCTATTTCTCTTTTGTTACATTACAACTCTTGCGTGATCTTTTTGTATTTATTCGGGACAATGTAGTTTGTAATGAAATTCTATCCTGTCTATGTTTTAATGTTATTTAAGTAAAGTAATGTTTTAGCCTTAGCACTCAGTATAAGAACGGCAGAGGATGCCAGACTTATACTAAGTGTGGCGGTAACATCCATTGGTTTTGTAATTATCACTTCCGCAAAATGAAAATTTTTAGCAGTAAAAATGGGGGTGTTACATTAACTCTGGGTCATTGTGATTAAGTAGGATTGGAGTAACTAATTGTGATCTATTGAGGATAATTGAGGTTTGGGATGGCTAAGTATGGTTGTTATGGTAAAATAGGGTTAAGAGTGGTTAACCACGGTTTGGTGTGGACAATTAGGGTTGGTTATGGCTGCTTAGAGTTGTTTGGTGTTATCACGTGTATTTATTGATTAAAGTGTAGTTATGAATGTGGAATTTTATTATTTGTGATGTGTAAAGTATAAAGAGAATGATTTATGCATGTCAATGGTGAAAATCTTTTGAATAAGATATGTTAGAACACTAACCACTTATAGAGAAAGATGTTGAGCCAGACCCAGACCGGTCCACCGGCAAATAATAGTGGTAGGGTATGTTACCCTCGTGACCGGTCCACTGGCTATAATAGTGGCAGGGCATGGCCCTCGTGACCGTTCCACCGACTATAATAGTGGGGGGTTCCATGCTCAACAAACTAATTAGAATAATGATAAGACATGGGAAAGATACAAACATTTACAGTGGAACACCTTGTGAGTCGGGGCCAGACCGGTCCACCAGCAAATAATAATGGCAGGGTATGTTACCCTCGTGACCGGTCCACTGGCTATAATAGTGGCAGGGCATGGCCCTCGTGACCATTCCACCAGCTATAATAGTGGGGTTTCCACACTCACATGGATTATTAAAGAATATGTGTGGAATGAATGTATTATTAGTGAGAATAAAGAATAAGTCACCAGAAAAGTATTCAGGCCTTATCTTGCGGGTTATCGAATTTTGTCTATATGATTGTGCTATGTATGCTATGTGGTATGATTGTATGCTTGGCCTTAGCGCACCTACGCCCTTACTGAGTATTGGACCCGTACTGATACTACCTTGATTGAATGGGTCATGTGATGATCCACCAATGGTGGGGAGCATACCTCCTATGCAAGTTTGATCGGTTACTAATTTGGGGTGGAAGGCTTGACTTGAGTGAGTAGGCGGTCCGGATATTAGTCCCTTGGGATTTGTTTTATTTAGCTATATTTTTTACTACGCTTCTTGTTTCGAAATCGTACTCATAAGTTTTATTCCTTAACGATATACTAACTATTGTTGACTCGTGTTTCTGTGAATGATTTATGTTAACTATGAACCTATATTTTGATGATTCTTACCTAACGATTGTTTAGTTTAGCCTTAGCACTTAGTATCAGAACGGTAGGAGTGAACCGTTATGGTACTAAGTGTGGTGGTAATACCCCCAAGTTTACGGTTTTAATTATTTCGCTCCGCTAAACCTTTTGATTTAAACGAAATTTTTCAGTAGTAAATTTGGGGGTGTTACATAAGCCTTCTCATCTCCTAGTCGAATTGGAACATAAAGCTTTTTAGGCTGTAAAAAAATGTAACATGGAGTCAAATAAAGTTGGAAGGCATAGGAAATTCAACTACAAGAACTTGAAGAAATAAGAAATAATGCTTTTGAAATTGTATTGTGATATAAAGATCGAACTAAGGCAGTTTATGATAAGTTCATTCTTAGGAAGAATTTCAAGATCGTCCAAAAAATTTTATTATACCATTCTTGTTTAAAGCTATTTCTAGGAAAATTAAGGTCAAGATGGATAAGCCCATTTATTGTAACTAATGTGTTTCCTCATGGTGCAATAGAGATAAAAAAAGTGAGAAAATAGGAAAATTGTGGAAAGTGAATGGACATCGTCTTAACCCTTTTTACGAAGGATACTGTATGAGAAACTTGGAAGTGGTAGATCTTACCATTCCAAGTTATGAAGGCAAAAATAGTGGGATATTACCACTTGGGAAACACCCAAGTGTTGTACATAAGTTGTTCGTATCTCATACTATGTTTCTTGGTTATTCTTTTTCTTTTATGTGGTTATCATGTAGGATGTAGTTATGAATGCTTACTCTTTTTATGTGTGTGTATTCAGTGTATATCATGTGAGTGTGTTTTCCTTGTTCTGTAGTGTTTTTCTTATTTTGTAGTGTAAAAAAAAGGAAAATTATTCGTGTTCTTCTTGTAGGAAAAATTGGAAGGAAAACAGAAGAAGAATAGAAAAACACGGGGGCACTGTATTCCAAAAAACGACCCGTGTTTTACCAACAGAGTTTGTGGGCAAAAACAGCAAAAGGTAGAAACATTCAGAAATTACATGGGGGGTTCATGTTTACTAAACACATACCATGTTTTTATGTCAGGGAGTTTTGGGAAATTCCAGCAACATTCAAAAATTACACAGGGGGGTACGTGCTTACTAAACATGGACCGTGATTTTTCTGTCAGTGAATTTTGTCAAATTCCAGAAACTTTCAAAATAAACACGGGTGGTCCATGTTTCATAAACACGAGCCGTATTTTTCTGTCAGAAATTTTACCATGCAATAGAGAGTTCAAAAATTAACACGGGGGGTGCCGTGTTTCATAAACACAGACCATGTTTCTTGGAAAAAAACCCTACTTCTACCTGTGTTTTCAGAAGTCACAGAACTCGACCATTTCTCTTTACCAGTTCTCACACGAAAAAACCGCCATCTCTCTATTCTTCAATCCTCCATTTTCTTGCAATAATATTCCATACCCATACATCCTTACTTCATTCTTCATCCCTACCACTTCTACACCCATATTATGGTCTCAAACAACCCTTCCATCACTCATCCTCAATCAATTTTCAAAAATTTGAGCTTTAAACCCTAATTTTGGTTCTTGCTCAGATTATCCTGATTTCAAAAAATTAGCTTAGGGATTTTGTTTAATTCGAATTTTCTAAGCCTTATCGAGCTATATTCTTCAATTTCATTCATCAAAAATCACACTCATAAGGTTTGTGCACTACTTAATTGAACTTGCAAAAAAACTTGTTTGATACTACAATCTTTGTTACAATTGCAAGGCATATTTGTTTGTGTGTTGTAAATTTGTGACATAATACAATATATATGCATTTGTATGTTGAATTTTGTTGCAAACTACACTACCCTGTCAAAAATATGTTGGTTTGCTAAAAATTTTGTTGCAAATGCAATGCATATGTATCTGTGGGTAGCAATTTTGTTGTAAGTTGAAATACATTTTCGTAATAATAAGGGTATGTGCTGAAATGATTCTTACAAGATGAGAATTCTATATCCCTGCTGATGGATGAAGTGAATATATGCTTATGAGTGCTGATTTTGAATGCCAATGAATTAATGGCAAGAAAATTGCTGAACTTGAATGCCAAATATCACAATGTTTGTAAAATTCAATTGATATCTAGCATTTTTGTTTAAGTGTTGGATTGGGTGATGCAAATACTGAAGAAAACAAAAATATATTATCTTGCACTTTACTATTCTTACTAATGCATGTATATTTTGTAAGATATTGCTAATTATATTACATATATTTGGTTATCCTTGTAGATGGCACCCAAATAGAAACAACGGACTGAGGGGGAATCTTCAAGGCATCGAACATCACCAACTCAACATCGAAACAGAATAAACCGACCTAATGAGCTAGGTATTATATTTACCACTCGGGAACAGCAACAAAGGTACAATTATTTATCCCAAAGGCACATTATTGGAACAAGGTACTTAGATGATGGTTGTCTAAATACATTGGACATACATGCGCAAGTAATGCAATTGCTGAGAAATGTTTGATTGCATAATTTCGTCTATTGTACTAATCATACATATAGGTGTTTAACATTAGAATTTCTCAGTACCTTTGAGTTATGGGCTAGCTCATCTTCAGAGGAACAGGGGTACATTTGTTTTCGCATCTTCAACGAAGATAGGCAAATGTCTCTACATGAATTAGCACATATTTTTATGTTTCCTTCGGAGGAGATTATATCATATACTCTTGGTTCAATGTAAATAGTTTCTTTACTAAAATTGGTGATGTCTCCAATATGCCCACCCCCGATACTTTTAGAATCTTAGAAGCTAAGGCTTCAAGGATTTTCAATCTAGTCTTTAGATATTTACAAAGATTCTTAGCTACCACCATATTTGGGTGGGGGATAGTACATGGGTTGTTTGATCGATAGATATTTTCTTCATCAATGCTATGCTAGATCATAATCAAATTGACACTGCTTATTTTCTAGCTAAGCAATTTCAAAGGGTAGGCAGTTCTAAACAGGGTGATATTGTCATTGGTGGTTTAATTACCACTATTTGTCTAAGTATGGACATACATCTCCTAGATGATATGCCCATAGAATCCATGAGCACCCAAATAGATATTGAACATTTCTGTCTTCCACATCTTATTGAATGTAGGGGCAATGCATGTTATCTTTCATACCAAGGGCGTGCTCATTTTCCCCTACCTAACCCTGTCAGAACGGACCCTTTAAACCCATGAAATTGGCAGCTAATCAATGATGAAGACAATCCCACTCCTCTTGCAATTGAGCATCCATTCCCTCCTCATGGTGAGCAAGCACCACCACCTCCCCCCTCATTCACAGGCTGGATCCTCTTCCTCTTCTACTTATATTCCCAACTAGCATCTCCAATTTCAAACACAAGTATACTCCCAACTAGATTCTATGCGCAGAAATCAAGATCAAATGATGGAAATGGTGAAATCTCTTTACGAGTTTCACCTCGGACATAGGGACCCACCACCACCTCCTTCATCAATCATATTCCTAGTCTCTTTTTCTTGGGTTAGTTTATTGGAGGCAATGAACAAGATAAGTAGGGGGATGCGCTTGTGGTAATTTATTGAGTTAAAATAGTATTTGTTTATTTATTTAGTTTGATTTCTTTCCTTCTGTGGTAGTTTTATTTAGGTAAGTCGCTTCCTAAGTATGTGATCTTATGTTTGTTGTTTGGTTGATATTGAAACAAGAAGTGTTAGATTTGAGTTATCCATTCATGGGGTAAACAAAGTAATGGGACTAATCTTCTTACAAAGGATATTTTTATTTTTTAAAATCAACATAATTGTTTTGATCACCATCTTCCAAAACCTCAAAAACAAAAAACTGATATTGTGATAGTGGTGAAGGAAAGAAAGTTATAATAGTTAGGAATCAATCCATACATTGATTATGAATGAGATGAAATGAAATTCAAAAATTGGTGGATATAAAATTGTGAGAGCTTGAGCCTAATCTTTAGATACATTTTTCATCCAAAATTTATTTTTCTTTTGTGTGTATTCTCCAATGATATCTGAAACTAGAATTTGCCATTAATTATCTTCAAGAATGCATAGAACTTTAGAATATTTGAAAATGATGAAGGCACTCTTTTTTCTTTGTTAGCTACAAGACCAAAAATCTTACCTAAAGAATTATTATTCATTTGCATAAACCCTTTGAGCCTAAGCCTTATTCAATTGATTCAACCTTCATTAAAAACTAATCTCCATATGAATTTTCTCTCCTTACTCTATGACTAGTGAAGCAATAGATTTTTAGGGAAAACATTTGTTAATAAGGTAAAATATAAGCATGGGAGTGTAAAACAATTTGGTGAAGTAGCTAATCTAAATAATAATAATAATAATAATAATAATAATAATAATAATAATAATAATAATAATAATATATAAAAGTCTTTTATTCTTTATTTGGTTGAAGGGAAAGGTTATAAAAAAAAAGAGGATTGTGACTTAATGGAAAGAAAGAAAATTTCTTCTCTAATTAATAGAGTTAAGCTACAATCCCAAAATTATACCCTACCTTTTAACCCTAGCCCCATTATAACCAAATTTAAGACCTTTTTATTATTATATACTTTAGTTCTTTTCAACAGTGGCGAATTGAGAATAATGGCAAACATATGGGCGATCATTATCATTTAGAGAAGTTTTGAGAGTAAACACATCATACCCTATACACATAAGAGTGAGCGTTTTCACACATCGAAAGTAAGAATATGCCAATTTATTTTTTATTAATCTTAATCTAAATTTGCATGGTGAGATACTAACTATATTAACTCTCATTCCGTAACCACTTGAGCATTCTATAAGACTCTTTATAGGGTGTATTAGATGTGTGATCCAAAATATTCTTAACATTATGATTTTATGATTTGTCCCAATGCATTGTTAAACTCTGTGAATGAATAAATCCAATCTTAAAATTCTTGTAATCCATAACTTATCTCACTTGAATTTCTTGATGTTGCTTATGTACATGATATGATATTGCTTGAGTAGGGATGTTCATGTTATCCGATATCTGCTTATTTGATCCGATATCTGAAGCGATCCGATCTGAAAAAGCAAATAACCGATCCGATTTTTTTTCAAATCAAATATCCGATCCGGTCAACGAAAAGTCAAACAAACCAAATATCCGATCCGACAAATACAAATAATATCCGATCCAAAGAAAAATATTTATACATTTTTTTATAATTTTTTATTCAATATATAATTGTATATAAATAAATTTATATGTGTCTGTGTATAATTTTTACTTACTTTATTTATTATTTGAGGAAAAATTTAATTTAATTGAAATTATATTTTTAATACAATCCCTTTTTAGATATATATAAAAATAAAAATAAAAATACTCTACATACCGATACACTCCATCCACTCCTTTCTTATTTTAGTTTTAACATTGGATATTTGTTGAGTAAGTTGGATTTTTGCTAAACGAATCGGATATTTGCTCAGCATTCGCTCAACAAATCAGATAATATGAAATATATTTGTCATTTGGTAATTTTTTTATATTTGAAATTATATTCGGCTAATATCGGTTATATTTGATATCCGATGATATCCGATCCGAAAATTCAAATATCCGATCTTCCGGATATCCGAAGTTTCAAATAAAATATCAAATATCATTTTTAGATATCCGAAATTTCAAATATCCGACAATCAAATATCCGAAATATCGGATATTTGAACCGTGAACAGCCCTATGCTTGAGTACAAGCAATGATTTAAGCATGGTGGTATTTGACAAATAGAATTTATAGGTTATTTTCCTGTGTGAAAATGTCATTTATTCCTCATTAATTTTATAATCTTTAATCTTTTCTCGATTTTTTCTCTTTTGAATAGATTTTATAGGAAAAGATAAAAATAAAAAAATTCAAAGGAGAAATCAATGGAAAGAGGAAATCAAGCAAAGAACACATCAAGAAACATTGAACCAAGGGAAGAAAAGTTGGAAATGAAGAAAAGACACCAAGGGAAGTTTATGCTAAAATTGTAATGGAAGAAGGAAGAAGGGGCAAAGAATCAGGTACCCCCGTGTTTCCTTCAAAAAATAAAATCTCAATTTTTTTAGAATATCAAAATTGGCAAATAACTTAGAGAAAAACACGGAGGTCTCGTCTTTTTCTTAAATTTTATAACCGTTTACACGACCTTTTTTATATATTTTCTATCAATTCTGGGTTCGGGGATCAGTTTTGGGATTCGAAAAAAGTTGAATGTTCTCTCTTTCTCTATTCCCTCTAGAAAACACATGTACTTCACAATTCCAACTTTCTTTATCTTTCTTGTATTCTATTGAACAATTGATGGTATGTAATTCAAGTGATAAGTGCTTCTCCATTCCTTTCTCAATTGCAAGTTTTGTATTTTGATTGAATTCAAGTAAAGTTCTACAATTGCGTTTTTATTTCTCTTGCTTTTAGTGTGTTATTAATTATTTATTAGAGATCATTTATATTAATTATAAATTATTGTATTTAATGGTATGATCTTAAAATTATGCAGATAGTAGAGTAAATAATATAGGGTAGGATGATTTGAGGATAGAATTAGGCTTCAAATATAACAGCATAATCAGAAATTATGATTCTCTATGAAACTTTATTGAATTAATGGATGGAAATGAATGATCTCGTATCATAGATTAAGAATTTAAACTAATTAGACTCATCACCTATTTAGTTTAGATCTTAATCTTCTCTAGGATAATGTAATTAATACGTAATTGTTAGTTAACGTGTCTAGACTTGCAAAAGGTTAATTATTAATCTTGTCCATTAATTCGTATAATTGCATAATTCGATATTATGTGGTTATGGTTGTAGTTGACTGCTTTCCATTCGTAATGCTACCATTAATTGAATCTAGTGTTCATAACCTAGGTTATTAATTGGTTAGATGATAAATTGAGAGCTTATTCAATTTATTAGAATGAAGAGAAAGCAAAGAGATAATTAAATTATTATGAGTCTCTAGAGGTCAACATTAAATCATTTAGAATCACTCTTTTTCCATGAGTATTTGATACCTTAATTCCATAATCAATTTATTCCTATCCTCATTCATCAATTAGTGAGCAAAGTATCCCATAGCATAGAATTAGTGATAGAAGCAATGAGATTGTATAACTGGGGTTTCTAACATCAATTATAAAATTATTGATTAAATATTATTCCTTGTGGGTTCGACTCCTTCTTACCATTTACTATGTATTTAGAAATTATGATTTATTTATTAAATTTATTGTGTATACAACAGCGCATTAACGAGTCAAATGTTAACAAAATAATAGCTAAGATTTTAAGGGTTATGTTAAAATATTAATCAAGATTAATATTAGATAATATTTTGGGGTATCATAAATTATTTCATAGGCACTTAATAATGATCCTATTGACTGTGATGAGGTCTCTAAGGTGGAGTGATTTGGGTTTATATCCAAGGTTGGGCCATAGAGTTATAGTTATTCAAGGTTACACATGTTGTGTTTTAGATTTCGAAAATCTTTTTTGGACTTTTCATCCCTTTTGTTTCATTTTCTTTCTATTTTGTTTATTGCATTATCTGGAACATGTATTAATTTATTAAAGTCTTCCACTATTTCTATCTATTTTTGTATGTTTGATTTAATTGTAGCAAATATTTTAGCTTTACATTTAATAAAAGAAAGGTATGGAACGAACTTATGATAAATATGGCGATAACATTTGTTAAAATATGTTAATCCTTACACTTAAAAATGAAAGTTTTTTGTAGTAAATTTTGGAGATGTTACAATGAAGTGGAACAAGCTTCAAATATTTATACCTTTATTGTAAATTCAAAAGTGTGTCTTCTTTAATTAAAACAAACTCTAAATTTTTTTCCTTAATTAATAATTATCTTTTTTATTATATAAATCTCACTAGGACATTAGCAAACAAAGACTAGCACTAAACCAGTGGTTTTTTTTTACTTTTTATGTTTGCCATTCTAGATCTTTTTTTATAATACTTTTATTTTGGTTGTTTTTCCTTCAAGTTTTTTTTATAAGAATTTTATTTTTTATTATTAATATTTAAGGTTTACATTTTTACTTGAGAATCTAATTTAATTTTTAGATTAAATTATGGTTAAGCTCTGTATTTTTATTGTTATTTTATGTTTAAATTTATCCATGTGTAAGATTGATGCCTTAGGATTTAAAGTGTAAGCTTTATCAAAATTATGATTTGTAGATTATGGTTTGAGAATTTTTTTTTTTCATGGAATTATGTATGTGTTTAATAATATGGTCTAGCGGTAATGCTTTAGGTTTTAAGGTTTTAGGATTTTATTCTATTTTAATGACAGTAAATCAATTTGAGCTAAAAAAATTTCCTATATGTGTACTTAATTTTACCTAGGCTTAGTGTTTATGGTTTAAATTTTTTGGACTTATTTTGGTTTTTAGGGTTTAAGGATTATTTTTAACTTGTGATTAAGTTAAAGATCACATGGGTCTAGAGTTTATTTCATTTGTTTTTAACATATGGTTAATTTGAAACCCACATGGGTTGAGGGTTTATTCCATTTTTTAGGGTTTTTAGATTTATTTGAGTTTTAAGATTTGTGTTTATAGTTTATTCCATTTAATTTAGGATTTTTAGATGTGTTTAGGCTTTAAGATTTATTCCATTATTTTGGTTATTTAATATTAGTTAAGAGTTTAGGATTTTTAGTTTATTTTAAATATTTTTTCGGTGTTTAGGATATATTTCATGTATTTTAAGTTATTTTAGTTTTATTAGGGGTTTGGGTACTTTTATTTATTTTATTTTTTATATGTGTTTAGTGTTTAGGTTTTATTCCATTTATGTTAAATTTTATAATATTTGTATTAGGTTTTGGGTTTATTTCATTTATTATAGATTCACATATGTGTTTATGATTTAGGGTTCATTAAATTTATTTTAGGTTTGTAAGATATGCTCAGGGTTAGGTTTTAAGGGTCTGGGCTTAAGGCTTAGGGTTTAGACTTTAGAGTGTAGGGATAAGGTTTAAGTTATGGGATTTATGGCTTAAGGTTTAGGCTCTATAGTATGGGGCTAGGGATTAGGGTTCAAGTTTTAAATTTTAGGGCTCAAGGTTTTGGGTTAGGATTTGGTAGTTAGTAGTTAGAGTTAGGTTTTAGGCCTTTTGATTTAGGGTTATGGTGATTAGAGTTTAATAATTTAGTTCATAGTAAAGGGTTTGTGGTTTTGGGTTTGGGTTTGAACTTAAAGTTGGGTTTGGGTTTAGGTTAGGGTTTAGGTTAGGATTTAGGTTAATCAGATAAGCACTCAATCTCTATCGTTTAATAAATATTAATCCAAGGGTCAAAATTAGGTCCCATATATGTATTTTAAGAGGGGTTTGTATGTGAACCTCACCTTTAGAGATTGCTTTCTTAACTTATTAGATCGTTCCAAATTATATCGGATAAACAAAATTTTATAATAATTATTATTATAATAAAATTAATGATAGTAGTGATGATAACAATGGTAGTAATAACCATAATAGTAATTCTAATAAGGGAAATGTTAATTATAAAAATAATAATGGTGAAATAATAATAACTCATTAAAAAATCTAATTCACATCAGATTAACAAAAATGAAAATAGAAAATCAGAACCTAGCTATATATATTTAGATTTTTGTACTTGGTTCGAAATATCTATTGGTTTACTCTTTTTTTTTATAACTGATATATTTTACTCCCTCCATTCCAAAAAAAAATGTCATTTTGAATATATGTATAACTTTTATTTTTATCTTTATTTTTTTCATTGTTTCATTAGCTAGCATTAATTGTTCTATTATTTTTAAATGAAGGATATATAATTATTCTTTATTTGTGGAAGGAAGTTCTTTTAGTTAAAAAAATTTTAAAAAAAAAGAGGAATTTTTTTTTTTTTAAATAACATTCCTTTCTACTCCATTAATTAAGTATTATGTTCTTTTTTAATATATGGTGTAATTGTTATATTAGGAATAAGATTATTACCTTTTAAAATGACGTATAAATTTATTATAAAAAAAAAAAAGATTTTTGCTTTTATTTCTTAGATGCAAAGGGAGTTAGTTTTATTAATTTCTTGTAAACAGTGCAAACTGATAGAATGGGAGGTAGGGAGTAGTATATTTTGTAGTTAAAGAGGCAACCTACTCATCGGAGATGGATTCCCAACCTAGTTGGGATGTCCACCTTGTCTTCCGTCGGCGATGAATGACTAGTACCAATGATTGTCAAGGTGTGACTTTCATCTTAATAAAAGATTGACCTAGCCAGTATATTTTTATAGCCCTCAACCAGTATTCATCATGATGCATTTTGGATTTGCTTACACGAAATTACAACCTGGATTGGAAACAACACAATTTTAAAAAATGGTTTTAGTGAGACATAGATGCTGTTATTTAAACGGTCAAACAACTCTCCAAAACCCCATGAGAAGGCCATAATTAGCTAGGCAGGGCCAGAACTTGTGATACCTGTTGTAATCATCATTGCTGCCAACCACATCATCATCACTGTACACGATTGTTAAATCTATTCGTCGATTAATTTATTATTGAAAGTGATATGCTTCTAATTTCTTACGTTAGCTTATGATGTAATTTACCATTATTATATATATATATATATATATATATATATATATATTGGAGAGCATGGCATAGAAAATCAATACTTTCTTGTTGAATCCATGCTTTAGGTGACAACTCAGGAATCAGGATGACAGGCATTGTCTAAAATTTGGCAAATGAGTAATTATCAATACTTTTTTTTTCAGGCAAAAAGACTTGGTCAATGTGTATTCTAATCCAAGTTTCCTCAGTATGTATTATTGGTCGATTATTTAAATGGTTTAATTCGTTTTTCTTGTCGAATGAATTGAAGTTGGTGAGCTAAAAAGATACTAATGTCTTCGCTAGTTTTATGGTATAGGCCAAACCTTATCAGCTCCACCTGCTTGTACTTTACCCATTCCGTTTTATATCCTAGGTAGCTCTCATTTCTTGTACTTCAAATTAACCTTCTTTCTCTCTCACAGACCCAATATTCCAACAAAACAGTTGGACATGTGTGCATCAAGGTAAGCGTCTCTGCACATAGGACAAGATGAGAAGCGAGAACCAAGAAGATCAACTCACAAATTTTACTAGCTATACATACGCACTTTGATGATCTCTTCCCGATAAATTAATACGATTGAACATTCAAGATTTATGATCAAATTTTATCAAAGAAATACTGGTGGAGAGATTTGAAACTTGCGTTAATGTTCTTGTTTTAATGTATCTGAACTTCAAACAAGCTAATCATCCATTAACGTATAATTTGAGTGTAAATCACCTATGTCACAATTTTTAATTATTGTTTGATCCAATGCAAAATTTACATTCTCTGGAATTGAATTCTCAATATACTCTCTTCGTACGTAAAAGATTGTCATTTTTTGTTTTCCAAACTTTTTAAGAAGAGTATTGAATGAAATTTAATCTTTCAATTTTCATCATTTAATTTTCTATTCATTACTACAGAATAAGAGTTTAATAACATTATATAGATAACGGTTAAATAAAAATGTTAACAAACTTGTAAAATATCGGGTGCAAGGGTAAAGGAAAGAAATGATAATGGTTTCTACAAAACCCACTATCTAAACTTGAAAAAAAAAAACAAGAGCTAGCAATAATTTTATATAATGGTTTTAATTAAAATCGTCATTAAAAGTCCAAGATTTGTTTTAGGAGAAGCCCATTAACTGAGACAGTTGATCTCCTTAAGTTCATTCATTTACTGCATTCTCTCTCATTTTATAACCTTAACTCTCACAATCCTTAGCTATATCACCGATCCATTCTTCTTCAATTGATTTGTCTCTATGGAGTTCTAATCCTTCAATTTCACTCCCAATTTGTTCTTGTGACTTCTAAAATTTTATTTTGTTCTCACTTCTCAATTTCACTCGATTGCTACTTGAGAGCAATTTCACTCTCAGTTTGATCTCAACTTTTCAAATATGATGTCTTTAAGTTTTTGAATAAATTTTCTATCTAGTTTTAAATCTGAGTATCCATTCGAACTGATTAATATTCTATTTTTTAGTGTTTGTAATTATACTATATTGAGGGCATATTACACTCGTTTTTCAATATATGAATGTGCATTGTATTATATTTGGAGTATATAGTGTATAATTTATTGTATTCTAAGTGTATCGTGTATATAGTACTCATTGTTTGTTATTATGTTTTATTCTATGCCTCTTATTGTAAATATAAGTGAAATAATTTTTTCCCTCGAGATGTACCCCATTCAATATTTTAGGTATCTAATTTAGTGGATAGAATATGAATGCGGATATACTTAATAGGATAAGAGTATTTGGTTTTATAAACCCTAGTTTTCAATACATGTTAATTTAACTCATGTGTCCTAAAACCTAGTTTGCATAATACATGACTAGTTTGAAAGTTGAAAAGGTTTAAAATCCTCTATAAACCCCTATAAATTATTTCTTGCAACCGGTGATATGGTGCACCTTGTACTACTAGTTGCCACCTTAGATATTATTTAAAACTATTATGTCTAATTTATTTTTAGCTCGATCTATTCATAAAAAGTATATATATATATATATATATATATATATATATATATCGCAACATTGATATGGTGAAAGATATTGAGATAAACATAATTTTTTTTATATTTTTTGAATAATTATAATGAAAAATAATTTGATGGAACGTATCTTTTTTTTCAGTAAAAAAAAAATAAGAAGAAGAAGACGACGTGGGGCAGCCAGCTACACGATATAAATTGCCATTGTTGTAGCCCTAGTTAAGCTTAAGTTAAGGTAATCTTCTTCATCAAGGATGTTATGAAATTAGGGCAGATTAGCGGGAGACGTGTGTTGAATTGCAAACTGAGTTGGGAGAAATTTTTAGGCGTGTTGGTGATATTGAGTAGGAACAATTTCATGTCTCCATATCTTGTCGAGGGACCATAACGTAGACAAACGTATCGTTTGATAATAGAAAGAAGGAAATTGTACATAAAGAATGGGAAGCATTATATATATATATAGAAGAATTAAGGAAGTTGATACACCAACATTAGTGTAGGGCAACATTCCGTACGTAACCCGAACATATATAAATTAGAGGAGCAGCAACGGACTCCATTGGCTTAGATTAAATAAGATTGGTTTCCATTCAATTATGCGATGCTTCGAGATGTGAGATGGGTAATTAATACAGGTTACTTGGAAATGGATACAGAATCATCGGCGACATAAGAACAAAGCATAAGCCTGCTTCAACGTGTACGCAGTACAATGTATCTAACTTTGATTTTATTTTTATTTTTATTTTGTGAGAATAAAGTAGGAAATCAGATCCTACAATACAAATCATTCTTCTTTAAACAAACTGAAAAGGGCTGTTTCTAATAAGTAAACAAGAAGAAGGAACCTCGTAAAGAGAATATATAACGTAATCATGCATGCCCAGGTAACGTCTTTTGTCTGCCTGGGAAGGCTAGCTTCGTGAACAAGCACGCTATAAAAATTCCTTACAGATTATTGCTTCCGGTCTTATTATATATATCAGGCACAAGCAGGTCGGTACTTGCCTTTTTTCCCACCAAACCCATTTGATCAAAATACGTAGGAAACCGAACGGAAATCGACATGAAACCTGGATAATTAGGCTGCTGATGTGCCTATCATTGGATTCTAATCTTTTGATGGTACATGCCGGTAGGAAAACTGAAACGTTTCGTCCGTTTCACATGATTTTAACGCGGGGATCGTCGTACCATAAGTTTGACGGATGAGTCTGCGGTTGGTTGATTAGCGTGTATCCACCATGTCCATATGTATGTATGTATGTATGTGCACATATATATATATATATATATATTATAACCAAATGAAATGGACCGATGTAGAGCGTAAACATATTGCCTTTGAAATAAGGACTTGATTGGAGTTCACGAAAGAAAGCACGCATATAGAGATGCTGACTTCTATGACCTGAAACCAAGGCCCGACCCGACGGCCGGCTAGCTTTAAACTCAGTCGATCGATCGTGCGGAAAAATTAGGTTTACATACAAAGATCAATCAGCCACACGTACACACAAACAGACACAGAGAGGCAGAGACAGAAGAAAGGGGGCGGGTAAGATTATGTGGGACTTTCTATCCCATACATGAAAGACGTACATCATGATGGATCCTAACTATAATATTATCTCCATCTACTTGCGGATAAACGTAGGCTGCCTACGGAGCTGTATGTACCATTATATAATCATTCCTCCATTCGCTAAACTGTGTGTATGGAATACATATATATATTATGATATATTATGATTCCATAGATGCATGAGCATCATATTCAAGACTAAAAGCTCCATAATTAAATAATGGAATGAAACATTGTTGGTTATTAGAAGAAGATAATAGACGTGACAAGTTATTTTAGCCAGTAGCGCCAGCAGGTCCTCCATGTATGTGTGAGAAGCTCGCTTTCCTTTCAAATTGAACGATGCATTTCCGTACATCCATGAATGTGGCATCGTCAATAATAATAATAATAATAATAATAATACCCCGCTCAGTTGCTAGCCGTACATAAAAACAAGTCCCTCCCACCCTCCTCTCAATAACTACTATAATCATGTATTTAAGCCGGGGAAGACCGACAGAATGAGATACATATATAGGAATCATGCATGTTGGTGACCTCAAGCAATATATAACAACACACACACACACACACACACACATACGTATAGGATGTGGTGCAACCTTAATGATCATTAGGATATGATAATCGCCTATACATCTTCCGCTTGTTTGTTGCTATTTACTATTCACCATAATGAATTAATTAACCTTCTTTTTCTTTTTTCTTTTCTTCTCCTCTCGGAAACCTCGACATCCATGTGCTGCTCTATGACTAATTGATAGCATTTTGTCTTTTTCCATCAGATCCGTTGATCTCAGTCCTCTAAGCTACTTTCTTTCTTCTCTGTACTAATTAATCGAATTCCACGACTAATTAAAAAAAGACGCCTATCACTTAAGTGGAACGTATATATTACTCTACAACGTGCGTCAACGATACATATTTAACCGTTGGTAGAAGAAGAAGAAGAAGAAGAAGAAGAAGAAGAAGAAGAAGAAGAAGAAGAAGAAGATGAAGAATGAGCCTCTTTTTCTTTTTCCTTTTTTTCTTTTTATATATGCAATCCGGATAGTTCCCGGATATAGATATATATATGTAGGGTGAAAGTTCCCGGACGGATATACCATACAAGACAGAGATACATAATAAACATAAA
Source organism: Tamarix austromongolica (assembly GCA_039764185.1). Classification (NCBI taxonomy): domain Eukaryota; kingdom Viridiplantae; phylum Streptophyta; class Magnoliopsida; order Caryophyllales; family Tamaricaceae; genus Tamarix; species Tamarix austromongolica. The sequence goes on from CM077809.1 coordinate 59,305,415, forward strand.
TTCATATAAAGCACTATATATATATATATATATATATATATATATATATACATTAGTAATAATTTAATTCATTTAAAGAATGAAGCTGTGGGATGGAGTCCCAAGAATATATCTCAAAAGCATAAAAATAAGATTTTTCTTTTTTCTTTTAGCTTTTTTCCCAAGGGTAGAAAGTAAAAATTAATATACAGAATTTAATTCCAAAAAAAAAAAAAAACTAGCTTGAGGAAAAGAATCTATTAGGTAGGAATTGATGTACCATTGGATAATAAAAGAATCTACTTACAAAGAAGAAAACAATCTCTCTGTATATTTGTGGAAGGGAAACGTACGTGTTAGTTTGACGTCGAAACCAAATTGAGCAGACAATGAAGTATCGATAAGCAAATTAGGAAAATCGATAGCTAGAGGAGAAGGTGTGCTGAATTTTGAGGATAGCTAAGCTGGCTGCCTAGGAAAGAGAAGAGAGAAACTGACTTGTAGTATAGTAGAAGTTACAGACAGCAGCATGCTTAAACCATACGGAAGGTGCCGTTTTCTTTTTCATTTTATTATTCATTTTTGGGTTTGGGAGGGAGGGAAAGGGTGGGGGGAGGGGAGGTCTTGGCGACTAATCAATTATGACAGGAATCAAGATGAAGGAAGAGCTGGATTTTACTCCATTAGAACTAGGAGTAGGTAGTAGTACAAATAGTGGATCCGTCAAAAAGACAGAGAGAGAGAGAGAAGTCAGGAACATTGAAACATTAATGGAACCTGTGAGGTAGTACTTTGGGTTTGGGTAGATAAAGAAACATAAATTAACATTAAAACAACCACAGGAATTAGTACTGCTACATCTCTCTCCCTCCCTCCCTATATACTCATCTACAGACATTAATGGCTTGGGTTGGGTAGATAACGAAAACGAACAATCCACTTTACTTACTTTGTTCTTAGTGTTGTTACTTAATTAGTCAACTACTACTAATTTATATATGATGTGTGTGTGTGTGTGTGTGTTTTTCCTGAAAACAATGCAGACTTGTCTTGAATCACCAAGTACGCTTACTTACCACACCATTAATCCTAACTAGTACGTACTCATTAGCTAGCATTTATTAAGCAAGCTTATGCTGTACTATTAGCAATATAGACTAATTAGGATAAGATACGCACGCAGGAGCATGTATGTGTATTATATATATTAGTAGTAGTAGGATAATTTAGTTATGAGCCAGACAGAGATAACCAAAGAACACAAGGCATGTACATAAATTAAAACACATACATACTGTCATACAGTAGTACTGCTACTAGTGTACACATCTAATAGTAAGAAATAAGAAAGTGAAGCAAACGTTTAGTACTAATTAGACGACTAAAAATGGGAGTGGCGGTAGTACGTTCTAGCAGTAGTAACTTGGAAAAGCTAGAAACTACACAACGCTGGTTTTCATAGAAGTCTTAAAGTAGGTAAGGAAATTAGCTAGCTAGGAGGATAAGTTATCCCGATCACACACCCAACATTTGTGTGAAGAAGAAGAAGAAGTAGAAGATGATGATTATGAAGGCAGATCGAGTTTGCTTAATTAATTTCCATGGAGTAATGCAAGCACCATACGCTAGAAGAAAAACCGTCTCCAATAGTACAGGAAAATAAAAGGGCCCAAATCTATCTAACAGAAGAAAGGAAAAAGTTGAAGAAAAGATCCCCACCTCCCCCTCCCCACGGGGGAGAGAAAGGGGGTAAAAAGAAAAAAAAACAGATAAAATAAAAACCATACTATTACTCATTGAATTTGAATATCAGCAGGAGAGTCCGTATAGAAGTTCCTGACCTTAATTCTCTCTTTAATTTCTTCCTCCTTCCCTTCTTGATGACGATCAATCTTCCAATGAAATTATGCATCCGTCCTTCCCGTCGGCCGGAATGATTTTCTTGGCAGGCAGCACACCGATCGATCTCCAACTCCTTAAATTCCAACTTCGATCAGAGACGGACCATTACGGCTACAAAACCCAACTTCGATCAGAGCTGCTCATCAGAACCCCATCAACAACAACAACACGCCCCTCATTTTTTGGTGTACACCACGTTAATCCTACAGATTAATTAATCCTCGACTTACCCACCCACTCCAAATTACAAGTCGGTCGAACGAACCATTTTTTTTCCTTTTTCTTCTTTTTTTTTAAATAAAATAATTAACAACAACACCAGCAGCAACCAACGGCAACAACAGCATCCATAACCATAATTAATTTCCATCCATCTCACTATCCAAACGGCGCCCGCCCAGCCCCCGAGTTCCCAGGCGCCCATCCGTCAACCTGCGGCATCTGAACATTCTGTATATTACTAAGCGGCAGGTTAAAGAATGGCAGCCCGGACGACGGGTCCGGAAACTGCCCACTATTCCCACCACCACTGCCACCAACTCCACCGTCTCCTCCGGGAGGCTGAGACACCGGCGTCTGCATCTGAAGTGCAGCCGTTTCCTCTTCCTCCAGCGGCAACCTCTCATACGCCACATTAGTAAACGATGCAGCAATAACAATAACGGGTCCGGCCGCTGTCAGCTCTCCAACCACACTCCCACCAACGACCTGACCTTGACCGCCGGCTAAGAATATGGTCAGGCTAGTAGCACCGGGCGGAGCAGGCGGGGGAAGAAAAGACCCGGAAAGAGATAAAATCTCAAACCTACCGTGCAGTGTCACAATCGCCCCAGCTGCAGCCGGCTGGCGCAGGCTCACATTAGTTACCGTTCCGCTGCCGCTCAGGATACAGATCCCACGTTGTCGACGACGAGCGTAAGTTGCTACGCAGTCAAAGATATCGTACCCATTGCTTACCTCTAGGATATGGGCACGGAGCGTGTTGGCGCTCTCTCTCGTTATGATGACCGGCGGCTTTGGTTTGTTTTTCGAACCCGGGGGTCGTCCGCGAGGGCGGCGTCCCCCTACGATGTCCCCTGAGCCGCCCGAACCGCCGCTGGTGTTGACCAACTCAAGGCCGCCTTCGTGATGGTTCTCCTGCTGGTGATCGTGGTGATGGTGGTGGTCTCCCCCGCCTCCTGGTGATGGGAACTGGTTGTTGTTTTGGTGGTGGTGGTGGCGGTGGTTGTCTTCGTCGGATTCGAGTGGAGGTCGTTGTAGGTGGAGGTCCGGACGGTGGAGTTGAGGATGGACAAACCGATTTGCTGTACCTAAATCCAATCCGGCCATTAATTATCCAAAAGCTAGCTATCTAGCAGGTTTATATTTGATTATAATTATTAGTAATAATTATAAATAAAAGGACACAAAACACTGGGTGGGGGTGGAGATTAAAAATTACCAGTAGGATTACTATAATTTTTTAAGATTTGAGAAATTTAATATGTAATGAAGGAAGGATGGCTCTACGAAGAACTGTTCTTGCTTATGTTTTTTTTCTTTTTGGGGGCGGGGGAGCAGACCAGGGTTATTTGATTGATTATTTTAAGAAGAAGAAGAAGAAGAAGAAGAAGAAGAAGAAGGATAGATAAATAAAAAAGGGTCGAAAAGGAGAGGCGAGGAGAGCTCGAAACTAGCAAGCAAGGGGGAGTACTGATTAGAGTACAGAGAAAGGAAAGGAGGAAGTACGTATATTTTAGTCTGAGCGAGCTAGCTAGCTAGATGGGAACGAGGAAGAAGGCGGAGGAGGAGGAGAAAAAGGTATGAACAGAAATAGAGGGAGGAGAGAAATGGAATGGAAGGGAGGAAGGGGCAGACAGAGGACTCAAAGACGCAGTCATTTCTCTCACTCTCTCACTATATAAAGCTTAAATATACAACCAAAATTATATTATTTTCTCTTTTCCTTATTAAAATAATACCATAAATATATTACTTGCTAGTATTATTTTATCTAGCTACTTACTAATACTAAATTCATTGTTTACTTTTCCTTCTTCCTCTTTCTTTATGTTGTTATTTTTATTTTTTTTAATACGGACCGAAGACGTTGGCTTAGATTTACGCATCGTATTCGTGAGTGTGTATCAACGCATCTAGTTGATTATATGAATTTTTGGTCCAAAATAATATTTTTATCCGTGACCGTCCAAATTTATAATTGTATATATCATTTTCGCCACACATAATCAAATCTATAAAATAATTTACAATCATCTTTGATGAATAAAAAAAAAATTTGAGCTAGTCGTCGGATGAAAAGAACTAAATATATGGCATAAAATTCCAGCTTTATTAAATCGTCCTCCGATATATTCAACGAGATGACATAAAAAGAAACTATTTTTTTATAATAAAAATATATATATATATGTGGCCACAATGTATCTTGTGCTGGATAATTTGACGTCATTCGTGGTTAGGCCAGATTTGGACTATAACTGAGCTTAGGTTTTTAGAATTTTTTCATGTGATTTTGGGTTACCGTAAGCTCTCGCTTATAAGTAAGCGTCGAAATTCCATGAAAAATACATTTATGAAACTAATTATATTTAATAGGGTTCTTGATGAGTTAGATTTATAGAGAAATTCTCCTAAAAGAAACATTGCCCACAGGAGCAAGACCGGGACGAATGGTTTGGTACCTAGGATATATACATAGAATGCCTCGATTGAGCTTAGTTAACCATGATTAAGAGAATTTGACCCTAATTTGGGTTAAGTCATATAGCACATATATATTTATATATATATATATCACTAAAGATGAAAGCGTGAGTAGGGCATAGATATAACAAAAGAGAAGATGGAGCAAGTGGGAGATCATGGCGCTGCGGCGGATGGGCCCTAATCTTGTCGTTTGGTTCACCTCTGCCCTCAGGACACCTTGTCTTCCCATTGCCAGCGCTACCTTTCTTGCGCACTTAATTATGTATACTTGTAACGCTAATCCCATTCTCTAATACTATATGTATGCGTCTGTAAACTGATATTTACATATATACCTGAATGTATCTCAATTAGGGTTGTTCAAATGGGTATTTATGATCCCGCCTAATCTATAATATCATAACACATACGAGTTATAATCCAATCCACAATATAGGCTGGAATAAATAATTAATAATTTTCTATCCAACACATTATAACTGATTGGTTATACAAGATACCGTACATTAACATATACAGAAATTAATATATTGTTACCTCTTTCATCACCATTGCTACCGCCATCACTTCCACCACAACCGCTACCGCCATTTTCTTTCTTCTTTTCTTTCGTTTTCCCATTTGATTCACCACCACCTCCTCCATTGTAACCTTTTTATTTCTTTTTCTTTTTTTAATGATTCACCACTACCTCTACCTCCTCCATTTTTAAGCATACTTAAACCATTGTACATCACCACCACCATCACAACAGCACTCAAGAAAGCTAATCACACCCTAACCTATTTGATAAGGAGTCCAATTGTGAAAGGCAGCCTCAACAAATTCGGGAATGAGTAGGCCCAAGCAATCAAGTCAAATTAGGGTGGGTTATGGTTGAATCAAGTTAAGACAGGCTACAGCATAGTAGGAGAAAGTTATAACATACTAAGCAATGTTAAGGTAGGACAAGGTGGGTCCGATGAAGTTGAGTTTAAATGGTGTTAAGGCAAAACAATTAAAGTAACCTAATTGGGTGGGCTAAGTGGATTTATGGTGAGGTAGGATGACGAGAAGGATTGGGCGAAGTTGGGGTGGGTGGGGTTGGATGGAGAAGGTTGGTGTGAGAGGGCAAGCTCGAGTAAAGTTGGGTAGAGGTGTGTGGAGTCGACTAAGGGTGGGTAAGCCTAAGCGGAGTTCGGTCAAACTAAGGTTGAGTAAGATTAAGGTGAGACAAAGTTTGTTAGGGGGGAGAGTGGGTTGGGCTAAAATGGAGTTGATTTAGGGTAGGTGAGCCCAGGTGGAGTTGATTTGAGGCATTAGGGCCTTGGTGAGGTCGGGGAAGGACATATGTGCTCAAGAGAGGTCTGATCGGGATAGGTGGGCCCTAGTGTGGTTATGTTAGGGCTTTTGCAAAAGGGCCCGAGAAGGAAGAGTTGAGGTAGAGTAGTCCCATGTTGAGTTGGATATAAGTGAGCTAAGAATACTTATGATTGTCCTTAAGGAGTCGTGACAAGGCGGGCTTGGTCAGGGCAAGCTAACTCAAGAGGAATCGGGTCAAAGTGGGTAGGATCAAGTCAGATTGAAACATACTTTTCGTGTTGATTTTGGTATAGTAGAAGTAATATTGACTAATCCATGATAACCTATGGAAAGTCATGGTTTAACCCATAATAACTTACCTTAGTTTATGACCCATCACAGGTTACTCCATGTGAACCTTTATAAAATACTAAACCAATTCTTTTAGCCCATAAGTCTATATTTTTGGGTTGGATTATATAATTCATGGTTTACCTTGCCCATTGAACACCCATAATATCAAATGCATTGAAGCCACGTAGAAACATTTATGGAGGATATTTAGGTTCATTGAACCTCTTTATTTTATTTTTAAAAAAAAGACATACTAATTACTCACCTCTGTGATGCATGAGGTAATGCATTTTTTTAAACATGTTAGCATAAGAAATTACATCTTCAAGTATTTTGAAGTATTTTATCCTATTTTTCATTGCTTTTGTGAACATTGGTTATTATGCTAACTATTATCAAAGAACACATGGACGTATGGTTTGTTCTCTCAAGATTATTTTTACAATATATAAGATCAAATAAAAGTAAATCAGCACCAAATCACTCATATCATATTAACATAATAATTAATAATAACGATAATATCCCAAATTAGCAGTGGATCATGGAGGCCGAAAATGATTGATATTGTAACACTTCGTCATACTAGCCAATGTTAGTTACTCAGAGCACTTTCAAAATTAATGACTAGCTCCACATATCAACATTAATATTTTTTAGCGTTCTTTTTATTAACTCTCTCACAACCTAGAAAACTATCTAGGAGGTTACCCATAGGTAAGTTGTTCCAAAGTCAAGCAAGTTTAACAATAAAGTTATTTAAGGATATGTTTTCCAAAATAAATTTATACACTATTTATATAGATAGTCTTATCACTCCTTCTAAGGCTCTATTATCCACCGCTCATTTGAAGGTATTGCAAATATGGCTACCTATATCAACAATGTGCATATTCTTTTTGATAAAACTATCATTGAAAAACTCCACAATTAAATGTGTTTAAATTGGATTAGTTGAATGATGCGTAAACTTTTAAAAAATTTCCCAAGATGTTTGTGAGTTGTTAAAAAAATACTCAAAAGAACTCATGAGACAATAATAAAGATATTGACAAAAATAATAATAATAATATAATCATTCCTATTATTGGTATTCTGATGAATATTAATATAATTAATATAATATTTATTATACACTCAATTGTTACAATTACTAATATAACAATTATAGTAGTTATTATAAGTTATAATATAATAACTATATTAATTATTAACATTATTTTTATTCATATCATGATAAATATTAGCATTATTATTGTAATAACTAAGAGGAATTTAATTATATGAATTATTAATATAATTATTATTTTAATTAATAATAATATTGATATTATTATTAATATTACCATTTTAATAATTCTTATTAATATAATTATTATAATTAAAAATACAGTTACTATAGGAAGTTTTATTACGCTTATTATAATCATTTTAGTCAGTATCTTTATTATTACCATAATTAATAACATAATTATTATAAATAATAATATTCATATTTAATAAAATAGTTATTATAATGATAATTATTTAGATTATTAATATTCATATTAACAATAGTATTATGATGATTATTGATCAAATTTTTATAATAATAAATATTATTAGTATAATAATTAAATTTATTAATATATTTTTTATAATTATTATTATAATAAATATTATTATTAGTATTATGATTATTATCTTTAATATTCTTATTGCTATTAATATAGTAATAATGATGATGATGATGATGATGATGATGATGATGATGATGACGGTGATGATGACGATGACGATGATTATTGTGAAAATAATTATTATGATGAAATATTTTAATAATTATTAATATTATTGCTTTAATTATTATTATTAATATTATAATTATAAATACATTGATAATTATGATTATTATTATTATAACTATTAATATTTATAGTTTCATAAATAGTAATATAATAATTATTATTCTCATATACACATATATTAGTTCATATTAGATTAGTAAAAATAAGATATAAAGAATATTCCCTTATTATAATGTATGTTGCTTACATGTCTTTAACTATATTTGACTATACTGAGTTGCTTAGAACTTATATGTCCTATTTTTTTTAACTTATTGGTAACTGGTTTAGGCCTAAATGATCATTATATCCCCATTGTTAATTACACAATGACCTAACTAATCATTTAATCTTCACACACACACATATGTTCTAATACTAAGAAGTTAAAATAGATAATTGAGATAAGACAGAAGAGAAGAGATGAGAGAGTTTTTATGCGATCCATGAAAAAATGTTCTTAATAGATAAAAATTACATCACACATAGGTCGATCTATCAAAAATATAATTTTATTGTATAAAGATTAATGTACCATCTTAAAAAAAATGAATGAATTCACAACAAGCTACTAATTGATCCAAAGAGATTCATCAATCATATAGATCATATTCAATCCATGTTTTCTAATATGAAACTACAAAGAAATATGTATATAAATAGCATATGCAAGACAAGTGGACACCATGGGCATGTATAACCCTAGCATCCATTTTCATTTAATGAATACATCATGTTATGATATCTTTATACAACATTCATAATGGGTTCAAGTAATAATTGTGCATGCATGTCTTATATTTACATGCATTGAAACATTGGGATTAATGCATATAGACAAATCAAAGAAAAGAAAACAAGTGCGCAAAAAAAATAAAAACACGTAGTAACCCAAAACAAAGTGTCTAGTATGGATTGACTAGATTTACTCATATAATGATTGAAGATAGAATGAGATGGCCAATGAAATATTTACCAAATCCTTAGTCACTAGTGTGGTATCTATATTTCCACTCTTATTCACAATTATTGTTCTTCTAACAATAATAATAGCAATAAACTCCTAATAACTAATAGATAAGGAAAACTCAAATATTTAAATAATCACCTATATTAATTCCATCTTTTCCAAATATAAGACTTACACTACCATAACCACATGACATACCACTAATTTACTACTTTATTGGTATTGAACTTGGCTGTGTTCTTTCACTTCTTTAAGTTCTATTAAATAAATATTGAGGCTTAATTAACTTTACTAGATCATATGTAATCTTTATCATTCCTACAAAAATTGAGACATCACACCAAAAACAAAAGGGTAAGATATTAATCCATTACACATATTAATTATATCCCTATAGAATGATAACTAATGAAAATAGAGCACTCCCTTTTATTTAAGCATTCATTGAATTTGACATCAATTTCAGTCATTTTCTTTTGATCATCCCAATGTCCCCAATAAGATAAAAAAAAAGTAAATTATTTTCATCTAGAGCATTATTGATAACATGTTATGATACTAAGAAGTTGAAATGGATAATTATCATAAGAAAAAGGGGGAAAGCAGACTTGATTTTTTTTATTCTCATTGATACGTATCAATTTTACACATCTCTTATATTTACAAAGGGCATAGCTAGTGATAGTCACCCTTTATGGTAAAAACTGAGAACCAATTTAGTTTTCTAAGCCCATCATTTTCCTTCATGAATAGGACTATTGCTCCTGATAGAGATATACTTGGTTGGATGTAGCCTTTTCTAACAACTCCTCTAACCTGGCCTTATGCTCTTTCATCTCTATAGGTGTCATATGGTATGGTACTTTAGCTATCAGTTCCATCCCTTGCAATACATTCATAGTAAAATCGACATCTCAAACAAGTGGCATTTCTAGAATCTCTTTCGAAAATACATTTGGATACTCTTGGATCATTGTGTTTTGCTCTAATGGTGTCTCAACTGCCTCGGTATCTCAAACACTACACAACAAGAGCAGATACCCCCTTACGAACAAGAGTACTCATCACGATTGCCAACATGACCTTTCTAGATGGGCTAGGTTCACACTTCCGATATGAGATTGTAACACCCTTTGGTCATAGTAGAATCTCATGTTCCTGCGCACAATCTATCAGCGCTTGTTACTTCCCCAACATGTCCATTCCGATAATTATATTGAAGTTGCACAATTCAATCTCCATGATATATGAGGGAAAATATACTCCCCCAACTATCAATGACACTCCTCTATATAACCAAGAGTATGCAATATTATCATTCAAAGGTAACAAAACAGATGTGGAAATACTATTGGAAGGAGACAAAGCATCTCTACTACGAATGTGGATGAAACAAAATAATGCGATGCACCTGAGTTAAACAATAAGCATGTTGAAAAGGTAGAGACAATAAGTATACTGGTCACCACACCGACCTGGAGCTCTGCCTTTAACTAGCTAATCACATTCATTCATCCTTCTGAAGGAACTCCTATAGCACTAGTTGATCCCTAACCTTGCAACACTAGCTCAAGTGACAACACTTACTGGTTATGGATGAACCCTTAGAGTCTGTGGGTGCAGCTGCTGAACAAATTCGATGCTTTGAGCTCAATATTGACCACTCTTAACACTACCACCTCTGACGCGACACTCATAGGTTCGATGTCCAACCATACCACACCCATGGTAAGTGACCTTGTTACCTCCATAATCTACTCCTAGCTGATCTACTCTACAACTCTTACCGTGGTAATGCCTCTTCTTGGCAGTCTCTTAGACTAACCTCCAACTCAGAGCCCTAAACCCAAGATTTTATGGTACTTAGGTGGCATGCTACCTCTACAGTAGGACTTATTTCTATCACTGGGATGTTGAAGACCCTCAAACTTCTTCTTGCCATCTAACTTGGCACTCTGGGAGGGGATGACTCTAGAAGCCTCCAAAGTCTTCTCATACATTCCCACCATGTTTGGCAGAGTAAATCCCACTAATGTCTCTTAGTGTCTAATCCCTAGGTAGATATTGAAACTATGAACTTGCACCATCTCATTGGCTTCTACTTCAAGAGAAAACGAAACCAAGTCTATGAATCTCATTTAGTACTCCTCTATTGGCATGCCTTCCTCCTGAAGGGCCATGAACTCATCATATTTCTTGATACAAAGATGAGTTGGGTAGAAATTGGCACAAAGTGCCTCAAGGAATGGTTCCCAACCCACAGGTTCTAAAATTAATCAACATGCATCATTATGAAGCAAATTTTGCATGACAACCTATAAAATTAGCACTTTAAAGAATACACCACATCACATGCTTAACCAGGACACAATTTAGACGTAAGAATAACTCACTTGGTGCAAGTAAAGTTTTTCCACAAATGGAAAAATTCAACCTAAAATATTTTTAACTTCCAAACCTTAAAAATGGAAATTTAAAGCTTCAAAAATCCATGAATACTTTTCACAATTCAGAATGCAAATTAGAATGAAATAGGCTTACCCAGCTTAAGAGAAAAACAAAGAGAAATTATGTCGATAGAGAACTCAATTTACTCCTAAATCTAACCCTCCCTTACTTAAATATAAACAAGAAGGAGATAGAGAAATGATCAAAAGAGTGTAAAGGAACCAAAATCAAGCTCAAAACGGGGAGAAAGAACACAGGTTTTGGAGAGTTAGAATACCTTGGAGGGTGATAGTAAAGTGAGTGGAAGGGGTGATCAGGGTTATTTATAGCCAACACATCAGCTCAAGAATGAGTGGGGTTATGCACATATCAAAAACTCTAATTTCTACCATTCAAATTTGAGTTGAACGGGTAAATTTTATCAAATATAGGGTGACTTTCTTTCTAGAGCTGAAATGGTAATTTCTGAAGTATGCAGGTCAAAATTGCCTAGAAAATGTTAAACACGAGAGAGGTAATGGTAATGATTACCAATTGAATATGCACAAAACCTTAAGATATAACCTATAAGTACAATAATACTGAGTAAAACACTATATAAAAACTAAACATGCATAGGTCACATCAAACACATAAAATGTACACACAAGAAGATCGTGGAATAAGCACATCAAGAGTACGTGTAATAACTAAATACTATAATCATGTCATAATTCTTATAAGGCTATATGCCACTTGCTCATCACATCAAACTTAACCATATTATAACCTTTTTATTATCCAAATATATATGAAGGGTGTTTGATGAAAGCCAAATCATATTTAATCCTTTCCCAAATAACCACAACAATTTCACTAATAACATAAAGAGTGATGCACTAAGGCAATTACCAATCACTATACCAAAATAATTCCATTTACAAAAGGGTAGTACACTAAGAAGACTACCAAGCCACCATGTTAAAGCCATATGCAAATAAACCAAGGGTAGTGTACTAAGGCAAGTACCAACTAATATATCAACACATTCCAATAACCAAAGGGTGGTGTATGAAGGTAAATACCAATCCAACATACCAAATTCATAAGATTTACTTCCATTTTAATTACTCGGGGAGAGATAATATCAACCCACATATACTAATATTTCCCATTCATAGTGGCACATGAAGGTAATAAAATATCCTACCAACTATCAACCAAAGGCTATTAACAAACCAAGTCGGCTTTGTGAGGCTTTTGGGCTTGGCTCGTTAAAGGCTCGACTCAACTCACTTATTTAGCTAAATGAACTTAAAAATTAAGCTCAAGCTCGGCTCAATTATTAAATGAGTCAAGCTTGAGCATAATAAATTTGGGCTCGAGCTCGTTTATAATGTAAAAGCTCGTGAGCTCGGCTCGTTTACAACAAAATATCACGAGTCGGCTCTTTTAAACGCTCGACTCCACTCATTTATAAACAAGTCAAGCTTAAGCTTCATTTTTAGGCTCGTTTATTAGACAAGTAAAGTCCAAGCCTACCCTGGCTTGATTCAGCTCGACTCGTTAACAACCCTAGTTGTACCCGTCTTTACCTCAACATTCGGTCGTCTGACTCATAAGCCCCGATTGACCGTCAACCCGTAAAGCTTATTTTGTACCATTTTAACATAACTTGTCTAATCCATTTTTACCCCATATAAAACACACATATAATAATATATTACACATACGTTATCCACCTATAACTTCTAAGATCAAGTTCTACACTTAGTTTCTCAATTTGGGTTTATGGAAAACAAAACATTATAATAATTTATTAAATCATAATAGATATTAAGAGTAAGATTTTAACCTCAAATTTTTTACACACTTCATATCATAAAACGGACGAAGCATTAATCATTATTTAGAATATAAATTTTTAAGTAGCCTAATATAAAAAAAAAAATAAAGCGAGAATAACGTGCCCCTAACTTAACTTATATTCCTCGGGAGGCTGTTCACATTTTAGTCTCGTTACGTATTCCATATATAAACACTCAGGCATTAAAGATTACAACGGTGCCTCAGAAAAGTTGTAGCGCTACGGAGTATATAATTTAAAATAAGAGTATCACATTCTGCTCACCATTTTACCTAGTAAAATATTCTTTGGCCTTATTAATATTCGTTCATAGGTTGTCCGTGGCTCGAATGCTATTTTATGTACGTTTGACAGTATTTATGTGTTTAAGAATAATAAGTACTATAAGGCCATAAACTACGATAGTAGTCTTTTATTATCTGGATTTTTTATTTCATCGATCCATACCATACTACTACCACGACGTACACCGTACACTCTAGCAACTGAACTTCACATCTCAAAAGTTTTGAATTTCCTTGATTATATATTTTTATACGTCGATATCTTTTTTCCTTGTTTTCCTCTTATGTTTGTTCCATTTCACATGAGGTCTATCAATTGACAATCTAGGAAAGTAATATCAGACTTACAGATATTTTACCCAATATATATGCATCCAATCATGGGCATTTGCGACAATATTTTTATTATTATTATTAAAAGGGGTTTAACGAATGTTTAATGGAGGCTAGCTAGCAAAAACGCAATTGTTACGTCAGGCTACCGGTAGCAGAATGCTTCATACTTACATATACCCTGATTTAATAATAATAATAATAATAATAGCAACAAAAACAGCTTGAAATTCTTCCCTTCCTTTTCCAGCAACCACCACTACTTCGGAGAATACCGCCGGCACTATTTTGGTCGTCGTCTACAATATTATACCGATGTTGAGGCTTCTTCGGTATTACATTTTAGTGCAAAAATATTCTAACAAACAAAAAAAAAACCCAAAATCAATAAAAAGAAGAGCAAAAATGGCAGAAGAATACCAAAATTGGCACTGAATCAAATAAATTGAGCTAAAATTGACAACGAATTTCAACAAACTATTTTGCGGTTTCCCATGGAAAAAATTGAGAAGCTATGACGATGAACTTGTGATGAGAAAGAGGTGAGCTGTTCGGAGATGATGAGTAGCAGTGACAGATTGCAGGGTGACGAGCTGATGAAAGGGGAGAGGATGGAGAGAGAAGGGGCAATGGGGAAGGAAGATACATCTGGGGTACGGGTCGGGTCGGGTTATTAGTTTTGTTTTCAATTTGTAGAAGATGTGTATTCAGGTCTTGTAGAAGAAATATATATATATTTTTTTAAATAACATGTGTAATTCTACACATTCAGGTATTGTCCCTCACTTTTTTTTAAAAAAACATATAAATGTGCATTTCTTTGTAAAAGATGTGTATTTTTATCTTAAAATATGTGAATTTATTTTGTAAGTATAATTGTCATTGTAAGATGTGTATTTATTTTTATAAAATAATTATCTTTACATAGGTATAGTTGATATAAGATGTGTATTTAATGTCATAAGATATGCATTTTATTTCTATGATATGTGCATTTGTCAATATGTGCATTTTATTTCTATGATATATGCATTTGTCAATATAAGATGTGCATTTACATTCACAAAATACTTATCTTAACATATGCATTGTTGATATAAGATGTATACTCATTACCATAAAATGTGTATTTTATTTCAATGAAATGCTCATTTATTGATATCATATGTATATTTAAAACTAGATGTCCATTTTTCCTGTAAAATGTGTATTCTTTTCAATAAGATCCGTAATTATAACACATATATTCATAGAAGACGTGCATTTGTTATGTAAAGATGTATATTCACCACTATAAAATATGCATTTAGAGTCACAAAATACTCATCTTGACATGTACATTGTCAATATAAAATGTGTATCTACTACCATAAGATGTACATTTATCAATATAAGATGTGTATTTACAACTATAAGATATGCATTTGTTATGTAAAAATGTGTATTATTTACAATAAAATATGAAATTATATCACATATATTCTTTCGTTGTTGTTTTATAAACAAAGAATTGTATTTATACATTAAATATGTATATTTTGTTGGATAAGATATAAAGGATTGTATTTATACATTAAATATGTATATTTTGTTGGATAAGATATACATTCTTGGTAAGGAAGATGAATATTTATATCCAAACATGTGTTTTGTTGGATAAGATTTGTATAATTTACACAAAAAAAAAGATTAATAAATTTACAAAAAAAAGTATGTCACCTTATTCATCTATTCCTTGAGGGATATATAGTTTCCTATAAAATATATATTTATGCGTAAAAGATGTGTGTTTATGACTGAAAGAGGTTTATTTTTTTTAGCCATATTCCCTATAACATTTTAAACAAACTTCAATAAAATTACAAGAATTTCACCACCCTTTGTTGATTTATGTATACTATGTTTACTACCATATAAAATTATAAATATACCCTATAGCAACATACTTGTTGCTACTAGTAGTATTGTGTAAAGTAAGGCTAAAAGGCACTACTAATTGCGATGAGGAATTATCTTCATCTAGTTTATGTGCGGCCACTTATATACATACATACATATAATATTAGATCTATGTCTATTGAATAAAATATCCACAGATTTTTTGACTTAGTTTAGATGATATGTAACTGTGAACAATTATTATTAGCTTTTTTAACTTATCCAAAAGATAAGCTTAATTTTTTGTTATATAAATTTCTAAAATTTGTGTTGAAAAGAAACTAGTGAAGACCTCTATCCATCCATAAACATTTATAGTTACAAATTATATATGAGCCAAATATCATATATATTTAATATTCATATAATAACCTATCTTATCACGCTTAATAATTATGTACCTTGAATTGAATTTCCAAATATTTTTTGAGACTTGGTTTAGGTGAGGTGTAATTATTGGCCATTATCACTCGCTTTTTAAACTTATCTTAAACATAAGCTTGAATATTTTTATAGAAATTGATAAAATTGAGCTAAAAAGCAACTAATGGAAACCCCTAACCATCTATAAATATTTATAGTTACAAATAATGCATAAACCAAATATCAAATATTTTGTTATATTCATATGTATGACCTTTCTCATCAAGCTTAATAATTCTTATAAAATGGCACTTGAAAATATTACTTGGATATAGAATATTAGTATCTTTATATATATATATATATATATATATATATATATATATATATATATATTCGAATTGAGCTTGAAAATATAATTTTAATGATTTGAGTCAAAAAATCGAATAACTAGCAACTAATCACTAAATCAAACTATACATTAGCATTTTTTGAAGTAATTAACTAACAGTGTATGTTTAATTGATTTAAATAATCCAATAAAAAATTAGACAAATATCTAATCAGGCCATATTTATAAAAAATAAAATCAAATATCTAAATTCTTGTATTAGTTAAAATGAATATCGAATAGGTTATTTGCATACAAAACCTTTGTATGACCTAATTTCAATTGTCTTGCAATCACATAATATTGATTGATTAAAGTGACTTGTTAATTTTTTTATAGTTGCTAACAGTACAAGAATAAAAGGATATAGTGAGTAAAAAAATCATCAATAATAAATGGATTGTCATCAGTAATAGTTATTATTATTGACAATTAGTCGTTGGTAAAAATTTATAGTTTGTCAATTTTTAGCCTTATCAAGGATGATATTGTTGTCAGAATTAAGCTTATTATTGATGAATCCGATACTTTATTTTTTTTAAGATATTTAATTTGAAATCCTTATTATTGATGATAATTTTCAAAATTGAAAACATAAATGGATTAAAATATTCTTACTATCGACAACAATATCATTACTGATTATCTTATTATGGATATTTTGTGAAAAAAAAATAAAATATTAAAAAATCTAATTACTGACAACAATGTCATTCAAATTCAGATTAATACAAGAGTTTTATTTTCATTTAATGAAAAATATAATTTATGTAATAATAAATAGAATATATTATATGCAATAGAAAATAATTAGAAATACTTAATATTATAAATAACATTTTAAAGTAAAATTCCATAAAAGTTTATTTTACCCAACAAAGATAACATTATTAACTTGTCAAAAATAACATAAAACCAAATGGAAATCTTGCAAGTCATCTTTATTTGGATTCGATGGTAAGGCAAAAGACCTTGAGTCCAAATGCCCATAAATTCTCTCATATGTTCACAATAATCACATACTTAACTTGTTCTTGAAGATTTTTGTCTTTATACTTATAAGAATATATACCGAGTGAACAACTCCTCACACTCTTTAGTGGAATGGGTTCCCTTTATGAACTTATTTATATGAAAATAATTAGGTTTTGTCACAAAAATAATTTCCAAATAATAATATTGCTAAATGTTGTTAAATATTAAAATTTTGACTATGGAATGAAATTACCATATATATGTTTTCATATGTTGACCTAACCACTCTCTTGTAAATTATGTTATATTTCTTTGGCTATGACCCATAAACCCAGGTCTTCTCCTTTGAAAAACAATTAGGATAACATAGTTACTTTGATACTCAAATTTTTCTCATCCATGATCATGGCTTGATCCAACTATAGTCTCATCTAAGGAGGCAAGGCATTACACTTGATATGAGCTACACTATTCTTTTTACATGTCATTGTTGTTGCCCCCTATCTTTCCCTCCTTTTCAAGTCTTTAAGAGTTAGCTCATTCCATACAATATGACCATCTCATTTAAGAAAGAAGGAAAAAAAAAGGTTGCCAGTAAATATAAAAACATAATATTATATCTTATTATGAATAATAATGTCATTTTAATCTAACCATTATAAATATTACCAATTCCTTGAGAATGACTAAATAATAAGACCATCAAATAAAGTCGCCTATAAGTGAGAAAATATCTCAATCACCATGTTCCTTTAAATGTAACTTCACATAGGCAAAATCATCATTGACATGACCTATAACACCTCAAATTTTTGGACTAATTTTTTATTTATTAAAAAGGCAATATGTGAAATATAAAACTAAGATTCGGGCTCTACCACCCCTCTCAACACGAGACCAGATAATGTTCTCATGCTAAAAGAAAGGCGGAAACAATTCACAAATAAGTCACAAAATAGAGACAACAAGAAGAAGGGATATGATATAAAAACATAATTGATATGGAGATCGAATCCCAAAATACAATAAAAAGAGTTATAAAAAACACAAAAATCTAAATTTCCAAGCCACAAGAGATCCCTAGGACACTACAAAATAGTTCTTACTCTTAAACCCTCTTAGATATAATCAATGATGTTTAGGCACATCATTAGGCAAAGAAACATCATCAACATCTAGTACCTAAAACAAATTACCTACAAAGTATATTATTACATCAACGTACTAAGTAAATAAGGCCTCTGCTATAGAGACAACATGCAATGCATAAGACATGGTATAAAAGTGGTAAAAGATATTATATCATCAATCACATTGTCACAAAATAATCATAGTCAACTTAAAGGAAGAACCCACTCATAGTCATAGATCTCATGATCTAACTTAAAAACATCTCATAACAAATACCATAACCATAACATTTCCATGCTTAGAATAAGTGGAAAATTTACTACTAGCTAATTGAATACAGATAATCAATACGTCTTAGTGTAATTAACACTGGTGGATTGCCTAACATTAGTTATACCAATATACATAGCCAACACAACTCAAATAATGATGGAATTCCTACTACCAACTAGTCCACTATAGATAGTTAGCTCAACTTAATCACCTCGATCACTCAACCCTTAAGTATCAATACCCTTTAAAAAGGCCAAAGAACTAAATATAGTAGATATGAGACCTTAATTAGAGCACAAAGATAAGCTAGAAAATTAGTTATAACATAGGTAAGACATACCACATAAAAACCAACCTCAAAGGCCATTCTAAGGCCACACATGGTGGACTATTTATCATTAACCAACCAAATATAGATAGTTATCATAAGTCACAAAAGGGATAGACTAAAACCAATAGTTGATCCACCAATGAATGTTAACCCATAATTTCATATATCATCCACCTTAATCAATAATATCTTATTCAACTTTAACACTTAAATCATAACCATCCATCCATACCAAAACCATATATTCATATTTCATTCATTGTTCATGAAAGTAAAAGTCCAAAGTTAGAATTCGACCTTAAATGATAACCCTAAAAAATACCACAAAAGGTTCCAAATAACTTAGTGGATTGGTATTAGAAACAAAAAAAGAGTTAACATTGCAAAATTACTAAACTGGTCAACTGATAAAGGAAAACCAGTTGATTGATTAATAGCTTAAATAGTTGACTAGCATTCTGTTGAAACTAACATCCGAAAATTCTAGTAAATTATTTGGTTGCTGGGTTAAGATTGGTTAACTAATATGTCACTGAAGTATTTTTTCCCTTGACAAGTTAACTAGTTCTACTAATCAACACGAATGCAATTTACTCATGCTTTTTATATCAACCAAAAACATACCCATGCGCTCATACTTTATGAAACCTTCTATAATTATGTCATGACATACAAACTTCATAATTCAAGACTTAAAGGACCAATTTACACTATATTCAGTTATATTCAACTCCATAATTTCTCATGCAAAATAAACAAAACCAATAATGCTCTATAGATCAAATTCATGATTCCAAACACTTAAACATGCTTTCAAACATAAATATATCTATATAATCATATTGAAAATAACCATAACATATAACACTTAGCATATTATTCTAAATTTACAAGGTATAGACATGGTTACCATCAATCAAGTCTTCTAGCTAAAAGATAAACCATAAGATACTCTAACACCTTAGATTCTTCCTTGCCTATGAAGAATCAAAGAAAATCACTTAGCATAATGAATTTAGAGATTAAAATAGAAGAAAAAATAGAGAGAATAATATATTAAAGGAAGAGAAAACCTTCTCTTGAAATCTTAAGAGGAAAAAAAACAAGAATACGTAGAGTTTTTACGAAAGGGAAAGTAGAAGACTTCAAGTGGGTTGCTAAGGTTTAATTGTGCAAAAAAAAAAGAGGGAGAGAGGTATGGATAATCTTAAAATATGGGGGAACAAGCATAACACCCCAAAATTTATTACTAAAAAATTTCATTTAGCGGAAGCATAATAATAATGTAGTTGGGTGTTACTTTCCTACTTGACATAAGTATAGCTTACCATACCATCTTTACATCGAATAAAATGTAAAAATAATTAGAAATTAAAATAAGATAAACATATAATGGGTAAATTCTATAAAAATTAAATAAAATTTTGGAGATTAACTCCAAATACAATATAACAAAATACAACAAAAAAAGGGATCCATTAAAACTAAGAGTCTAAAAGGTATATGTACAAAACTAGTAACTGGATACATAATTCTATGTCAAACCCTAAAGATGATAAATATCACTTCTCAATAGGTAGATCATAAAAAATATGGAAATCATCTAAGCGGTCATCATTGACCTAAATAAGATCATCTGGGTTATTTGCTCACAAGAATGAGCAACACCCATGAGAAAGATGATTAGTATGCTATATACTGAGTGAGGTAAAAATATAGTCATAGATAAAGAGCATGCGTAACAATTAAGGCCCAAAAAGGATATATGAATTATACATAGGAATTACATCATGAAATGACCCAATTGAGGAACCGAAAGAGTCCCATAATAGGTATAATTATAATATTCTTTATTAAGTAGAGTTTAGCGATCCTACTATTTATAATCAGTGGAACAATACGCTATTCTCATATGATGGAACAACATAGTACAAACCTAGGCTATAATGCTCTTAACCACTATTTTTGTCCGGTGCAATAGACTGGTGAAACTAGTTATGACTCATGTGATCTTTACTTTAAATATTAATATCTCATTAAACTATTAGTTATTTGATGTTAACAAGAAGGTATACGTGTAAACATGCACAATACACACTATACACTTTAAAAAATCATATAAGATGCATAAAACACAAACACATGATGATTGAGGCATCACCTAAGGAAAAAGACCATATTTCCCCTTAAAAACCTTAATGTCACAAGTCAAGCATAACTTCTCCCATATGATTCTTCACTTCTCCAAATTTATAATGCCATCCTAAAATAATATATTTATCATCATATCCAAAACTCAAGGTGTAGTATGGAAAAAATGGCATAAAGATTACTTGACTTAGGTTTAGACATGATGGAAGAGTAAAGGATTGATAATAGTTAGCATAATTAGGGAATTTTGGTTCCATCAACCGAACCGAACTCCACTTGGTTGGCAAAGAAGGAATGTTACATGGGAGAAGGGTGAAGAACCAGGGGAAGGGAACAAGAAAAGAAAAGGGGAAAATAAGGAAAAAATGAAAATGAAAATAAAAGGAGAAAATATATAAGATTAAGGTTAGAATTTATTTAAATTTTAATGATTACATATTTAGGGTAGATTAAAATACCTAATTACCTAGGATTAGGGCTTGGTTAAATTCAAGGTATTACAATAACTATGGGGCTAGAAATATGAGTGTTGGAGATAAAAATTCAAAATGAAGGCTAAGAGTGATAAAATAAGGACCACTATGTAAGAGGATCTCTGACCAGCTAAAAAGGGAGGCAAGGGATGATTTTGGAAAAAAAAAATATGATGAAGTGACTAAGATAAAGTCAAGGAAAAGTGAAATATGTTCTTTTTGGGTAAGGGATCATGTAAAGTAAGTTTGGATTTAAAAGATTTGTAATGAGAGTCTGAAAGTTTTTTTAAATCATTTATAATCAAAGTACAACATATCCCTAGGTTAGATGATTATTAGGAAGAAAATTGAATTCAAAATGGAACACATATTTTGTGTTCCTATAAAACAAGTCAATTGATGTTGGTGTACTGGTCAACGGGTTCATCGGAACTAGCAAAAACAAATATATAGTTTACTAATCTACTGGTTTGTTATATTAATTTATTGGAACCTATTTTTTATACTCTTTTTCAAAATCCATTTTAAAATAAATTTTCCCTTTAAATAATATACAAAATACTTTTTATATACAAGGTATTACACTACTAATACTCAGTCAAACTAGGTTGGTCCCTAATAGAACACGGTTCAACACCAGATTCTCTTTAACATAAATAGTACCATGTGGGAAAAAACCCCTCTAATTATAATAGTAGAACACATGGATAGTTGCTTTATAATATTCAAGATTTTTGGCTCATATCTCTCAAATACATGTCATTTGTTAAGAAAAATAGTAAAAGTAAAATGTATTACCAATTGTACTTTAGGAATAGACCTAGTAGGTCCACTAGAAATGGGCACTAAAATTTACCTCTCACTCATAAGCTTCAATATTTTTTCATTCATCTAATTTTGGGATGAGATTAGTCTTTCATGGCTCATGGATAATGTCAAAAATTGTTCCCTCAAAACCATAACCTCTTCCTTCAGAGTGTGAATACTAGGAGCTCATTCAAATATTATTGTCAAGGTAGGACCATTTGTACACCATCCTATTTGGTACCTAATAATGTTGTTTGAACATCATGTCGCCCACCTTCAATTAAATTTAAACAACCTTTAGAAATGATATCCAAATATATAAACATTAAATATAGCAAAAACCATAATTTTTTATTATTATATTAAAGATCTATTGTGTTGGGTTATTATTGGCCATTCTCATTTTCACGTTAACCTTAGTCATGACCCAACCTATTTATGTCTAAGACATATACAAAGTGTTATCCTTTTCTATAATTTCCCCTACCATCTTCTCCTTTACCATCAAGTAAAATATAGTGTTAATTATTGCCATATTCACTCGAAAAAAAACAAAAATTAGATTATGGCTTTCATTTCTTACCAACTTGATTTTGGTGGCCACATCATTGGTGCACAAGTTTTTATGGGGCTATAAAAAAATTATACATGTTATTTTTTTAGGCTCTTATTCTGTCACCGTAAATTTTTTTTTATAGAAAGTCAATGTAGTATGATAAGTATTTTTAAAAAAATATATTTCACATACACAAACACACTCACATGAATTAAAGAAGAATAAAAAAACTAAACCTTACACCCAAAACATAAACCTAAACTAGATTCTTAAACCCTAAACCCTAAATATTATTATTCCTAAACCCCAAAATGAAGCCATAAATCATACCCCTAACTGTAACACCCCAAGTCGATACGACCACGTGGGGGCTACCTTGGAGTGCTTTCGGGTTGATCGGCTCGCCCTGCAAATCAACATGAGTCCTTTCAGTACGCTTTGTCCTCACTTACGCACTTCCCGAGAAATTTCTAAAACTTCCTAGAAGGTCACCCATCCTAAAATTGCTCCACGGCTAGCACACTTAACTGTGGAGTTCTTAGGATGGAATCACCAAAAAGATGGTATACAATGTTGATATAAGTAGCCAGATCAATCCTTATAACACTCCGCTCAAATTGGGGTATTACACTAACGCTAACCCCACAACCATAAACCCAAAAGCCTAACACTAACCGAGACCCTAAATCTTATTCAATAAATCTTAATATTTTAAAAATAAAGGAATAAATCATAATCCCTAAACCTTATTAAATAAATCATTTTTTAAAACTTAAATGGAATAAACCCTAAGTCCTATTAAGTAAATCTAAAAATTCTAAACAAAATAAAATGAACCATAACCCTAAACCATAATGGAATAAATACTAAACCCAAATAAATAAATCCAAAAACCCCTAATTAAAGCTTAAACCCTAGTTTATAACTCTCAAAATCCTTGAATAAATGGAATAAACCTAAACCATAAACCATATTTGTAATGCCCCATTTATAAAAGCCTTAATTTAGAAACCCTAACTATAATTTTTTTATTTATGTGTCAGTAATTATAGTAACTATTATAGGGTTGAATGTATTGTTATTATTATGTATATTAATTGTGTTAAAATATATTACAAATTTCACTATTTTTAAACTTGATAGAATTAAAAGAATTAGTTTTATCCATTGTTTTGATTCGTGGAACTTAACCATGTCCATTTGATTGTTTATTCTCATGATATTGTTTGTGTAACCAAGCCCCAACTAGAACTCTAACCATTTTGTAACCAAGTTGAACCTTGCACTCCACTCCTTCTTTATATGAATGTATGCATATCTATTTTGCATACCAAACTCCATGCTCCTACTCTACTTAACTTTTGTGCCTAAATATTTCACACACCCAGTTCCTTACCTAAAAATTTTACACACCACTCACACATATATAAGTATCCTTTCTCTCTCACTTTTTTCTAAATTTTACATGCCCAATAGAACCCAAATCTCTATTTCATCTTCCTCTCATTTGTCCCTTTCTTCCAAGTTCTTTAACTTTTTCACCACCATTTTCGTAACCAAACACTAGATACATGCATGAGTTATGCAACCTCCTCCCTTTGCCTGATTAATTCATGGTGGCAACCCCTAGCAATGTTTTTGCATCACACAACCTTGAACCAAAAGTATTTTCCTAACCTAAGCACCACCTTGCAACCACCAACATCACACAACATGCCCCAAATATGACCTTCTCACATTTCTCACTCTTTAGTTGTGTTAATTCTTGATGTAGATCACCTCAGTAGCTCTTCAAACCTCACACAATCAAGCTCTCTCAATGTGCCACCTTTACAACGTATCTGCTTGTCATCATGAAGAGCCAATATTTTGAGTCCTTGTGTAGTGTGAATCTAACACGTATCTCTCCCTTTGTAGCATGAAAATTCATATTAGAGCCCTTTTTCCTATGTGAGTTATGCCTATTAGTATATCAATAATTCTTGGGTAGTTATTGTTTGGTTTTTGATTAATTATTGGTGCTGCTTTATTGTTCGTAGGCATTAGGTGCTAATAAATTTTTGTTGGGCTGTTTTTAGGTGAAGAAGAGCATTAGTTGGGGTATAGGATTTGGTGATTGTTTCTTTTCTTTTCCTTTTTCTTTGAGTTAAGGTAACCCATATGCTCTACAAATTATTTAAAGAGCGCATGATAGCTTGCTGGGATTTTGATAATGTGCATAAGTATGATTTATGCTAGTTGTGTTTTTGATTTTTTTTATGTTATTATATGTATGATAGTATCTAGAATAGAGTTTAATATTGTAAATTAATTATGCAAATAAGCATCCTATTAGATTCCATATACGAATAATTTGAAGTTCAAAATCTAATATGATTGGGTTGAGTATGTTTAGGCTTATTTTGAAAGGATTAAATAATTGTATACTCTAGGGTAGAATTTTTATTTTTATGTTTATCATGCCTCTATTTTACAACATGTTTTCCTAGTATAATCGATATTATTTTATGCATGAAACATGTGATGTATGACAATGTTAGATATGAATGTTTAGGTTTTATGTGCTTAATCCATACGCAAGGGCAAAATTATTCTTTTGACATTTTTAGAAATTCCAAAAGTTATATTTTATGCACATTTGTTATTATTATATCTTTTAACCTTTTCGTAAGAAATTATTAATTATAGTAAGATTAGTGTTAAAATGGATAAAAATTTGAGATAAACAAGGTTTAATGGCATTTTGGTCATTATGACTTATTATGCTTAAATATTAAATAATTTAGCATAAAATGACCTTAGTGCATTTTAAGGTTGATCTTAGTGTTGATTCTTAACCTTTTCTTAGTTTTTGAATGTAAGGTCAACATGAATAATCAGAATTAAAATAAAAGTGATTAAGTATAAAAATGGATATCCTTTGTGTGTTATGATAGTTGTGATCACCAAGTAAGATACTAAAATTTAAATTGAAAGAACTCAAGATTTGGGAATTGTTTCTCTTTAGGGTTATCTACCCTAGAGACGATGTATGAACTCTTGATTTGGTTTAGTGGTTTCTTCAGATGCCTCATCATTTCCACTAAGGCGATAGCCTACTCTATTTGGTACCCGATACTTATTAGGAGGTATACATATTTAAGCATTAGATGTCCCAGCATGATAGGGTATTGTGTGGCCTTTTGTGCTAATATTACAAAAGTACCTGGAAACTCTCTACATTACAAAGTTAACGAGTACGGTGTTGCTTTATGTACTGGTATGACTGGGGCACAAGAGTGTTCTTGGGTTGTGGTTGTATCCCCTCTAGAAGGTTTAGAGAAAGTTAAATTGTATGGTGGTATTCGGAATGTTTTGGGTTTATATCAAATTCTTAGTTTGGCAGTTGCCTTCATACACCACCCTTGGTTTTTGAAATTGGTTTTGTTGGTTGGTATATGTTTGTGTCCACTACCCCCTTTCAATTATGGATTATATTATGGTTGTTTTGGATGTGGTTATGTTGGACTCATGAGATGGTTATGTGTTTGGTTGAGAATGGTGGTGTGATGAGCATTTAGCCTTGGTGTTATATACATTATAGCATGATTACTATATCTTGTTACTACATGTTCTTCTTGATGTATTTATACCATATTACCATGCATTACTTCCTACATGATCTATGTGGTCGTTACATGTTAGTGTCATGTGGTGTTTTATCCATTATCGTTGTATTGATGTTTTTTCCTCCTTAGTTGCTCAATATGCAGTGTTTACCATGTGGGATTACGTTGAGGGTAAAACTTGATGAATTTTGGTAAGGGTTATGAGCTTGGACTATTTAATATTCACTCCAACATCTTTTTACATAGACATCCCTTAGAATCTTATGTTTGTTTCTGTATTTCTTTCTCTTATCAGCTCTAACTCTTTTGTTCGGTCTTTTGTTTTTGAAATAATTTAATATTGTAATGTAATTTCCATATGCTTCTTATCATTTTTTGTTCTTAATCTAAGTAGATAAATGTCTTAGTCTTAGCACTTAGTGTAAGAATGGTAGAGGAACCATATTTATATTAAGTGTGGTAATAAAATTCAATGTTTTAATGGTGTAGCTTTCATAGTTAACTCTTTTGTTTAAAAAAAATAAGTGTTAAAAATAAGGGTGTTACACTATTAAATAAACCTAAAACCCATAATCCTTAAACCTTAAACCTAAATGATAATAATAAAATCTAGAAAATCAAACTTAAATAAATATGGAAATGCTAAAAATAAATTCAAGACTAAGATGAATGTAAACATAAATTAAGAAAAATGTTATTAAATTTAATCACATGTTAATATAGAAACCTAGGTACAATTAGATAAACTTGAAAGTATAAATTTTAGACCTAGATGGAATTAAACATAAACTTAAAAAAAATAATCATAACTAAACTTATTGATATAAAACCCATCAACTTAATAATAATAATAATAATAATAATAATAATAATAATAATAATAATAATAATAATAATAATAATAATAATAATAATAATAATAATAATAATAATAATAATAAGGTAAGAAAATGGATGAAAATACAAATAAAAGAAAGAAAAAAGGTAAAAATAAAAACTGAAGCTAGAAACAATACATTAAAAATTAAAGCAAGAAAAAGACAGAAATGAGGTTTGATCTCACATCCCATATATAAAACAAAGTCACCCCAACCACTAGGATGCCTCAATCTATTTTTATGAGAAATACAATATATTGTTTATGACAACACGGTTAAATGGAGAGTCTATAGCATGTGTTACACTCTCTTCCTTTAGTCTTAATTTTGTATATAACATGAGTGATTATTACACAAATGCCACTACCTCTTCTTGGTCAAATTTGAATCATGGTTCTTTATTTGATTAATCTAACAACTAATATCATGAGTTGTGATATACCTTAGCTTTTTTTTAAGCTTGATATTGGGCAAACTTGACCTAAACACCTTGACTAATCGCCAACTTATAATCTTATGGAGGTTTTGATTGACAAGTGTGAATGATTCAATCATGTATTTCCTAACCAAATCATACTTAAAGACTTTTTAAGAGTTGGCACCCATTATTTTGGTACATCAAAGCTCAACTATAAAGCAAATCAATATTTTATTATTATTATTATTATATGCTTAAACAAGTAGTATATGATATTATGGTTTATATATGCTCATAATACCAGTATATCATCCCATAACTTCTCCTTATCCTCATGAAGAACATCTCCCTAAGAATGAGTGGTAATGAGAATTATTACATGAGCCCTAACATTAGTATAGCTAATATAGATTATTCCATATTATTCGTTTAACATTCCTTAGTTAGCAAACCGATCAGCGATTAATCTATCGTTTCTATCCATCAACCTTGTAATCTCTTATATTAAAACTCTTCTTATCTTTCCTTTTCCCTTCTCATGTATCTTCATGACTATCCAATGCCATATTTTCTTAAAACCATCAAAGAAACATTTTCCAGTTTTTCAAAAATTTAGAAAATATGTTCATAACTTTCATTTTTTTTTGTTTTTTAGATTGTAAAATTGGAAAATACGATTTCTAACTTTGTGAAGAAAACTGGGAAACAATCAATACTATATTTTTAGAGTTTTTCATATTAATGTATGTCCTTGTTTTCTACATATTTACATATTGAAAAATTAAAAACATTAATGATATCATTATCATTAATAATAATAACATGCTTATTATTTTAATAATAATAATAATAAGTTATTTATTTTATTAATATTTATCAATATTGATGTTAATAAAATAATATTAATGATATTATTATTATTATTAACATTAATATTCATAATGTTATTATTATTAAATTTAATATTAATATTAATATTAACATTAATAAAATAATAATATTATAATGATTAATATTAACATTAATAATAACATTATAATTAAAATTAATTACTAGTTAGTAATAACATTACTAATAAAGTTAATAATATGATCATCATGAATATTAATACTAATTTCATTAATATTAATAATAACTTTATTATTAATGTTAACATTTTACATTTGTTGATATTTATAATAATAATAATAATAATAATAATAATAATAATAATAATAATAATAATAATAATAATAAGAGTAATAATAATAATAATAATGTTTTCATTACATTATTTTAAAGAAAAATATAATATTATTATAATTTATATTAGTCACAACAACAACAACAACAATAATAATACTTACATAAATAATAATAATATTATTAATTTATATATTAAAATAATATTAAAAGAATTTTTCATAATAATAATATTAATGATGAATATGAATAATAACATTATTATTATTGTTATTATTAATATTATTATAGTTATTTTCATTAATCTTATTATTATCATGAATATTCTCAAGATTGATATATTAATAATAACATTGTTGTTGTTACCATTGTTAGTAGTGATATATTATTATTATGAAATTTAATATTAATATTATTTTTATCATGATTATTATAAGTATTATTATTATTGTTTTTGTGGTCATTGTTGTTAATATTAATGATAAAAATATAATTATTATTGAATTTATTGATAATATTATTATGAATAATGTGGGTAATAATAATTTCTACCATCATTATTATCATCATCATAGTTGTTACCATCATCCAATTTGGAAGAAGATGAGCATGGTTTAAAAAAATTTAAATTTTAAATTAGTTTTGCAATATGACAAATAAACATGTTTTTAAAACTTTCCATGAAAATTAGTTTTTTTTTTTTTTTGTTATAGAAAACTGAAAGTAGCAAACAATAAACAGTTTCTTCAAACTAAACACATACCTAGTTCTATTAACAATATTTCAAAATTCCAACAAACACAAAGCTAGAAGTTTTTATTGATCAATTTGTCCTTCAAGTTGATATACAACAATAATTAGGCAAATTATAGAGAATGTAAACACTCATTCACTATATAACATGCAAAACACAACCACTACAACATTCTATAAACAATTGTAGTAAACAACACTCTCCCAACGACTCCTAATGGTATAAAATAGATTAAAAAGTGAATTTGAATAAGCACATTTATAAGAAGCTGAATTACTTAAGCATGAAGAAATCAAGTACGTTTGGGAAAAGATTGTAACACTCAAGTTTTTATGAACCAAAAAAATTTGTTTATAGAGTTAAATATAGAAGCTAAAACAATAAAAACAAAGGGTGTTTCACCACACTTGGTATAAGTCAGGTTACTCTTATCATTCTCATACCAAGATAAGAGGTTAAAATTATTATTGCGCTTAGATATAATATATGATTACAAGAAATATAAAAGAGGCGACAAATGATAAATATTGTGTTATATAAAATCAACATTAAAAACCAATTGGTGGGAAAAAAAGTTGTCGGCTTGAATAGAGAACGCGCCGCACGCGCCTCCTCCTTGTCCTTGCGATGGGGAAAATATTCGATGGAAGACATGGCAGAGCAATGGTTCTTCAGGCAAATCACTGGTAATAGAGACGAAAGGTAACACATTGACAGACGAAATACCGAATCTAGAACTGCAGGATACCTCATACTGTTCATCTCCTCCAACTTTGAAGGAGGCAAATTCTCCTATCGACCATGATTCCCTTGTTGCAAATTCCCCGATTACTAGTCCAAATAGGGAACATTCGATTCAGGAAAACCTGCCTCACCCGATTGCTAAACCATTTGAAAGTTGGAAAGATGTTCTCCTAAAGAATCGTCGTGAGGAGGGGGTTATGTCTCTCTCTTTTTCTCCCTCAATGATTGTTAATGGGGAAACACAAGCACACTTACAGAAAGAATAAATTGAGAATGAGGAACGTCAATGGGCATTCACCCTCGTCGGGATGGTTGCAGGTTATCAACCATCACATCCCCAAATGGTCTGCTATGTCAAGGAAAATTGGACCAAGATTTCGACCCCTCCTCAAGTCTATCTGCATGACTAGGGCTATTTTCTTTTCAGATTTGAAAATGAAACAGACTATCACTCGATATTGACAATGCCCTACTGGTGCTATGGATTTAGGCCTCTTCTAATCAATAAATGGAATCCAAATGAAATCTTTGACAATGCAGAGTGGAAAAAAATGCCTCTATGGATTACCTTGCCTGGACTTCCTGTTACACCTTGGTTTGTAGACTCACTAAGTAGAATTGGTAGCTGTATTGGAGTTCCTATTTGTGCAGACATGGTTATAGCTACACAAACTAGAGTCTCCTTTCCCAGAATTCTCGTTGAAGTGGATGTAAGCCTGCCCTCCATTGATCATGTCCAAATTGCACTGCCTAATGGAAGTATTAGGACCCAATCTATTTTTTACGAATGGAGGCCAAAGTTTTGCACCAAATGTGACAGAGTTGGTCATGACATCAGTGCTCACTACTAAAAGAAACAAACAGAAAAGGAGACAGGGAAACCTATCCACAAAGTATAACAAATTAAAAAACCACAGTCTACTCAGACCCAGCTAGAGCAACCTATTGTGCCTACACCTATTCACAAAACAGCTGAGGACCAAATTCCTCAAATTCTTGAAAATACAAGACAGATCATGGGCACAACTACAGGTCCCTCTTATGATTGTACTAATGATGATATACTTAACCTTTGTGACCCCAGCCATACTAAGCACCTTTTAAACAAAATTGAAAATAAAAAGGGTAAAGGGATGTTGATTGAACCTGGTGAAGATAATAGACAGATTGCTGCTATCCCCTTCCTTCCCATCTCATGAACATTGCAGTTTGGAATATCAAGGGTTTAAATAATCCCCTGAAGCAGAAATTAGTAAATAAGTATATTAGAATTAATAAGCTTCATATAGTTTGTTTACTTGAAACAAGAGTAAAGGAGAAAAACATGTCTGCAATTCTGAAGCACTTTGATAAGCATCTTTCTATCATTCACAATTATTCTGCCCACTATAATGGCCGTATATGGATTCTTTGGAGAGCTGACCTCCTGCAAATCCGGATCATTGATATATTTGAGCAAGTTGTTCATTGCTGTGTAGAAAGGACTGATGCAATTTTTTACCACCTGTATGTGGTTTATGCTCAAAATACAAGAGGTGCTAGACAAGCCTTATGGTCCCAACTCCAAAATTTTCATGCTACTCATAAAAGAAGCCTTGTAATTTGTGACTTTAATTTCATTCTCTCTGATCAAGAAAAAATTGGAGGCATCACTCATACTGCTGATATGGAAGAATTTGCTGACTTCCTCTTCACATGTGGTTTGGGAGAGCTTCCAACTTCAGGCCCATCTTTCACTTGGACAAATAACTAGATTGGTTTTGATAGGGTATGCTGTAAACTTGACAGAGCTTTGGGAGACCATGAATGGTTTGAGAAATTTAACCATGTATGGGTTGAGGTCATTGAAGATTGTCTTTATAATCATTGCAGACTCCACATTAAAACTCAATAGGGGATAACAAATGGGATTAAGCCCTTTAAAATTTTCAACTTCTAGACTTCCTCTCCTCATTTTCTGTCTCTAGTAGCTCAAGCCTGGAGTATGCCTATCCTTGGTTCTAAGCAATACATCTTGGTTACAAAACTCAGATCTTTAAAAAAAGTCCTAAGGCAGCTAAACTCTGAGCATTTTAGAAACCTTCAGCACAAAGTCTCTCAGGCACATGAAGACTGGCTTCATTGTAATCAGGCCCTTCAAGCTTCTCCAAATAATATTGACCTACAACTCAAAGAAAAAACTCTGAGAGACAAATGGTGGCAGCAAGTTAGGTTTGAGGAGCATTTCTTACAGCATAAATCAAGAATCAACCATATCAAGTTAGGGGATGGAAATAATGCCTTCTTCCATGCTAGAGTCAAGGAGATACAAAGATCACATAATATTGCTTCTTTAGTTGATATTTCTGGAAAAAATTTGACTTCTCACACAGAGATCCTAGCTGAAATCTTGCACTTTTACTCTAACTTGTTGGGCTCTTCAGCACACACTCTCCAAATGATTAGTCCTCATATCATCAAATAAGGCCCTATTCTTAATGCAAATCAGAGATCTTCTCTTTCAGCCCCTGTATCTATAGATGAAATCAAAAATGTTGTGTTTAGAATGGGTGACAACAAAGCTCCTAGACCTGATGGATTCAATGCTTACTTCTACAAATCCACTTGGTAGATTATTTGTGAGGATGTCATAGCTGTTGTGAAAAGTTTCTAGGACATTGGCTACCTGCTGAGAGCTTTGAATGTTACTTCCCTGCATCTAATCCCAAATAAATCCTCCTTGCTACCATGAATAACTATAGACCTATTTCTTGCTGCAATGTTGCATACAAGATTATCTCTTCCATTCTCACAAAGAGGCTACAAAGCATCCTTCCCTCTCTTATTCATGGGTCTCAAACAACTTTTGTGGAGGGTAGATGGATTGGAGAAAATGTGTTGCTAGCTCAAGAGCTTCTCAGGAAATACAATAGGAAAAATATTAGCCCAAGGATGATTCTTAAGGTGTACTTAAAGAAGGCTTTTAGTGGAGTGGAAATTTATACAACAGCTTCTCCTTGCTATGGGATTTCCCAGCCACTTTGCTCATTTGATTATGCAGTGTGTCACTACTACTCAATTCTCTAGTGTCTTCAATGGTAGCCTGTGTAAGCCTTTCAAGGGTGGTAGGGGATTAAGACAAGGTGACCCCTTATCTCCTTACCTTTTCGTGCCTACCATGGAATACCTTTCTCAAATGCTACAATCTATATGGGCTGGAAATACCTTCAAGAGCCATCCTGACTGCAAGCTAAGTAGAATTACCAATCTTTGTTTTGCTGATGATCTTTTTTATTTTTTTCCAAGGCCATCTGCAATCTGCCAATATCATCAAGGGAGCCTTAAACACCTTCTACATAACCTCAGGACTACAGGCTAATCCTGAGAAAAGCAGTGTTTTCTTTGGGGGTGTCAATGACAACATTAAATCTCAGGTTCTGCATGCTTTGAATTTTGCTGAAGGAGTTTTCCCTGTAAAATACTTGGGTATTACCCTCAATCCTAGATCCTTGAAAATTGCTCACTTCCAACCCCTTATTGATAATATATCTCAAAAACTCAAATCCTAGACAACAAGGCTTCTTAGTTTTGCCGGGAGAATGCAGCTTCTCAAGTCTGTCATTTTTGGTATAGAAAATTACTGGATGCAAATTTTTTTCTTACCAAAGGCTGTTATTCATCACATTGAGAGCCTATGCAGAGAATTTCTCTAGAACAACATGGATTCCCAGAGGCAAAACAATCTTATTGCTTGGTCAAAAGTCTGCACCCCCAAAGAAGAACGTGGCATGGGATTACAACAGCTCCCACATTGGAACTCAACATGTATGGCCAAATACCTATGGAAACTCATTGAAGCAAAAGAGAGCTTATGGGTAAAGTGGATCCATGGAAGATATCTTAGAGGACAAGATATATGGCACATTGAAGCGCATATAGATCACTCTTGAACCTTTAAACAACTCCTACAAGTTAGGGACCAAATAAGATACTATTATGCAAATTGGTATTTTTCTGAAAAATTTAGTATCCAACAGGTCTACCAGCAACTTAGGAGCTCTATGCCTAAATTTGAATGGAAATATTTTGTTTGGAACCACTGTGGTCCTGAAAAAAACAAGTTTTTCACATAGATGCTTTGCCATAATGCCCTTCCCCTGAAATCAAAGCTCTTCAAATGGGGGATCACTGCTGATAATACCTGTGAAGTCTACAGAAACAATGAGGAGGACATTGATCATCTTTTCTTGCACTGTCATGGGGCAAGCATCCTTTGGCAGCATATCCTAACATGGGTGCATATGGAAAGAAATGTGCATGAGTGGCTGAGTTGCAGGACTTGGCTAATCAGGAAGACCAAGGGAAAAAAGAAGGAAATTGCTTGGAGAGCCATTTTCAATGCCCTTCTCTATCACATTTGGATCAATCACAACAAGGTGACCTTCCAGCTTATGCAAAGGAATCCTACAGCCACTATAAAGCAGATTATTTCTAAAACATTTATTAGCTTCAATGATGTTAAGAATATTTATGTTACCAAGTACCTAAAAAGTCTAGTTAGATGGATTATTTGAGTGCTTAGGGGTATGCCCCTCTTGCTCTTGTTTTTGTGATCCATTTGTACTTCTTTCCTTTGGTAATAAAAATTTATTAATTACCAAAAAAAATCAACATTATAGATTTAAAAAAACTTAGAGAGAGAGAGAGAGAATATAGAAGAGAGAGAGAGAGAATATAGAAGGACATAAGCGTCAAAATACAACCGAAATTAATATACCAAAAGACATCGAATAGCCCTAGGCTCTCTCAACCGAACTACTGGTTTCGATTGAGCTTAGAACCAACCTTCAAAGACAACTGCCCATTGAATAGGCGGGGGCCCACGAAAGGAACTTTTCCGTACAACAATACTGAGTAACCCTTTATACTAAACCAAAACAAAAAACCAGCATAGAACACATAAATACATCACAATAATTCATGGTATAAAAATTTGAACAGTACATACATCAATTAACCAGTCATATAATCACATAACACTAATACCATATACTATCCATACTCATTCATATAAAACAAATCAAAATTTACCAATGGAAAGCCCCAAAAATAAGACAATCACCACAAGCCACCATCATTCTCAATAAATATCATAACACAAGTAAGCTCACAAGCATAGATCAATAACAACTCATTGCATCATAGGCTACTAAAACATAGATAGGCACAAAGACTATTACCAAAACACAGGTATGCACAAAGACTACTACCGAACCACATACAGGCACAAAGACTACTACCAACGAATCCAATAATCCATCAATCATTTTAATTTTTATTTACTCAAGGGAAGATTACATCAAACTTGAAGACACGAAGGTACTCTAGTCATACTAGTGCACCAAGGAAGCACACTATCCTAATGACTATCAACCCAAGGGTGCAAAGGTACCCCATTCTCACTGATACACGAAGGTAACATAGTACCTTGCTGATAAAGATACCTAATCTTTAAGTATACATACCCCTTATCAGTTTGTATACCCTATATCAGTATGTAGAATATAATAGAGTAAGATATAGGGCTTGGCTGGGGCACTAAGGCGTACCAATAGAAATCTGCAATCAATCGTGGGCTAAACCATGTCTTCAGGGTAGCGATCCCTAAAGAGACACCATTCCCAATCTTAAGGTATTTTAATTTAAGTATTAGTATTTTATTAAAGTATCCACGAAATTGCATACAAATCACATAGGTACAATTCCCATACTTTAATAATTTTACTTACTTCCACTTATTCTAAGACAACCATGATTAAGATCATTATCAAGGTTAGTCATAAAAATATACTAAGGTCATCCTAGGTTCAATTATTTACTTTTAGGCGCATTAGGCCAAAAATGATTAAAATGCCCCTAAGGTCAAATTTACCAAATTAACATCCTCTTCAATTACTAAATCTATTTTATTTATTAAGTTGCCATGAAAAGGCTAGGACATAAGAGTTAAACCAATTTATCATGTAGATAAATTATTAGATAGGCCAAGTAGCCAATTTATCCTTCTTAAAGGCTTGCAAATAAAACCCTAGCATTTGTATCTAATACATACAAGGTCACATAATCTCATGCTTAGAAACAGATAATATAAATTGAGCATTCTTGTCATGGTAAGAATCATAATACACATAAATTGACAAAATTTTTACTAGGGCTCACATCCATGATTAATATTCCATAAGTAGATTTAAGTGTACTCATACTATCATTTTTCACGTACATGTTACACATAATCATGAAAGATCATTTTTACCACACTTTGTCCCTAAAAAAGTTTACATATGATAACATGCTATTTTTGTAGATTTTTAGTATATAACACATATTTATAATTTGACAAATGATGCTTAACATGTTTCAACACAAAAACCTCAACATGCTATCATATGAAATTTAACATTTTAGTAGAGTATAACAGTTACCCTATAGCATCATACTTAACACGGTTATACATCAAAATCTTAATGTGTTATCATGCAATGCTTTACATTTTAGGAGAATATAAAATTTTATTGAATTCCAACAAAAACGCAAAAACAATGATATCTTACTAAATACTACAGGATCCTGCTAAATAACTTTCGTACCTAAAAATAATACCAAATTAATATTTTAATATATAAAATTAATTATAATAATATATTTATTTTTCTAAAAGTACCAAAATGTCCTTAAATATACATAATAGTACCAAAATTATATTAAGACCAACACAAACTCATGATGTGCATGCACCGTGAGCCATGCACACATGATGGGGGAGAAGATAGACATGATGGAGCTGGTTGGTTTGGGCATGGGTGACAAGGGGCCGACGATTCCTGGGTGTTGTGAGTGGAGGGTGCTAATGGTAGAATAAATCGTAGGGGATAGAAGAAGAAAAAGATAAGAAGTATGGGAGGATGGCTAGGTGGTGGCTGGCAGGTGTTGTGGTGCTATGGGTGAAGGATGGTGCAGACCAGTAGTGGTGCACAGAAAGGTTGGGAAGGTTGGTTGGTTGGATTGGTGGTTGCATGGAGGAAGGTGCTGGAATGAAGGGTGACAAGCTTCAATTGAGGGCTTTGAAAGGGGAGGGGTTGTTGCTACCTAGAGATGAGCTACAATAAATTTTACCCCAAAGGAGTTGGGGGATCGACAAGGTTTGCTATAGTGAAGGAGAAGAAAAGAAAGCAAGAGGTGGTAGGGATGATGATGAGGAGGAGGAGGAGGAGGAATAAGAAGAATAAGAATGTGGTGGTGGATTGTGTGTGCGTGGTTGGAATTGTGAGTACAGGGTAATGGTGAAGATGGTGATGGTTGTGTTCAACGACTAGGGAGATGTGTACTACGAGGGATACAAAAAAATGGTTGGGGGAAAATATACATGAAAGAATAAGATAGGAGGTAGTGTGTGGAAATAGAAGGGAGGTTGCATGTGTTATGTGTATGTATGTAGAGAAGATAGGAGAAGAGGGCTTCAACAAGTATATAAGGGTAAGGTTGGGAGTTGTGGGTGTGTGTGTGTAGTTTAGTGTAGGTGGGTGAGGGGTATGGTTCAATAGAGGGTAAGGGATGAGGGGTATAGATGAAGTAGGAGAAGGGGAGGGAGATGAGGAGAACGTTTGGGGGAGGAGGTTTGGGCACACAAGGGTAGGAGAATAGGGGTGGTAGAATAGTAGAGTAGAAGTAGGTTTATTTAATTTAATTTTAGGTTTAGTTTAAATAGGTTAGGATATTGTGTATGAAAATAATTGGGGATAAATAATTTGGTTTAGGAAGGGTTTAATAGGGAAGAAAAGGTAAGAATAATTGGGAAGAATGTTTAGGATTTTTATTTAAGTTACGGAGCAAAGGTTATTAATTAAATAATTAGGCCAATGTTTAAGGGTTACTTTTGAACATAATGTTAAACACTTGAAAACAACAGTTACAAAATTTTGGGGTGTTACAAAGCTAAGAAATAATGAATTAGAAAGAGAATACATCATGTAAGAATGAGGATGGAAACCAAAAAAGAAAAAGAAGGCATAGGTGATAGAAGAAGATGATTTGCAATGGTAGTAATGGAGGAATTTCTTCATTCCATTAGAATTGTATCCCTTATATGTCTCAAGTAAATGTATAAAGTAAAATTTGAATACGGTTAAAGGTGAATAATGAAAAGGGGAGATGATAAAGTAAATGTATTCCTTATTTGTATCCACTTTTTTTAACACTATATAATGCATATCATTATTCTTAGTAAAATAGTCTTCTATAAACTATTTTCTATTCTCATTTATACGGTGGTTATATTTATTTCAGTAAGAGATTGAGTCACTCTGCACTAGTGAACAATCATTTTGGACCCCATATAGTTGGATATGGTGTAGGTGTTATGATAAATGTACACAACTCAATGTTTTCATAATATTAGATCAATCAAACTTAATTTGGTGACTAATGTGTATAATTAAACATATATTCACTACAATATAAACATTAAATAGAGACGGTTAATTTGATATTAGTGATGGATAATAACCATTGCTAAAGCTTCACCGACGGATACACAAACGATCGCTAATTGTAGTGTCACTAAATTATTAGTGAAGGTTTATGCAACTGTTGGTAAAATATTTGACCGATGGTTTTTAACCGTTTCTAATTCTGCTATCCCAAAATGATATTGTTAGTTTATAACCGTCCCTAAGTCTGATATGCACCATAAAATAAATTTATCTTGTAGCTCCCATATTAACAACCTGCGAGATATGCATTAATATTAACCTACAATAATTTATATCCAACTTTTTTATAATAACATGCATCTGGTAATTCATAAACTTGCATCAATAATATTTAATTGAAAGGTATATACTAATATATGCTCAAAAATGTCCAAAATGTACATATACATCAGTTTACTACCTATGATCATCAATTACAAAATATGGTATTTGGATCCAAAAAAGTCAGTGTTTGCCTCCATCGTATATGTACATATAGCTTAATCTATATATGTCTTGGTCTCCTATGTGGTATCTTGAAACACTTCACTGTAGCACAAAAATATATATTTATAGTTAAACAACATTATAAATAAATATAATCTAACTTTTAGCTACATGACTCCTAATATAACTGATTTGCCATATCTTCGTAAAAGAAACAATTTACATATTGTTTGAAAATTTTTGAAGTTAAAAAAGAGTGGACTAGTCTCTATTCGATGAAAGTGAAGATAAGGAAACTCTATTAGTGCCATGGTTTGATATTGTATTTTGCAGATATAAAAGATAGATTGTGATCATTTAATGTAGTGTGTGTGTCTCTATTTCTAGGTTTATTAAGAATATTAATGGGGCAGGGATACAAAGGAGTATGAGAATTTAAATATCTTAAAAGATAAAAGAATCCCAAGGACGAAAAAAAACTAATCAAACCAGATAGCCTAACTCTCAAGTGAACCCCAAGCAAGCATCTATTAGCCATCATCGCCATAAGACTAATCATCAAAGACCTACACAACTTTAGCTCGCTTGGATAAGACACATGCTTGTTACAACGCAAGGTAGTGTCAATACAAAGAGTATTAAGTAAAACAAGACTATGCTATCATGTGCTAAGGCTCATGCTACATAAATTACAATTGAAGAACATAAAGTACATACTTGGAACATAGATGAATTAACATGAATAGGTTACATACATGGTATGTATACATCATAATTTTCATGAAAACAACAAATATAAAGTTACATGCTTGTGCTAAAAGATAACAAGGCCATTAATGTGCCTCTAATAGTACATTCCCATAATACATGTTAGCAAGTGATTTTTGGGTTATTTATAAGAGATTTGAGCAAATTACACTAACGCTCCACAATGTAATTTTCATGAAATCTTATAAATAAATAAGAATAAGCAACGAGCTCCATACAAAATGGCAATTAGGGACAATGGGCTTGTATGGGACCCATATGCACACATTTTAGACCACTAATGCCACTAGGGCACCAAAACCATCAATATGATATTATAAAATCTCTATTGGGTAAAAATACCTGCGTTTTGCTTGTTCTTATCATCCACTCATTGACTCTTTCATAGAAGCCATTTCTTATCGTGTTAGCCATTTCTTCTTTAATATTTTGTAACTTTTTTTTCAGTTTTCTACAACTTCTCTTCGGTTCTCTACAACTATTCAGTAGTAATAGCTAATTTCTTACTTACCCTTTCAACTTCTTGATTGGATTTTCCTACATGTTGATTACACATATCTAAATTTGATGGTGTAGTACCATTCCCATATCCAAATTCCCTACCACTATGATTTTTTTCCATATAGAGCTAGGATGGGTTCCTTTTCTGAACCAATGGTAGACCCTAACAACTTAGAACTGCCAGTTTTATCATTAACATAAACAATGGCATTGTCCTACATTAAAATAGTAAAAATAAAATACACATAATCAAAATCAAATACTAGTGAGTAAATGTGTGAATATATCACTTCATACCATATACTCTTTCGATGTTGAATTATTCAAGTAGCTCCCATCACACCTTTTATGATTTTGTATAAATGTTTCAAGGTCACTAGGCTCTCTTCCTTCCAATATCCTCTAAAATATTAAATAAAAATAATTCACACAAAAAGTCTAAAACACACATAATTATCAATATTTTGATTTGTCATGAATTACTCACAAATTCATCTCTGGCAATAACAAAACTTTTTGTTCCACGAGTATGAAAATGAGATGCTTCTTTTATCAAAATTTCTCCTCGCTTAGTAGCACTCTAGATCAAATAAATAATTAGGTGAGTATATATTCGTTTTATATTATAACTAAACACATAGTAAAATATTGCACCTTTCCTTTGTCAAAGAATCAATATTCAACAAGTTTGATCCAATGAGCCTTAGTAAGTCCTGTCTTATCCCATTTATCAATCATTCAATCTTTAGTATCACCTCGAGGGTAATAAAGAGCATTCAACTCATACTTCATTTGTTGTACTTTCACTCCAATATTACTCAAGAAATATTTGTCCATCACACTTCCTGAATGAAGAAGAAATTTTCCTTATATAATGAACAAAATAAGATCAATAAATAATAAGAAAAATATTACTCAAGATTAATAAAAATGCTAAGAAATACCTGAACTAATTTCTTCAAATCATCTTTGAATCTTTTATGGGCACGACGCCAATTATATTCTTCATAAGGACACCATTCTAGTGTTTCTGCTAAGTCCCCTAGCTAATGATGGAAGTAATGTCTTACCTTTCTAATTAGTTGAAACATTTTATTGGCATCCACC
Source organism: Tamarix austromongolica (assembly GCA_039764185.1). Lineage (NCBI taxonomy): Eukaryota > Viridiplantae > Streptophyta > Magnoliopsida > Caryophyllales > Tamaricaceae > Tamarix > Tamarix austromongolica. The sequence continues at coordinate 59,347,650 of CM077809.1, forward strand.
ATAATCTTCTCACCGTTCCTAAGATTCTAAATATCACTATTCTCTTCTAATAATCCTTCCCTCACCATGTGAATGAGAAATCAATTAAACGTAGAAAAAATAATTGCATAAAAGAAATACAACACTAAATAATATAAGGAATCATCCTTCCCAATAAATTTCATGAAGTCATTATCAACTATGGTTGTGCTATTTTCACTTCTACCACTACCATTTTGCACTCCCACTTTGACTACCGCTACCACTTATATCCAGTGTATCGCGCTTATTAGGGATGTGCTCATTATGAATGTGCTCCTCACATAAGAGCTCCTCTAATAGTGAAGCTTTATGCATACCATTATCAGGTGTAAATGGTAAATGGCATTTGGAGATCTCTCACCTAGTGATATTATATCAACCAAAGCTTGAACAAGTGTGTTTGGTCAAATGGTTGAGCTACTATCATTTGTGACATGTTTTAAAGGAGGAGTGACATAAGATGGTGTGTAAGAATTAGATGAAGATGCATGAAAATTAGGCATTAATCTCTTTCTTGCATTCTTTGAGCCATACATGACTACAAAACATATGATTTAAACACACTAAAGATAGTTAGATATATGTATGGCAATAATAAAACATTAGCTAAAAAAACTAATGACATACTAGAATCACTAAGTATTGTCAAGATAATATTACAAGTATGGTCCATGGGAATACATAACAATGAAAGTCAAATACAAGCACAGAAAAAATAAACTATTCATCCATGTCCATCCTAACTAAATATGTTACATCATCAAAAGTGTTAATGGAAGTAGAAGGAATAGATTGAGGATAGAGAAGATCAAATTCAACATCATTTTCTCTCTTATTTTCTCCTTGGACACATGCTCCTTACTGATAGTTGTATCTTGGCTTTGTTTCAACAATGTGAAACCAATCTTCTTATTTCCCATAATTGACATAAAAAACTTGGATTGTTTGAGATGTAAGAATGAATGGATCATCTTTCAATGCTTTTCCATATTAATCAAATGGTTAAAATTTACTAATGTAAAGCCATTTTATTTTGTTTCAAGCTTCTAATTGAATTATTATTTACCTAGTCACAATAAAATAATACAACTTGACAACTCCCATTGTAATCTAATTTATAAATGCCTCTAATCCTTCCATAGTATTTTATTCCATTAGCGATTACCATCACCCCACTATTTTGAGTTTTCCTCCTCTCATCACACTTTTTTGTATGGAATATGTATTCCCTCATTATGAAAGAATTCATCGATCTAATTAATTTATTAGGTCCTTGTGCCAAAACCTTCCAAATTTTTCCACCTTCTATGGTGCCATCAAAGTGTCATCCCTAAAATTATATTAAAAAAATTACACCATTTATACTTAAGAAAAGAGTATTGTTATACGTGTTACTAAAGCTACCCTTGATTGAATCCATTGAGAGAATTCTTCAATCACCAATTTTTTCTCCGTATTCTCATCAGATCAAATATTCCTATTAGCCCGATGCTTTTCGCGCATGAATTCCCTAAAACCATATAAGAGAATTATATTTAATAAGAAAAAACTTCCATTAATAAAGTTAAAAAAACTACTATACTAAATGTGATACTACCTACGATGTGCATTGAAATAGTCATGTTGGATAAGCACGTAACAATGAGCTTGCTTGAGACTTAAATCATCTAAATTAAGATGATGAATCTTGCCTAATGATCATCCACTAGTGTTGAACAAATACTTGTTAAAACTTTAAAAAAATTCATCATTCCTTGGTTCTCGATTAAATATAATTTCAACATATTCAAAATAACATGAACACAATTTCAAACATTTAGGGATATTGTATCCTTTAGCTATCGAACCATTAGGATGAGCTTTGTTACAGACGATTGATTTTAATTGTACTAAGGTCCTGTCAAATATAACAATCAGGCCATATGATTTTAACCATAGAAATATTGAAAACACTAAGAATGTGGATATGAAATATTTCAAATGTTCTTACCATTCAATAGTATACATCCAAGTATAGTAAACTAGGCCGGTGAACTTCACTTACTCCGGAAGATGCACGATTACATGAACCATGTTTGTAAAAAATCTTGGTGGAAATACTTTTTCCATGTGTCATAATTTCAAAATAATGTGTTGTTGTAAATTATCAAGCTCTTATAAGTCAAGTTGTTTGCCACATATGGATTTGAAAAACAAAGACAACTCGGAGATAAGTCAAACAACTTCAGTACTCACGAATGCTCTTAATGCAATTGGAAGTAAATATTGCATTAAGATATGACCATCGTGGCTTTTAAGGATGAATAACCTTTTACCTTTCAAAATAACACATCTTGAGATGTTAGATGCATATCCATTAGGAACTTTAATCTTCTACAAAACTGACAAGAAACGAACCTTATCAGTGGCATTCTTGGTATAAGAAGCATTAGGTAAAATATACTTATTATTGGAAAGTTTGATCGAGTGTAAATCTTTTCATATGCCAATATCTTAATATCCATGTGTCCTTGATAATTGTCTTTTGATTTCCTATTAATACCCAAAAATGTTCCTAACAAATTATCACATATGTTTTTCTCTATGTGCATTACATCCAAATTGTGATGGATGAGGTGTTGTTGCCAATATGAAAGATAAAAAAACACTTATTTTCTTCTAATTATGTTGCATAGGGCTATCATAAATAAACTACTCCTCCTCCTCATCGTCGTCATCATCATCATCATCATCTGTGTCCTTCTTATCCTCAAAGACTAGTGGATGCCTGACAATAGGTTAAGCGGATCTTGTACATTGATCTAATGAATTTCTATAAATATGATTGATGCCATACATTTGCCTATAAATAGCAACTCTTGAAGGTATAGATGGAGCCCTATTGACCTCTATTTTTCCATCAAATTGTAAAGGTTGAAACCGGAATAAGTGATCATCTAGTAACCATCGATGATGCCTCATATAACAAAAACTTTTTACCAAATTTTATCCATCTTGAAAACGTATCACTTACACAACAAAAGCAAGCAAGTGCACCCTTTGTACTCCACCAAAAAAAATTTCATAAGTTGGAAAATCATTTATAATCCATATAAGAGCAGCCCATAATTGGAAGTTTTGCTTAGAAGTTGCATAAAATGTATTAACACCCTCCCACAACTTCCTTAACTTATGTATTAGGGGTTGAAAATACACATCATTGTCATTACCTAGACCCTTTTTTCTCGGTACAATCATTAACAAAATAAATGATGATTATTTCATACACATCCATGGTGGGAGATTATAAGGAACTAGAATAACTGGCCAAGTACTATGATTGATGCTCAATGTCCGTAATGGATTAAAACCATCACTATCAATTCTAAGATGAATATTTTGAATATTGAGAGAAAAATCAAGATAGCGAGCATCAATATATTTCCACGCTAAACCACCAACCAGATGTCTTAATTATCCATCTTTCACACGATCTCTATCGTGTCATCTCATATCCATGGCCATCTTTGATGACATGTATATTCTTTTTAGTCTTGGAATGAATGGGAAGTGTTGTAGAACTTTCTTTATTTTTTCCTTCTATTAAAATCTTGCTCATCCTCATCAATGTAATCCACTTCAATCAGATTCTCCCAGCATGAGGTATTACACACCAAACAATTGTCTAACATTGTCCTATCATTTCTTACATCATCCCAATATAACATGCAATCATTTAAACATGCATAAATATTTTTATATCTAAGACTCAATTCATTTATCAAATTTTCTTAGTCATAACTAGAAGATGGAAATAGACACAACATAGGAAGTGTATTGGACATCTGTTCAAGTAACATAGTAAAAAACTTCGAAGACTAATCGTTCATGCTTTTCAAATCACACAAATACAACATGAATGATAGTTTCGAATAATTATTGCACTTGGGATATAATTCTTCCTAATTCTACTTCAAAAACCTATGATAGTGAACCTCTTCATCACTAGAAATATTCATAGGTTGTTTTTCGGGTAAATTATCACAACCATGGGAATCATCACTGAATCTTCTTTGAAGTGAACTTGAAGATTCAATGGTATGATTTTCAATTGGTAGATCCAATACCCCAAATTCATCCCTCATAAGTGTAGGAATTTGATCTCTATCCTCAACATTTGGCCTAATGTCATCCATACTAGTAGAGATATCATTAATCAGTTCCCATATTGGCTCCCCGTGAAAAACCCAATTGGTGTAATTTTTTTGGAAAGCCATTATTCATAACATGACCAGTGACAACATCAACAGGATTATGATATCTATCATAACACTTTCAACATGGGCACCGTATTTTTTCATTTATAGCCGCCTTGGAAGTTGCAAGGTTTAAAAAACTATCAAATATGGCCAAAAACTCAGTACTGGTCCTATTTAAATCTATCCAACTTTTATCTATGATAAAAGATATTCCCAATTCACCTTAACATTTCAAATGATATCCATTAATAAATAAATAAATCACATTTTAAAAAAAAAAAACTTCTAATCTCTAGAATACCTATTACCATCCAACATTCATAAACATGTCATATTTTTTTTCTCTTCAGAATTAATAAATTTCAAAACTAACTATGTTTGAGAATAATATAATAACAAAAGATAATAAAGGAATGCATCTTCAAATTGAATAAGTTAGCCTCCAAATAAAGTTTATCTTCCTACTTTAAAATCCTCAAGCCTCTGTACTTGGCACTCCCATTATATACCTAGCGCCCATCAACTTTCACTCTTCTTTTTTCCCCCAAATGCCTGCTAATTAACTGATCCACACATCATAGATTCACTAATATTGTTTTATAGAATCTGAATCAAACATCGCAAATTCACCGCTACTACTTTCAAGACGTACCTAGTTAGGAGCCTCGATTGTTGATTGTCCATATCAATTACGGCCTTGTTCTCAATTTATTTTTTTCTAACCTATATAAAGTTGTCTGATCCAAATGAAATTTTTTAATAAGTTATTATTACTAAATTACAATTATTAATGCCGTAGTTAATACTTTTTCAATTAATATTATAACCATTGTTATCATCACAATTATTATCATAATTTTTTATTGTTATTAAAATTTTACTAATCTAATTTAATATGAAATGATCTAATCTAATTTATTAAATTTAAAAATAAACTAGGAAGAATGGACCTGAGTATGCTCTAGTATCAATCAAGCGGTATTGTGGCTGGTTGGGTTTTTGCGTACAATCGTTGATCTATGGTCATTAAAGCACCATATAATCACTCATACACACACACACAAACACGAGAGACATAAAAGCCAAAAATAAACCAAAGTTGTATGCTCGTATACTTAAAAATCATCATAAACAAAGTTGAAGTTGCAAAACAAGACAACAAAGGCGATCAACAGAAATCACTTAGAGGGTAATTAGCAATAAATTTGTAGTAAGAAAATTGCAATAATGCCCAAAAAAAGTGGTCAAAAGAATTATGAAGACAAATATTTATCAACACCACAGCCAAGAGCCAAACATTACATAAACCAACGTATTTAACATTAAAATAAAAAATCACCATAAGTCAGTAATAAATATTATAGTAATCCAATAATTCAAAATTCAAATGCCAAACTAGTAACCAACTAATCAACTTTAAACAATCGATACAAAATTCTAGTTGGCATAGATTGAGATTGTAGTAAACAATAACCTCATTCGGAAAGAAAATAGGTCACAGAAGAGGGATAAAATAAAATAAAAAATGAAGAAAGATATACCTACCAATGCTATTGTGAGAGAATTGCATGATGTAATGACAATAATAGCTTGTGAAATTTAGGGCTTCGAATTTACATGTAAATTAATTTAGGGCTTCGAATCAAAATTACAACGACGAGGCTAGTTGAGAAAAGAATTGACTGAAGCAATGTAAGGCTAAAGGAGAGTGGCGACGACAAGACTTGTCCGACAAAAACTCTCGACAATTAATGGTGTAGAAGGGAGAAGGACGATGGGAATTAGGGACTGGATTGATATTGGTGTTGAATATTTTTGAGTAGATGGGTTGAGTTTTATTTAAGACGGTTTTGTTTCACAAATCGTTGCTAATATTCTGATAGTTTTAAACTATCGCTAAAATTAATTTTTTAATCAGGTTGATGTTATTATAAATTATTTTTATTTAAACATTGTTATATTAATATAACAGTTTTATCGTAGTGATTCTTTGACGGATTAAAAAGAAAAGTAAAAGATGATTAGTGCTAAACAATCCGTGGTCAGAAATGGTTCGGATGTGACATAATGGGGGGGGGGAGTTTTAAAAAGTTTCACCTGACAGAAAAGCATACATTATTTTTTCTCATCTTCTCCTCTCATAGTTTTCAACACCACTGTTTCTTGAGACAGTGGTCGTCATAAGTTCAAAGAAAGAAAAACAAAAGAACAGAGAAATCAAAAGAATCAGAAATGTCAAATCACAAATCAAATCAGATCAAAAATCCTAGGTCTCACGTAATTCCAACGCAGAGTTTTCCTTCGTTTGCAATATCAGTCGTACTACATGCCCTTTTCCTCCTTCGTATCTTATTTTATTTATTTACTGTTAACAATTACTAGTACTAGTATCTTTTTATCCAGAGGACAAAATCTCCTTTCCGCTGGCATATTATTTTGGTAAGTAAGTGGAAGAGTAGAGTAGTGAACGGAATTTGATTGCTCGCTCGGCCCCGGTCACAGACGCACAGCCGCACCGCACAGGTGCGCTATGGCTCGAGCTTTTATGTTTCGACAAGGGACCCGCACCCTGTGCTGCTATTCTGGATTGTTTTAGTCTCTACCAAATGCAACCGAATGATTGGGCCCTCTGATTATTAATTGATTAAGCATCCAAGGTTGAACAAGTTGGGTCAGCGTTACCCTTTTTGGCGCCCTATTATTATTATTAGTATTAGTATTATCAGCCAACCCGTGGCTCTTATATTCTCTTTTTTTCTTTTTTAACCTTGCGCCATATTACATGTTCGAATACTAGCACTTTAATGGGAACACGTTGTTCGAGTCTTTGGCTATGCTCGGGATGATAGACTAATGTTTGGAAAACGAAGGTCATCAACTAACGAGAGATTTAATACCCGTTGGTGTTTAATTTAGTGATAAATATTAGATTTTTAAAGTATCAAAATTTTCCTCTCCCTTTTTTAATATAGTAATATATTATCATTATCTTTACAGATCCTAATAAATTAAAAGAAATAAAATTTAATAAATTATAATATAATTATTGGATTTCTTGATTATAGTACTTGATCTATGCCATAAAAAAAAACTAGTTTATCTAAAAGTTTAAGTTGATAGACTTAGTTATTTATGTAAGACTTATACTAAGTGGTCCGATGGATATTCGGATTGAAACATAATTTGTCGGATATATACTTAGCTTAAACCAGAATCGTGTGATAAAAAAAAAATTATAAACGGCTTATCTATGAACTACATAGATCTTAGAAGAAGATCATAAATGCCTATAACTCTCTTACTTTCTTTCTTTCTCTTGATATAATTTGGAGTTCTCGCCACTATGTATATACAATAGTTTCAACTATCTATTAATGATAATTTCTTAATATAAAACATAAATGCATAATATTTATAAAAATCTCACCATTTTTTTTTGATAGCCAAATATTTTACTTTTACGAGCTACTTATAGTAGTTTTCTTCTCTCACGTGCACTAGCACACATATTGAAATACAATGCAGATAACATAAGACAGTTTAAAGTTGGTATATCATATATACCCTCAACTAGTAAGAAAAAACATGGTGCAAATTTTTTTACCAAAATAAGGTAGTATACATGACAGTATACTAACCGTTGTGTGCACCTTGACTAAATGGGCATAGGGATGACAACAATGTAGGGTTGGGGATGGGCACTCCATCCCCATCCCCAACCCAGATAAGAAAAATAATCTCGAACACAACCCTATTCCCAATCCCTAATCTAGTCCCCATCATCAATTTCTTCCCCAATCTTGAAATCAATGCGATCTCCAAAACCCGCCCTATCCTTGATATCCAATCCTATTTTTAAAAAATATACTTTTAAATTAGGTTATATATATATAATTTATTTGGGAGGTTCAGGGATGTGTAATACCTCAAAATTTAGCTAAAACTAATCCTGAGTGATTTACATGGTAACCTAATCTTAAAAAATTGATAGTTTCATCTTACCCTTACTTCGTAACCCTAAAATTTTAGCCTAATCTCGATTGATTGAGTATTAAACTATCCTAATATCCTAAATTAAATTATATTAACCTAATTCTAATCCAAAACCCAAACCTATTATCTTCCATTTTTCTTTTCCCACTATTTTCTTTTCTCTTCTTTTTCATTTTTCTTCCATCGGTCAACCCTTTTTCATGTCCCCCTTCTTTCTACATAAAACATTGTCCTTAGACAATGCCTACCACACCTCCATCACCCCAACCACCTGCAAAGCTGCCCACTATCCCATCAACTTATCAACTCCCAACTCCTACAATTGCGGGTTGGAGTTGAATTTTTTTGGCCGACCATTCCCCCTTTTCCTACGTGTATGCATATGTCTATATAAACCTCATAATAAATACTCTTAACCACCTCCTTCCTCCAATCATTTGTCTACATACAACTCCACCACCAAGTGCAGCTTGCTTTCCTTCCTTTCCCTCCTCCTTTCCGCGACCAAAATAACCATAAAAACCCATCAATGGAGAGCCCAACCGAAGCACCTCCACCACCTTCAGTCAACTTTACCTTTCCCTCATCTATAATATTGGAAAAAATAGCCATTAGTACCCCCATCCATTGGCCAAAATCATTGTAGATTCCCCCATAAAATTTTCCTTTGTTGTAGCAACAATAATTGAACATCATCCCCACCATTCAACCACACCTACCACACCAAACCATTACCATTTGGCTAAACCAACCGATGCACCCCCCCCTTTGCTTTAGCCTCCCCTACTGGTGCACACCGCTAGCAACTATATAACCAACCATTGCTCCACCCTTCCTCTTGGCGCAACCAACCATTCCTCCCCACTCCCCACTTAGTTGCACAAAGTTACCCAAACACTCACCTTAGTTGGTTTAGTTTTCCTATATTCTTTTACCTTTTCATTTCCTTAACATTTCATTAACTATATCATTTAATCCTAATGGTATTTTCTCACTGTTTCTTAGGTGATTTTTCATAGATTCCAAAAGAGGCAGGATGGGATTTATGTGTGTATAGATCGGAGCCTTACTTTGTAAGGATACTTGTCGTAGTCTAGGATTTTTGTTGCTAAGTGTGATGCATGATTTGTGTGATACCATGTTATTACTATTATGTGCTTAAATGTATGATTTTTAATGTTGCAATAAGATATTTGATATTATATGATGGAAAAATAAATAAGTAAAGGATTTTGCAATATTGTATGATAATATTCTGAGTAGAAACTCTTGGTGTGATATATGGTTATAATATTATTTTATTAAGGCACAATGAGTGCGAAATGAGTATAATAAGGTATATGGAGATAAATGGAGCATTTGGAAATAATTTTACCAAAATATGTAAGATCTGTATAAAAGAAGGGCTTTTGTTATCGGTAAGGTTATTTTGGTCAATATGAGTTTAATATGGGAATTATGCTATTTCAATATGTTATATTATCTAAAACATGGTAAAGAATTTGTAGGAAGTGTTTAGAGTAGTTGGGAATGACCTAAGTTTAATAACGTATGAAAATAGCTTGATTTGGGAATAATAATCTTAAAACAAGAAGGTTATTATCATTTGTGGGAAACGGTAGAGGTAGATCATAAAATTCAAATATATTATTAATATTGGTGTTTTGTGATTGTATATTGAATCCGATAATTTTATGAGACCGAAAAGAAAAGATGTGGTGGATATATGAAATTAGGGTCTATAAACACCGAAAATAATAACTCTTGATATAGGGTTATTATTGTATGTGCAAGACCTTATATTTAGGCCTTGATATTTAAGTATACCGATAATAATAATATTTTATGGAGAGGTACTAATTTTTTTGGATAAAAAAGTAATAGAAAATGAGTTATGAATAAAATGTGAAATTAGGGTTTTCGAGGAATAAAAAGATATTAATTGTAGAGGGTGACCTTATGATCTTTTTGATGTGTTTTACCTAATTTAAATATATTCCATACTTTTCAAATCAATTATGAATAAGATATTGATTATTTAAAGCGAAACATCACATGAGTCAGACCGAGGTATTCTATGGGTCCATTCCACCAAATAATAATAGTGGCACAAGAATATTTTATCCTGGTAGGTGCATCAATCTATTCCACCATATTAAGAATAGAGGGGTCCTAAACTCTAAGTGAAAGATAATATGACTTGAGATAAGTAACCTAATAAATAAGATATTAATGACTTAAAGTGAAAGAGTACGTGAGTCAGGACAAAGGTGTTAGGTCCGTTCTACCAGATGATAATAGTGGCTCAACTGTGTTATCCCAAAGAGGGGCTTTATACTATTCCTCTATTTTAATACTAGTGGCTCAAAAACATATTTCCTTGAGAGGATTTGGGTCTATTACACCGAATGATAATAATGACTAAGGTGCGTTGCCTCTAAGATGTACTTCAGACCGTTCCATCGATTTATGAATAGTAGGGGTTCCTGAAATCAACATAAATAAAAGATTAAAAGTTGTTATACCTAATAAAGAGACATAGATCAATACTTAACTAATGATATTTTATGTGTTTGCATGTGTACTTATTCTCTATTGTGAATTTATGTGTGTGACTGTACCCCTAACTCAACAATATTGTCACCTTGCTTAGTACGTAGCGTACAGACCATTATTTTTCATATTTCCACAAGTAGAAGACCCCAATGATTCTTTGTAGGTCTTTGAGGACCAATTGGATGATTTTGTTACCTATCATGAATTGTATGAGGTGAAGTGATTTTTCAATACTAGGAGTTTGGGAATATCGTCATGTTATCTATATGAAGGCTTACATGGATATCTCTATGGACACCTAGATCCATGTCATCTATTTTTTATATAGTTTTTCATTATACTCAAAGTTAATCTCCAAACTCCTATTTATATTTATAAAATTGTTCTTGCTTTATATTGATCTTGGTTCAAATTTTAATGGTTTTAGCCTTGTGAGTGATTTTATGATAGTATAGTAAGAAAAACTTACATTGATTATGGTGGTAATACCTGGTATTTTGGTTATAAGCTTTTGCTATAAAATAAAAAAATTGAGTGGTAAAATTTTGGATGTTGCTGGATGAGGATCCCAAACTTGTACCCACTCTATCCAAAAAAAGTCTCTGAATTCTCCCCTCAAACCTTAACCAGAATGGAAATTCCTCCACGGCCCCCGAACCCATAGAAAAAATTACCATTCCTAAATAGTTGTTATTTTAGTGAAGGTATACAGAATAATTATTATATCAAACTACAATGTATTCTTCCATTTTCCTTTTTTTAATTTAAAATATAATTATACACAATGGTTGGGGTAAAAGAATTGATGTGTATACCTTCCCCTTTTTTTTACTAGTTGCAGTTTAACCAAATTGGTCTCGATACCTTTTCATTTACTCAACCCTATAGAAAGAGAGAGATCATTAGCAATTTTTGAAGTGAATGTTCCTCGACCCTTATCGCCACCTCCACCATTAGTTTAATTATTTTAATTCTTCTCCTTTTTGCCGATGTCATCTTGCTCTTTTTCTAGTTTGAGTATGCTACATTCTTCATTTCTTATTTTTGAAATTTAAGTTTTGTTGAGCTTGTATGTAGTTTTAAAATAATATGAATTTTGCCATTTTTCTTGCAAACTTGAACTGTGTCGTGCATATTAATATTGTAAATATTATTGTGGTGCATGTCTATACTCTGTATTTTTGTTGCTTTTAAATTTTTATGTTTGGTGGAGGTAAAAAATTATTTACTAACTATAATATCAAGCTATTTTTGAAAATAGAATATATAAAGGATATTGATAGTATTGTGGAAATTATGTACTATATATTTATAGTGTACATGTTGTTGTGATGTACTAGCTGATGGTTTTTACTAGGCTTGGCTAATATCATGAGGTTATCCATCTTTGTTTATAATTTAGGGGGTTTTACTTTTTTATAATGAATCTTAAGTGGATACATGTAGGTAGGTTGATTTGAGAAAATATAAATGGTATTAAGGACTTTCTTAAGTTAGTTGTTCAACATTTGGAAGATCTTTTGCGGATCTTTTTTCCATGTGTAGATTGTAGAAATATAATATGGAGAGGGTAAAATGAGATATAATATCATCTCATTATCCATTAAATTGATAAGAGTTATGCTAGGTAGATATGACATCGAGAACCACTTGTTTATTAGCCTACTGTTGTTGACTATAATGATGTTGAAATTGCTATTAACTTTACTTCCATGGAGAACTTGACAAATAATGTTAAATAGCATTTTATCAATCATCCAAAAATGTTTGAAAAGTTGGTTATTGATTCGGAGATACCTTTGTACAATGTTTGTACTAAACTTGCAAAATTAGTAATCCTGTTATGATTTTACAACTTAAAGGTGGATAATAGATGAAGTGATAAAAGCTTCACTTATCTTCTTGAGCTCTTGAAAAAGATATTTTTGGAGAACAATGTGCTCCCTCCCTTTGAGGAAGATGTGGTTTCTCCCGAGACTTATATGGCTAAGAAGTTTTTTTTTTCTTTATGGGATAAATTATGAAAATATTTAAACTTATTCTAATGATTGAATTTTGTATCATAAAGAATATGCATCATAGTGTAGTATGATGATACAAGAGGGATAAGGTTCCTAATAAGATGATATATTACTTTCCAATTATACCACAACTCCGATACATGTTTTGTAATAAGAAAAATGCATAGAACCTTATACGACATGAAAAAAAAAGGGATTTTTGAAGACAAGCTTAAATATTCAACGTATTCTCTTTAGTGGAAGATGATCAATTATGTATACCCTGATTTTGGTGGTGAATCTAGAAACCTACGACTTGCGCTCTGTTTAAATGGAATGAACCCTTTTAATGGCAACATTAAATATAGTTTATCTTATTTTATTCTGATGATATATAATCTCCCCCATCATTATGCATGAAGTGGTAATGGATGATGTTATATTAGTTTATATAGGGTCTAAATCAACCAAGTAAAGATATAAATGTTTATTTGGCTTCCTTTGTCAAGGATTTGAAGTACATGTAGAATCATGGAGTTGAAGTAGTTAATGCATAAAGCCAAGAGTCTTTTAGCTTGATTTATGCTATTTTGTACCATAAATAATTTTTCAGCTTATGGTAATCGTTCCAATTATAGTATTTACAGATACTATGCATGTCCTATTTGAGAAGATAATGCAAACTTTCTCCAACTATCAAAGAGTAGGAAGTCTGCTTATCTCAAATATCGTAGATTTTTCCCGATGAATCAACATTATCATAGACAATAGAAGACTTTTAATGGAAAAGTTAAAGAATTAAGAGTCTCAAATACACTCATAGGACAAAAAATACATGAAAACGTGGGAGACTTGAATGTTTCATTTGGAAAAAATAATAAGAAAGCAATCCCTTCAATAGGGTGGAAGAAAAGGTTTGTCTTCTTTGACCTTCCATATTAGAAAGACTTCTACATACGACATTATCTTGATGTGATGTATATTAACAAGAATTTATTTAATTTTATAATTGGTACACTTCTGAATATGAATAAAAAAAGACAAATGATGAAACTAATGCTCAATTAGACTAGGTCAACATAGGTATAAGAATATAATTACATCCATAATAGGTAGGAAAGATAATATTTTTACCACATGCATATTATACTCTTTTAAAAAAAAGGAAAAATATCTTTCATTAAGTGTTTGTGTTGAGTGAAGGTTCCCAAAGGATATTATTCAAATGTCAAGAACCTTGTTTCAATGAAATATTTGAAGTTAATGGGTATGAAATCTCATGATCATCGTATTCTCATTCAAGACTTGTTGCTTATTGTTATGTGTTCTATCTTACCAAAACAAGTTCAAAGTGTTGTCATTAGATTCTATTTATTTTTCAAGAAACTATATATTAATGTTATTGATCCTACAAGTTGATTGCAAAGTGAGGCTGCGACTATATTATGCTACCTTAAGATGTATTTTCCTTCATCATTCTTTGTAATCATAATTCATTTAACGGTTCACTTGGTTAGGGATGTTAGATTATGTGGGCCAATTCAATTGCATTGGATGTATAAATTTTAAAGGTATATGAAAGTCCTTAAAGGATATGCGAGGAATCTAAAAAAGCCTAAAGGATGCATTGCCAAGAGTTATCCTCCAAAATTTTGTTGTGAGTTCTTACCCAATTCTAAGACGATAAGCCTTAATAAGCCATGACATTCAGGTATAAAAGAACAAGGACAAGGGTGTAAAGGATTTTGTATGACCACTGCTGATGATGATCAAATTCTTTCATGTATGTCCTTCACAATAGTTATGATTTCCAACCATATGTGGATCAACAAATGAATATTTTGAGGGTTTCAAATCCGTATAGGAGAAAGAAATGTATATTAGATAGGCAAAATTACTTATTTTCTCAATGGTTTCCATCATGATCATTTGATATTGATTTGAATTAGTTGTCACACTCTCCTCATAGGGAATTTATATTCTAGAAATCATATATGATAATGGTTGTACATTCTACACAAAAGAGTAGAATGATAAGAGTAGCATGTAAAATAGTGGTATGATTGTAGTATTAGAAGTTTCGCATATATCATGTTTAAGAGAAAATAAAATTATTTATGCATCAATGGCATATTATAAGATTATAGAGCATATATGAATGTTGAATTGCACCACTTTTAGAGTTCATTTATTTAGGTGCAAGTGGGTTGATAATAGAATGCTGTTTGTACTAAAAAAGTTGGATTTACAAGGATGGATCTTTCTAGACTCGGTCATAATCATGATCCATTTATATTATCCTCATAAGAAAAAAATATATTCTATGTTATTTACTTTGCTAATAAACAGTGTTTCACAGTCTTATATACAAAAAAATGGAAATATGACATAAAATGGAAGAATGATTTGACTACCGACTTACCTTTCTCATCCAATCATGATGATGTTACTAGTAACTTCTATGTATGAGATGATCACAAAGAAGGGTTATATGTACTTGAATCAAATCTTTTGCATAAATATGTAGTTGTCATAGGTTAAAATACCATAAATGAAAGGTTTAATTACTTCATATATTTTAATATTTTGCAGTTTTCACTACATGCTTTGATTACTTCATATGTTTTATTTTTATATTTTGCATATTGTATTGTATGCTTTAATTAATTTATATTTCCTAATCTATAATTTTTGTTCTCTATTCATGTATGGATGCTCATATAAATTATACACATGTTAAGGAAGAAAACACGATATAGAGAGAAAGAATTAGGTTGATGCATATTTCTAGGAATAGAGAAAGGTGCATTAGGTTTAATGTTTATTTTGTTAATTCTAGGTATTTAGTGGGTGAGAATAGGGATGTATTCATCAACTACTTTAACTCATGGGCTCATGTGTACACCTCCACCATTACTTATCATTATTGGGTGTGGGATGGTATTATGATATGGTTTAAATAATTGAAATACATATAACATAATTTTATTATTATCATATGAATTTTGTTATATACATACTAATTATTTGATTCTTTAATTTTGTAGCAAGAATTTAATATGAGACAACAACATAAAAATCTTGCTATAAGGCAAGCTATAAAGTCTTGGATTGATTGGAAGTCTTAGGTGGCAAGGAATTGTCTATATGTTGGTGATGGTTGTATCATACCCACCCACCTTCACAACTCTACTATGATGTGATCACCCTTGATGAATGGAGAGTGTTTTATGTATGATCATATTATTAAAATAATAACATTTAAAGTGGAATACCTCAAGATTTGAGAATAGTTGGTCTTTAGGGTAGGATTCCTCAATTTAGTTTGGTGATTTGTCGGATGCCTCGACATTTCGATTAAGGCCCTAATATACTCTATAAGTGACCTATGAACCCTATAGAGGATATCAATACATAAGGATCAGGTGTCCTAGGATGGAAGGATATTGTGTTGCCTTATTGCACAAGTATGATCGGAGTACTTGTATGTCTTAAGGTTATAAGTTGGGGGATACTATGTTGCTTTAGTACGTCGGTATAAATGGTGTTTTTTATATGTCTTTGGGTTATTATTACATCCCCTTGAGTAATTAAAAATGGAAATAATTTTTAGTTTGGTGGTTTGTCGGACATCTTGACATTTTGACTAAGGCTCTAATATACTCTATAAGTGATTTACTAGTCCAATAGGGGATATCGATACTTAAGATTAGGTTTTCTATGATGGAAGGATATTGTGTTGCCTTGTTGCAAAAGTATGACCGTAGTACTTGTATGTCTCTAGGTTATAATTTGGGAGGATATTGTGTTACTTAAGTGCATCAGTATAACTGGTGTACTTTATATGCCTCTAGGTTATTATTTTATCCCCTCGAGTAATTAAAAATGGAAATAATTTTTGTGTAAGGATTTAAATGGATTAGTGAGGTTTATTAGTTTGGTAGTTTCCTCCGTATACTACTTAGTTTTGGTATGTTGGTTTGATAGTTACATCTATGCACTATTTGAATTTGGCATATTTTTTTGGTAATAATCTTAGTGCTTTTCTTATCATGTTATAAGTGGTATAGATATGGTTATTGTAAAAGACCTTAATTATGATTTGGTGTTTTCTTCATGGGATACCCTTTGTATAATTAGATTAATGAAATATTCATAATATGGTTAAGTTTGATGTGATGAACATGTGACATATGGTATGATATAAGTTATGGTATGAATGTAACACTTAGTTATGGTGTGTACTATTTAACGTGTTATGCCTTGATATATTTTGTCACCTTCTATGCACTGCATATGATATTTGCATTCTTACTATTGTGTATTGGTTTACTCAGTACTGTTGTACTGACGGGTTCTATTTTATGGTTTTCTACCTATTCAATGGGCAAAATTTACCTTGCAAGAGTATTTTGAGGGTACAACTTGATGAATTTTGATAGGGGTTGAGAGTTAGGACTATCTGGTATCCATTCCGGCATCTTTTGATCTAGATATCCCTTAGACTCTTATGTCTCATTATGTTTTTGTTTTCCTTGTCAATTGTAACTCTTTTGTCTGATCTTTTGTTATCGGAGCAATTTAATATTTTAATGAAATATTTATCTGCTTCTTATCAATTTTTGTTCTTAATTTAAGCAAATAAATATGTTAGCCTGAATACTTAGTGTAAGAAAGGTAGAGAAACAGGACTTATACTAAGTATGGTAGTAACACCCTTCATTTTAAATGGTTTAGCTTCCACAATCAACTTGTTTTAGAGAATTTTTCAAGCGCTAAAAATAGGGGTGTGTTACACTAACTAACACGATACTTTTTAATTTTTAATGATTAGGGTAAATATGATCAAACTAAAATTGACAAAGTTAGAAAATAATAGTTATATTTTATTATAAATTATCATGATAAACTTGAGTAGGATCACATATGCTCCCTCCCTCTCTTTCTTGGTTGTACATACTTGTGTAAACATATTGTATTTGGAGTGGACTTATGAGTGAATTAGAATTTTGTATAAGGGGTTTTGTATGATAATCAAGGTATTATATTATATTTATTTTGATGAGAACTTTGTTAATTGTGGCTTGTTTTGGATTTGCAAGTGTGATGATCATGCTTGTCAAAGCATTGTGGAAATCGTGCAAGAGATGACAACTCTATGAATTATGGCTTGTTTGGATATGCTAATGTGGTTGTAATGCAATGATTAGAATTGCCAAAGCATTCTAGAAATTGTACATGTTGGTTTGGTTTTAGTGTGCATCATAGAACCACTTTAAATTTAAAAAGAGTTGGAGATATGCTATGATTATTCTATTGAATCATAGTGTATATTAGTAATATACTTCGTTATATTAAATAAATGCCATCTATAGTCTTGCGCTGAACTGCTTGTTTCAGTTAAAACTATACAGTACGGTTAATCATAATAAATTATCGTGTATTTTCATTGTACATGGCCATTACTCTCTCTAGTAAGTGTATATATGACGATATCTCTGTATAATAGCAGTGTATAGGTAACTATATAAGGAAATTTTCTAATTAAAATTGTTGGTTAATGTCCGACACCAAAAATTTTCAAGCCATCTATGACTTTATATGACTGTGTTCCAACTGATGTATATAGTAATACACATCAATGTATTAGATAGTGGTTCAAAACCATTATATATACCCCTATTACAAATGATGTTTATTCCTATTTCTATAAAGGTGTTGGGGTATTTTTTTTTTGCCATCTATCGGAAGTAGCTTCCGAACATGAATTATAAATACATACTTTTTATAAAAGTAACACATCATTTTTTTCCTAACATTCAAATATTATGATTTTTAAAGCATTTATAAAAGTTTTCTCCATCTAATGAGATTAGTTTCTACTACATACCACAAATAGTTTTCTCAAATGTAAAAAGATTTTGATCCCAACTCTAAATTTTTGATCTACTGGTTCAAATTGCTCTCACAAAAAGTGGTTCTCATTAAATATTCTCATACATACACACACGGGGGCGCACCCACTTCTTTTTCTTAAGTGTCAATAATTATCTTTTTCATATTTATTTTATTGATAAATTATTAAAAGTAATTGACACTTTAGAAAGGAAATTATTGCAGGAAAGGATCTCCCTTTGCTGAGCATTATCCTAAAATTACATAGATTGTTCCAAGAAGAATATATACCTCATTAAATGTAATGTTTCTAGACAAATAGCACTGATCTCCAACACTCACAAGATCCACGTAAAATAATAAATATCATAATGGAGATCGATCAAGACCCTTAACCTTTGTCGCGCAAAAAAAATATTCAGAAAAATGAATCGCTCTCTCTTGAACCTTCCGTCCTATTTTTTTCACCTTAGATAATTGAACCTTCATATCAATATATCAAACCTATACATGGTATCCTGGTACAATATAAATATGCCATTGTTGGACGAGAAAACAAAACAGAAAAGGCACCATGCCGAGATTAGAATAAAAGTCTAGCTAGGGCGCTTAATTTAATGAACAATGTTTTAAAAAAGATATGACGGGATTAGAAAAATAAAAAACGAGTTGCTGATTGCTCCCCATGATGAAGGGCCGGCGATGAGCTTGCATGATATAAATAACTTTGTTTGTGGCTGGGGATGTTTTAGAGGCGACAAAGCAATCATAGTATGAGTTTTGACTTTTATTTGACAATTATTTCGGAACTAGATCAAATATAAAAGAACCTACACACATCCTGCGGCTAGGGTTTAGCAGAGGATCAAACATCAAAACTGTGATGTGAAAGGAGGATTTTTCTTTACATATTTTTAATTATAGCACTTGCATGTGGTTACTTAAATTATAGTTTCGTTCCTGTTTGGTAAAAGTCATTATCTAATTAAGTAAGAGAAAAGAGAACTTGAATGAAAATTTACACTTAATTACTATCAAATGGAGGAAGAGTTTAGGTAAAGTAAGTGCCGCAAATGAATATGAAATTAAAGTGTGTATATGTAGTATGTACCTGAATATTTGTTTTTTTGTTTGTACGAAAATACTTTATAATATATATATATATATATATATATATATTGTGATAAAATATAGGCACAATTTTGAACTTAAAAAACGAGATGTCATTTGCGAAATAAATGAATAGATCGATGGAACTACTAACTACTTCACCAAATAGAGTTTTAGGACTTATTTTCTTCGTTTAATTTTTGACTATCTTATCTGATTTGTATTGTTTGTTAATTTATCTGAAAGTAAGTATATCTAAACTGCATAAGATCCAAAAGTATATCTTCAAGTGATCTATTTGTTTATACATGTACAAAAATTCACGACCTTCACAAGGTGTTTTTGGATAAGTTTTATTTCACGACTTTTGACCACGTTGAGGCATCGTGTTTTGAATAATTTTATGGCAATTGATGATATCACACCATTTCTATAGCATTAAAGTTTTAAATATCACTTCCATTACCTTCGATTTCAGAAATAACAAAAATAAGATGATTGAAAATAAATGTCTTACGTTTATAAATCCAAATAAATATATTGAAATATAGATTCTCAAATGGATTGATTGAAGGTAAAACTTTTTACCGGTTGATGCAAGGTAATTTAGTAAAGAGCGAAAGGGCACAAAGTTTCTTTCACAGATCTGTCGTCCATACCTTTAGCAGCTGATAGCTAGGTGCCTGCTTTTTAAACTCCTAAAACCCCCGAACCAACACATAGATTTTACAGAACTGGTCAACAGCTGTAATTCTGTAAGACTGGAAGTAGAGTGGTTCTAGTTCTAAAGGATCATATCTAGAGCTAGCAGAACCCAACTCAATTCAAAATTACCTACAGAAATTGATACAATCTGTTCAGATTTTAACTCAAAATTAAAATTAGGATCGAAAATATATCTAACCCAATCTAATATTAATCCAAACATTTATACCCATCGGATCCAATCTGATGTTTACCCGATATTAGATATGACCAGCGATGATATAAATTTAAAATGTACTTGACCCAACTTGATGACTATCCAAACCTCGATAGTTATCCGAAATATAATATTTTTTATTGTTGTTGGTGCTAGTAGGTAATACGGTTACTATTACTACTACTATAATTATCATCACTAATGATACAAGTACCATTACTATTTTCATTGATATTACTATTGGCATTATTTAAATTATAGGGGGCAATCGAGTCATGCAGATCGAGTTTGGATCGAGTTATAGTTGGTCAGGTTATTTGTGGGTCATTTTTTGTGTGGATTGGGTCGGTTCTTTTGAGATTCAGATCAGTTTAGGTTGTCTTATTGTTCGGATCGAGGTTGGATTCGAGTCGTTGCAGATCTAGGTTATATCAAGTTAATTTATCGAAACGGGTCAAGTTTAGATTATACATTTTGGGTTCACTTGTCAAGTCAGGTCAGATTGAGTCCAGGGATATAAACAAGGTAGATTTCTCTAGAAACCTTATGATTTTTATTCATCGGATACTTAAACAAATATGGATGATAGAAAAAAATACCCTTCAAGTTTGGGTATGAACACAGATATGAGATATCCATATCCATACCTACATTCATATCCGTATTCATTTACCAAATATATAATTACCCTTTTACCCTTAATATTAAAATAAATATAGTATAAATTAATGTTAAAATTATCATTTGGCTTAACTCTGAATGGGTGTATTCGTCAAGTAATGGATTTATTCGCTAGATAATATCTATTAAAGGATAAACGGATTATCCATCAGGTAATAGATATCCAACTAATATGGATATGGATGTGTTAGTGGATACTAGTTTGGGACACTGGTATAATTTTTTTTATTGGGTACGAGTATGTGTATGGGTATTGGTATGGGCGTACTTACCCTGAACCTGTCCCGTTTACATCCCTATTGGGTTAGGTTTGGGCCGAACAAGCTTGTATATAAGTAATTTCGTATTCGAGTTAACTTGACTGGTTAGGTTTGGGTTAACTTGGTGAAACATATCTTTTTAGGTTTTAATTGGTTAGGTTGGGTTCGGGTCAAGTTAATTCTAGATCAAATCACTTTGGATTTTGGTCAAATTGGATATTGATCACCAAAATTAATCTAAGTCTTTAACCTTGCTGACAAGCATCAAGTTTAACTTTATGTAAGCATGTGGTTAATAATATGTTATTCATTGTTGTTTGTTTATTATTATGACTTTTTAATGTTTGTTTTTAACGCAAAAAAAAAAGTAAAATTAAAATATCGTTGGTGAATAAGTAAGTGCACAATAAAAGTAAGAAAAATAAGTAAATTTTAAATCATAATATATTTCTAAAAATTTTAAATAAATAATAAGACATGTGTAATCGCATTTGTTTTTGTCGAGTCGGGTTGGGTCAGATATATAATAGGTCGGGTTATGAGTTGGGACCGGGTGAATTCACTTATATTCGGGTCAGATTTAAATTGGGTCAGGTTGATAAATTTATCGAGTTAACTCGAGTTGGATTAAGTTTTGTCGAATCTGATTACAATAAATTACAAATATTATCACTATATTCACTATATTATATTATTATAATTACTACTATTATTTTTAATTGTTTCCACTACTAGTAGTATAGCGATTATAATTACCACTATTATTACTCTTATTATTGTTACAAGTATTATTATTACTACTACTACTACTACTATTAATTTATTACCGTAATATATTGCTATCATAATCATTGGTATTAATATACTATTATTGTTGTTGTTGTCGTCGTCTTCGTTATAATTCATGTTGTTGTTTTTTTATTATTGTGACTATCATCATCATCATCATCAATGTTTTTTAATCAAAAAGTACATGACTTTTAAAAAATAAAAAAATAATAAAGAAACTTAAATGTATAAATAAAAGAATACATTATCACAATTTTACATAGAGAGTTATTTTTATAGTCTCCATTGACAAAAAAAAACTAGTGATAAAAAAATAGTTTTAAAAAAGTAAATGCATTCCTAACAAACAGTCTAAAACTTGATCCACCACTAGCTTGAGAAGATAAAATAATGATAAAAAACAAGTTTAATAATTTAACACTTATAAAATTAAATATAAATGAGTCGAAATCTAAAAAAAATAATCTAAAATAATATAAATTTAAAATAACTCAAACCTGATTTGAATGAGAAGTCAACAATAAAAATAAAACTTAAATTTATTTGAATTCAAATCAGATCCAAAAATTAAATTAATTATAATTTACTCGAAGGTAAGGTGATATATAATCGTACCAAAATTAGGCAAAAAAATAAAATAAAACTATGAGAACTTATTTAAATCTAAAATTATCTAAATTTAATCTAATCCAAACGGATTTGAATTAATTAAATATTTTAGGATAACCTAAACCTAAGTTGGTTGGATACCAATTCAAATATGATTCGGTCGTATAAATAATGGGAATATACCCAAGCACAAATCTACCTAAATCCGAAGTAATCCCGCCTGGCAATGACCCGACCCTGCCGGTCGTAATCATATACGTAGTCTCTCAATCGAAGAAGTCCCAGACCCAGACCCAGTCCTTATTTATTTATTTATTGGGTCATTGGTAAACGGTAGTAGTTAATGCAAGGATTGCAAGCAGATAGAAAAGGCCGAAAATACCATTACGTGCGGTCTCTAGGGGGGAAGTCAAAATCATCCACAGAAATGGAAAAAAGGAAAGAAAAAGAAAGGGAGGGCAGGGAGGGAGGACTGAGGAGGGAGGTGAGTGCAATTAGCTGTCGGCCACGAGGCAATTGTCCCCTTTCGATTCCTAGGGAATTGGCCTCTTCAGTCTCACAGTCAGAGAGGCCTCTCACCATCCCCTTAAATCCCGGGGCTCTTCTGCTGCCATCTCTGATCATCTCTCTCCCACCACCTGCCCCACTATGAAGCTCACACGCTCCTCCGCTCCCATCGACCCTCTCCCCAAGGTGCGCAACACAGACGAAAAACAGGAGAATCAGAGAATTGAAAAAATAATAAAATTTTAAATTATGAGATATATATATATATATATATTAAAAAAATTAACAGAAAAATAATAAGTTAAATGGCACTCCCGTGCATAAATGATTCCAAGTCGCGTACCACCACCAGGATACCCATATTTATGTGTCCCATAATCTGAGGACCACCGCATCTATTTCTCACCCTCCGAGCTCAACTTGGGGTTTATTTTAGATTCATTCAAAGAGATGTTGGGTTTTGAGCATTTTGCTTGCTAAAATCGTATTTAGTAGGTGCGGCATACATAGCCCGACAGTCATACATAGCGGCATCAAACAATTTTGTTGTAACAGCTATCCAAAACAGCAGCAGTTTGGCTAATAACTAACAACCACGAATACAACTCTCCCAACCTATCCTCAAATATTAGAGTATTTCTCATATGTTTCTATTAAGGTCGTTTTCAAAACGAAAATCATAAACTACAATTCTTTTTTAGTAGCTTTAGATACAGAAATATAATTAGTAGTTTCTTCATTGATAAAAGACTGTTGAGAGATTATATATAATATTTGTTTTAAAAAATTATTATTCAATTGTGTAAAACTAGTAAAGATAATTTGTGCTAAAAAAATTCTTTAATGATAAATGCGTATTGATTTTTTATTTTTATTTTATAAATTGATACAATCAATGTTGAACAAAACTATCTATAATTATCAAATCAGAGAATGTATACCTAAGTGTTCCTAACAAGATACACTTAAAAATTTCTTTAAAAAGAGTTGATTGCGGATTCTAAGTCATTAAAAATGTAGAGTGTTGCCGTCATACTTAGTATCAATCTGATTCCTCTACCTTTCTTACACTAAGTGTTAAGGATGAAATATTTATCTGCTTAAATTAAAAACAACAATTGAAAAGAAGTAGATAAATATTTTATTACAATATTAAAACGTTCCAATAAGAAAAGATCAAACAAAAGAATTAAAAGTGGCAAGAGAAAGAAATACATAGGGGAACACAAAAGTCCAAGTATTATCCAGATTAGAAGATGTCAAGATAGACACCAGATAGTCCTAACTTTCAACCCCTACCAAAAGTCATCAAGTTGTACCGTCGAAATACTCCTACAAAGTAAAAATCACCCATTAATTAGGTAGAGGATCATAAGATGGAACTCATCGGTACAAGAGTATTGAGTAAATAAATACATAATACTAAGCATGCAAATATCATATGGAGCACATAGAGAATAACACAAAGTATTATGTTATAACACGTTAAATAGTATATACCATAGTTAAGTGCTGCACTCATACCATAACTTATATTATATCATATGCCAGATGTTCATCACATCAAACTTAACCATATTATAATCATTTCATTAATTCAATTATAATAAGGGTGTCCCATGAAGGGAAACACCAAACCATAATTAAGGCATTTTACAATAACCACATCCATATCAATTAAAACATGATAAAGAAAGCACTGAAATAATTACCAACCAATATATAAAATCAAAATAGTGCACGGATGTAACTATCAAACCAACATGCTGAAGCCAAGTAGTGTATGGAGGCAACTACCAAACCAACAAACCACATCACTCCATTTAAATCCTTATACAATAATTATTTCTATTTTTAATTACTCGATGGGATACAATAATAACCTAAAAATATACAAGTATACTAGTCATACTGATGCACTAAAGCAACATTGTATCCTCCTAACTTATAACCTAGAGACATATAAGTACTCTGAGCATACTAGTGCAATAAGGCAACAGAATATCCTCCCATCCTAGGACACCTAATCCTTAAGTATCAATATCCCCTATAGGACTCGTAGGTCAGCTATAAAGTATAATAGGGGCTTAGTCAAAATGTTGAGGCATTCGACGAAACCACTTAACCAAATTGAAGGCTCCTACTTTATCTCAAGGGTAGCTAACCCTAGAGAGAAATCATTTCCAAATCTTGAGGCCTTCCACTTTAATTATTAATATCTGAACAAGGTTATCATAAAATATCATATAATGCATAATGATTATGACTCCATACTTAACCAATTTTCCTTTATTTTTAATTATTTAAGTTGATCATAAAGTCAATGATTCAAGACAAAGTAAAAGTTAATACTATAGTCAACCTAAGAATCCATTAAGGTCATCCTAGTCCAATTATTCATACTTTTTAGGTATAATTAGCCATAAATGACCAAAATACCCTCATATATTATTTACGCAATACTTTCCACATTAATATCAATTGTTATTAGAATTAAGCGAAATTCATGGTAAGAATAAATAACATTAAAATAGGTACAGTTATATAAATTTACAATTTTGGAAAATTTTAGAAGTGACAAAATTTATTTTCTCCCTAAAACATAATTAAGTCCATTTAGCACATAAAACTTTAATCAAACATAATTATTTTACCACAACAACCCCATTCTAGCATGTTATCATACATATATTAAAATACATAAATTGAGCATGTTCTTTTTTAAAATACACGGTCACATTCTTAGAGAAATTAATAATAATACATGGTGTTTGCATATGTTTTTATAAAGAAGCATAAGTTACACTTAAGTATAATATAGGAAAGCCTAAATATGCTATCATATTGTTTTTACATATTTAGTAAGAGTATATAATTTACCTTTGTCCAAGCAAAAATAACAAAATAAAACAAAGAACTGTTAAAAGAACTTCAATGCCTTCAAAAAATAGAGACACAAGAGGAGGAGATAAAGATGACAACTTCATACTTTAACCAACCATCCAACATTCTTTACTTATTTAAAAATTAATAAATGCTAAATAGAAGGAAATGTAAAAATGAAAATAAGAGAATAAGGATAAACAGAAGAGGATGGGTCTTATTTATTAGCTTAACAAAGTTTAAGACCACTTGGCAAAATAACTAAAATGAAGAGAGAAATGTTGTAACAACCTAAAATTTCGTAACCTTTGTTTGTGGGTGTTTACCTTTTTTATTCAAAATTAACCCTTATAAATTAGCCTAATTATTGTATTGTTAACCTTTGACCCATAACCCAAATAAAGGTTTAAATATTTTTACCGATTATTTTACATTTTTCCTTCCTATTAAACTTATCCTAAACCAGATTAATTTTTCTCAGGTTATTTTTTCTACCCGGTACCTTAACCTAACAAAACTAAACCTAAAACTAAAATATATTAAATTATATCCTAACCCTGCCTAACCCCTTATCGAAACCATCACCACCCCCTCTGCCATTTCTTTTATCCTCATGTTACCTCTACCGTGCTTAGTTTTTCCTACCCTAAAATAGTCTCCCTATCTTCCCCTTATCTCACGCAACCTTCACCCCTCACCCTCTACCGAGCCAATCTTTTTTCACCCTTTCTCTGAATGTATAAACACATACATATGCACACCCATTCCTTTCCGACTCAACCAAACTGATTGCCCTCCTCATCCTTCCCCCAACCCTTCTTGACTTTGTTTGATTTTGCATAAGCCACAACCTCCAACCATCTCCACTCCTTGTGTCTCCACTTTGCACCACAACCTCCACCATCATCTAACCAACCAGCCTCGTATTCGCTGGCCTCCCCCATTTTTCTTCTCCCTTCGTACAATAATTTTTACCGGTCCCTGCCACATCCTTGCGACAAATTCTCCTGCAACAACCCCTGGGCAACATTAGTTTTTGTTGTTGCACCCCCAACCTTTTGGCGCATCCCACCACAGCCAACCATCTACCTTCTACCTTCTCTACTAGCTCCACCTCTTCCTCCAATCCTTGCACCACCATTTTCCATGCCACCCTTGACTCTAGTTCCTCCCAGCCAAGCCCCCCGCAACCTTCTACATCAATAATTTATTAACTACCAAAGATAAATTCTTAATACCAACAATAAGTTTGAAGGTAATAAAGTATATTTTTGGCCAAAATTTCATTGATGAAAAATTATTGTTATGGAATGGGAAGTAAATAATTGACCTTAATATTGATGATTTTACTTTTTTACCAACAATTTCTTCCTTGATATTAAGGAATTTTCATTTTTTTGGAGCCTAAAGAAAATGACAGTGTCCACTTATTCTCTTAATATTAACAATGCATTACATATTAGCGATGATTTAGATCATCTGTACTATAGGTCATTTTAATATCTTTTTCACTATGCATATAATGTAGGAAATTTTATTGAATAAGATAAGATGTAAATAAGTAGGAAATTTTAGTTTCATTCATTATTGTATAATTATAAAAATAATGACACTAGTACATCAAACATTTATCAAAATATAGTAAAATAAGCTAGTTAGTTTAATGTCAATTCCATCTTCTCTAAAATATATACCAAGAAATTTAATTTCTTAAAATAAATTTAGAGTATGAGGAATTTAGAAATGCTAATTAATTAGGATAAAAATAATTAATAAAATTATTCAATTAATTTTCCATAAATTACTAGTTTATTTGAATTATGGGTTTGAGGAATTTCGAAATCATAATTAATAAGGATATAAAGATAAGGATTATAAACTATTTTAATACTAATTAGAAAGCTAGATAATATTAAAATTTAAGGTTATTTAAGTAATTACAAAATCAATAATAAAAAAAGATATATAATTTTAAGAAGGTATATTACTAGAAAATTTTATTTTCATTCATTATTATGTTGTTATAGAATATCTACCACAAAACTACGTGTTTCAAATTTAAATTTTGGGCAGGAAAAATTCAAAAATAATAATTAATTAGAATCATAGTAATTAAGATTACTATTAAATGAATTATATATAGTAATTGATTATTTGAAATTTGTGATTAAGGATTTAAGAAATATTTATTAACATAAGGATTATAAAATATTTTTATAGTAATCACTATGACAAAATGGATTAATACTAACAATAAATATCCATTTTAGTATGAGTTAATAATTTTTAGTTTGACCATCATTCACCTTTAAATAAATTTTGACCATAATTAATTAATCCATTTATACTTATAGTTAAAATATATTAATTAAGTTTGATTCTTAAAAATTTTAGGGAAAAAAGTTCAAGATATTTTTTTTCTATTTTAAAACATTAGGTTAGACCCTTTAATAATTATATAAATAAGATATTTTTGTAGTTTAATATATATATATATATATATATATATATATATAAATTAATCATTAGGCCGTTAAAAAATTTACTAGTTAAATAATTTTGTAATTGAATATTATTAAAAACTTAAAAATTAACCTTATATTAGAGTAACCAGGCCATAAAAATAAAAGAACAATAAAATCTCTTTTTAATATTAATTAAGTAAAAAATTCACTTTGAAGTGTAATTAATGTTGACAAAATATTATTTTACTAGTTTAATATTAAGTAATTTTATACTAGAGTAATTAATGAAAATAAAAGAAGAGTTTGTTATTATATTTTACTCTAGATTAATTTTTTATAGTTAAATAATTTACAAATTCATAATAATTAAATATTTTGGATACAAAATAAAAACATTCGGGTTAGAGGGTAATTAATGAAGATAGTATAACAACTGAACGTACATATTAAGTAATGTTACTTGTTAGTATTGAAATTTTTATGGCAAAAAATTTAATATTAATAAATTGGACATATTTATATCATCTAAGATCAATCAATACTAATTATTTGTTGTAGGTAAAAAACAATTAACTTTAGAGAGTAATTAATGAAGATAATATACAAAAAAGTACTCACTACTTTAATATTAAATAATTATACATAGTTAGACACTTATGTAATAGTGAAACTAAAACATTTGTGAGTAAATTTTTTTATATATTATATATAGATAACATTAGAGATAAATTAATGAAAATAAAAGCAAAAAAATCTCACTCATTCAATATGAATTATTTTTACATGGTTAGATCATTAAGAAATATTATATTCACCTTAGAAAGTAAAAATAGCTACTGGATTTTTTTATATTATCTTCATTAATTATTCTCTAAGATTAAATTATATTTCCTCTATGCTTCTTTAAAAAATTATCTTGGATTATTCTTATCCCATGTAGGATGGAGCACATATTTCCTTTGTCCTTCTTTAGTATCATAGTTCATTTACTAATCTACTTACCTGGAAAAGCAATACGTAGTGGACAAGTTCATGGGAGATGGATTTATCCAATTGATAGGAAGTTAAAGGACTTGAAGGAGTATATTCAGAATCATGCCCGACCAAAAGTTTCTATTACTAAATATTTTGTAGCTGATGAAGCATTGACTAAGTTCAACATGCCAAACAAAAATGATGATGCAATTTTTAAGAAGTGTTAGATGTTGTTTTCTCAATCTCTATCTCGCTATATCGGTAAGAAGACACATGTGAGTTTGACATATGAAATTAAGAAATACACTTAGTGGTATATCCTAAATAACTCTCCAAAAATACAGATATATTTTGACTAAGTGTAGTATAATTTTATCTCTTTATATTGCTGTGTTATATATAAGTAAATAATGAAAATTGATTAAGAAATGCATTGTTTTCATTGTGAAGCCATGAATGGTATTCAATAACATTATGATGGTGGTAGTTTGAATGAAGTTTAAAATAAAGAATCTCCTCCTTGGTTCTATTAAAATGTAAGAATATTTTTTACTGATAATAGTGAAAACCTACAATATGTCATCACTTGAGTATATGAAATGATTTATTAATTTAAACACAAACAAATTAGTGATATACAAGTTCCATGAAATGAGACCACTTGAATGCACTGATGAGTTATTCTCCTTAGCATTTTGTACATTTGATATGACACTTTCTTTTTCAAGGTGCATAATTAATGGAGTTAAATCTTCAATGTGTTTTAGAGATCTAAAGAAAAAAAATACAAAATAGCAGTGTTTGTGTATTAGGCAAGGGCAATGATAATTTCTACAGGTGATTGATCAAGATCATAGAGATCCAGAATTATATTATTTTTACAAATGTTTTATATTTTTATTTAAATAGAAGGAGTTGGATACCGATCCAAGGAAAATAGAATCATGTGAGTGAACCACATTACAAATGTGTATGCTATGAGTGAGTGGTACAATGTTAACCAATATTTTCTTAGAGGCAAAGCAAGTATGGTACATGGATGATTTGTACAATGACCCAAAATGGAAATTATTATGGGAATTTAATCATTATAACATTTAGGATTTACATCATGGTGATATAAACCACATAGATGTGGTGGATAATGTTGAATCAAATGTCATTGACTTTAATTGTGAGATTAGAGTGCTTTACAGCTTAAATATTATACCTATTGGTGATAGTAGTGTTGCGATCAAAAGTGGTGATCAATAGGACATGAGATACTTTATTATTGAAGATGCCAACATAGAATGAGACCTTTTGGCTGAGGATAATGAAGTATAATTATTTGATAGAGATAATATTTATGTTTATGATTAGTAATTATATAATTTAGTTGTGTTTCTATACTTAATCTAGACCTAGTTGATAAGAGTGCTTTTTGATGAGGAATTACATGTGTGTGACTTCATTTAATGAGAATTTAGTTCACTTTTATGAAATTTTGGCTCTTTTGTTCTTAGTTACTACTTTTGATAAATTGTTATTTGAAGAATGATAAGATTAGTTAGAGCTAAAAAGTGGGGTTCAAAGGTCAAATAAAGCATCAAATGAAGGTTCTAGAAGCCAACCCTGTCCCTTAGTG
The DNA here is from genome assembly GCA_039764185.1 of Tamarix austromongolica. Taxonomy (NCBI): domain Eukaryota; kingdom Viridiplantae; phylum Streptophyta; class Magnoliopsida; order Caryophyllales; family Tamaricaceae; genus Tamarix; species Tamarix austromongolica. The sequence goes on from CM077809.1 coordinate 59,379,181, forward strand.
TTGATGAACACTATCTGCAAAAGCATAGAAAAGAATGAAATCAAGAAGGTAAAACCATATCCAAACACAACACTCCCCCTCGCGTGTTCACCAACAAGGATTGTGTTCAACACCCTAATTTAACATTTCTAACATAGTGAACTATAGATGGAACCCCCCATGTTCATGTGCATGGTTTGTGTTTAGACTATAATGGATGAACCATTCAATTTTCCTCAATTTATAACACTTTATAGGTTCAATTTTCTTTTGCTTTAGGGATAGATCTAGATAGAAAGAAAAAAAAAACAAGAGGACTTTCTCATCAGTATTTCCCCATCCAATTCTCATCCAATGTTCCATTTCCATTGTAATTAGAATTGAAGATGATTGATTGGTGTTTCTCATAATACTCCATTTGGATTAGGGTGAATTGGGGTGAGGTTAAATATTAAAAATTAACCTAGGTGAAGGGAACAAAGGCGAATTAGAGTAAATATTTTAAAGTATTGTTTGGATGATATTTACCCAACCTAGGTGAATTAAAGTGAATGTTTTAAAATTTCTATTTGGATTGAGGTGAATGTATACAATTTACTTTTTTTTTCATTCACCTCCATTACCCCCAAAATCGGAGGATAACAAAAATAAGGTTCACCGAGGTGAATGGAGGTAAAACTTTAACCTCGATTCACCTGATTGAGGTTAATAAAACTAGTTCTTAAATGGAATGAATCAATTGATTTGCTTTCATTAACCCCCATTCACCCCAAACCAAACACTCCATAACTAAAATTTCAAGGTTGATTTATCATTTACTATATATAAATTCTTTTTTGTCTCTTACACATAATGAATTTCCTAGATGTGTTGAATTTTCTTGTGTATGTCCTGATTCAAATTTCTAAAATTTTGGATCTTGCTATTTTTTTAATTTCATTGTCAAAAGTCTAAAATAGGGGGGAATAAGTTAAGAACCTAGGGGCATGGATGAGACAATTATCGAACATGTTCGTAAGAAGAGACCTGAGCACATTGCTTAGCAATATAGAAAAGAACTCAAGGGAGGATATAGCAACCCCAATTTTACTATTTAAAAATTTTATTTTGCAGAAGTATTAAATACAAAAATAATGAGTGTTACCACCACACTTAGTATACATTTGACATCCTTTACCATTCTTATACTAAGTTCAAAGACTAAAATGTTACTTTACTTAAATTAACATTTACAAGGTAAGAATAAAATAGTTTTCATTATAGATTAACATTGTCTTGAAAAATACAAAAGATTAGATAAATGAATTACAATATGAAAAAAAGGAGAAATAGAAAGGGATATAAGATTCCAAGAAATATTCAAATCAAAATATGTTGGGATGAACACTAGATAATCCTAACTCTCAACCTATAATAGAAGCCATCAAGTTTAACCCTCAAGTATTCCTACAATGTAAACACTACACCATTGAATAGGTAGAGGACCATGAAATGCAACTTGTCAGTACTATGGTACTGAGTGAGCCATTACACAAAACTAACATGCAAGATAACATGAGGCACTTAGATAGTAACATCGCATAGATACATCAAGAAAATCATGTGATAATAGGATGGCTAAAGCCAAAAAATTGAAATTAGTTTTAAATACCAAAGGTAGATCACTGAGACAACTACTAAATCAACAAAACCAAATGGATTCCAAATACTAAGGTAGGGCACTCAAGAAACTACCAAACCACATACCAAAACAAGTAGTGCACAACGACAACTACCAAAACAATAACCTAGAATAATTCATTTATATTCTTACAAAACAGTTACTTCCTTTTTAATTACATGAGGGGGATACAATAATAATTTTGAGACATAAAAGCACACCATTCATATTAGGGCATAAAATGACACGGTGCCCTCCTAATGATCCAACCTAGAGACATAACATCACTATGGTCATACTAGTGCACAAGGTGACATAGTACTCTCCAAACCTAGGATGCCTAATCATTAAGTATCGATACTCCTTATAAGAATCGTAGATCATGTGTAGAGTAGAATAAGGCATTGTTGGGCGACAATGGCACACCAATAAACCAAAATAAACCGATGGCTCCTACCTTGCCCCTAGAGTAGCTAACCTTAAGAGAAACCATTTCCAAGCTTACGGTCTTCCACTTTACGTATTAATATTTTATAAGGTGATCACATATATCACATATTGTACAATAATTCTCATTTCCATGCTTAACTATTTTTTCTTTATTTTTAATTATCCAAGTCAACCTTAAGGTAAGTGAACACTAAGGTGCATTGGGTTGAAAATGACCATAATGCCTTCAAAATCCTAATTTCTCTATTATTATCTAATTTTGTACTAAAAATTATTGTTATGAGAATTTTTCATAAAAAGGCTAAAAGGAAATAATTTACAATATTCTAGTATATAGGAAATTTTTACAATTTAGTGATTGAGTGTATTTTCCATCTTGTATGCATTTTATTACTTAAGTTTACAATCCCTAATCATGCATTTATAACGTATCATATATTCTTAGCAACACATACACACAGGTTTATAGAAATATTCTACATTTAAAGTAATAATTGTAACATATTAACCCTAATTAGGCTTGCGTACAAACGTGCTATATTTTCACCCTAGTTACAACAAACAATGATAATCACGGAACACTTATCATGGTATTGGCATACAATTTGACAAGATCACATACCCTAATGAACCCCTAGGTAGGAAAACATTGACCTTATATATATCTCATGTTAAATAATAAGTTGAACATGTACTAATTATTTAACATCATACTTTTATATTCACACATTTTCATAACACTTGCATACCTATTGTAAACATTTCAACATATAATGCATATATATATATCCATTGAAAAAACCATACGTAAATCATACCCAAAGCAACATAACGACATTTATGTGTCACCACATGATTTCACATTTTAGTAGAAGGGTAGTTTTACCTCTTATCCAAGCAAAAGAAATAAGTAAGATTTTCCCAACTAGTCTCCACTCAACCTCGTCAAACTCCTTAAATCAAAACAACCAAAAACATTATCAATTTAATCCAAAACAATCAACTAATTTACAATAACCAAGCATACTAAGTTGTGTGAGGTTACCAGTTCACCAAGGTTGAAGGTAGGAACTCATGCCAATAAAGGAGGAAAACAATAGAAGTTCACGTAGGGGGAAAGCTGGGTGAAGAACGCATAGGATGAGCACGGTCATGTGAGGAAAATATCAAAGGGTACAGTCTTGTGTACAATGCATGTACCAGCCAAGGAGGTCAAGCACACATGGGTTGTGTGGGCACACGGGTAGGATAGGATAAAATGAGGAAAGAAGTGCATGGGATATGCAAGCATCATGCGTATGTTGTGCAAGAGAGGCATGATCGAAGTGTGTAAAGGGTGCATGGCCATGCGCCTCAAGAAGAGTCAAAATATGCCATGACAAGGGAAAGAAAACAAATGGTTTAATGTGGTGATGGTTGGAAAATGGCAAGTGAAACTGATGGGAGGTGGTGCTCATGGTTTATAGGAGAAAATGGTGGTGCTTGGTGGTTGTTAGTGGTGAGGTGTTGTGATGATGGTAAGTGGTCTAGGTTTAAATGAGAACTAAAAATAGGGAAGGATAAGAAGAAGAAAAAGAAGAAAGGGAGAAGATGGTTGGTTAGGTTGAGTCAGAAACACCAAAACAAGAGGAGGGAAAGGCTTAAATGGATGATGGCATAAGAATGGAGCAAGAAGACATGCATGAGGAGAGCACAGGGGTAGAGGAGATGTGAAGGAGATGCTGACATGAAGGAGAGAATTACATCGGGACAAGGAAGGAAGAGGACTAAAATTTAGAATAAGGTAAGTATGCTAGTTAGGGAAAGCTAAACTGAAGGAAAACATTTGATTAACATAATTAGGGTTCCTGGGTAAAACAGATATGGGTCAGGGTTGCAACTATGATTAAAACTAATAACCCAATTCTATCCTCATTTTAACTTAATCAAAATTATATATATAATAAACCATAATAAGATACATAATAATAACACATTTAACTCAAAATATCTTAAAATAATTTTTATAACTAATTACATATAATTACCAGTTTATAATAATATAAATAATATTACAGAGGATGCTAATGAAATTACATTGAGGAGTGGTAAGGAGTGTCCACATGTACCAGCTCCAATAAGATATTGGTAAGTTAAAGATCTATAATCATCAACCCATTGAAATTTCTAATTCTCAAAGGATGTAAGTAAGGACTTCACACACGGAAAGAGTTCACAAAATGAGGTAAATCCTTCTTAGCCTTTCATCCTATTTACCCAAAGGTTGAAGTAACATAAATTGGACACTTGATGTTCTCTAAGTAACTTGAATTTTTTAAGAAGTTGCATATAAATATTCTATTTGTTGATGCTTTGGCATAAAGGCTTATTTATGCTAAATTTTTGTAAGAAAATTTAGTTAACAAAAGGAAGCCAGATGATTGTGAGATGATTAGATTAAACAATGAATGTTCTATTCTATTTAAAATAAACTACAACCTAACATAAAGGATCCACAAGATTTTACTATTCCTTATAATATTAGTCGTTTACGTGTTGATAAGTTGCTTTGTGATTTGGGTGCTATTGTTAACCTCATGCATTTTTCCATTTTCATAAAACTTAGACTTCGTAAACCGAAGGGAATTATGGTATCTCTTTAGTTAGCAGATTGATCAACAAATTATGCATGATGGATAGTAGAATATGTTTTAGTAAAGGTTGACAAATTCATCTTTTTGGTGGACTTTATTGTTTTAGACATAGAAGGTGATTGTGAGGTACCTCTTCTCTTCAAGAGGTCTTTCTTTGCTATTTTTGGTTTAGTTCCATGGAGGGTAACTTCAGCTTGACCCAGGATTCAATTATGTCTTGATCAAATGATTGTTGTTTGATAAAAATATCGTAAGAGTGTTCACATAAATAATTGTAAATAATACAATGATTACATGCCTTCTTTTTTTGATCCAAAAGTGTAGAAGATATGCATCGATCTATGGAATACATAGGATTCAAAGGTAATATTAACATTTGATATATACATTGAATAAAATTAAATATAAATAATATGAACTATTTTTTTGTTGGTGTAGGATTTGGCAAGAGAAAAACATGCTATAAATTGGGCAAAATATATCACTCCATCTTATCACGGTTCACAATCATTGTCATAGTTTTAATATAAGAAGGTATATTCATGAACTCTTGATTCTTAATATTTTCACTAGTAATCTACGGTAATTCTTTTCTCTTATAATTGTACAAGCTAATCTAGAGACAAAAAAAACTATTACCTACAATTGAGACCTATAGAGAAATGCATTTTAAGAATAACAAGTGGGTCACCTCTTAGGTTGAGAAGAATTTTGTAAGTTAGCTATATGTAATTAATTATAATATTGTTAATATTATTTATAATATATATGTAATTTTTTTTACAAGTACATAATAAAATGTTACGGGGAGAAATGCTTGCCACAAGTGACTTGAAGTAGCGCTGCTATGGACAATCTTACACCTCTAGAAATAAATGAAGAAACAATACTAAAAGAAAGCACTCGGTATTCTTCCATGGCATTGAATAAATGTGGGGTCGAAGTTTGCAAGAGAGGGATCAAGTCGTTATACCTCTTGCATGAGTTGAATTCAAGTCAATCCACTAGAAGATAAAGGATGGAAATCCAAGGAAGAGCAAATTCAAAAATACATTAATGAACATCTAACCTAACAATAAGTTATGAGAGAAAGAATTATGACAGATGAGAACATTTATAGCCAAATGAGCTCAAGGTCTACCATCTCCACCTCCACCATCAAGTAAAGATGAAGATGAAGATGAATTTTATGTTTTGTGTTAGTTCAGACAAGTTGGGTGTAATAATATTATGTTTGTTTTGTAAATTATGCTTTTATGATGAAATTTAACACTTTAAAATGTAATTTATTTTTCTAACTATTTACTAATAATTTTTTATTATATGTAATATATTGTGATTATTAGTAAATGTATTTTAACTTTCCTAAAAATATTATCAGTTATACAATTTTTTGAAAAATAAAATATTTAACTATTTACTAATAATTTTTTAAATAAAATAATCAATTATTAGCTTATTACTAAAGATAAAATCATCTATAATAGGGTTTTATGAGTTTGTTTTATTTTTTACATAAAATTATTAGTAATAAATTTATTACCAAGGATAAAATCATCAATAATAAGGTCTTCCAAAAATATTTCTTAATTTTTTTTATATAAAATCATTAATAATAAGGTTTTGGAATTCAAATGTGAAAAAAAAATTGTGGTAATAAGAGTTATAAATTTAAATATTAAAATAACTAATATCTTAAAATCATCGATAATGAACTTAATTTTAACGAACATATTATAGGTGATAAGCCTTAATAGCGATGATCTAGAAATTGTTGGAATTAAGCTTATTATTGATATACTTGTAGCAACGATTTAAATATTGACAAACATTCCCTTATTATCACTAATCATTTTCATATTCGCTATTTTATCATATTCCTATAACACTCCATCAATGAAAGATTGTCTATCATAGTTTCACGGCCTCTCAAGTAAGATGTGACATACATCCATCAATAAAATGCACTATAAGCAAACATATGTATAGCAATGACAATTATCGTCATTGAAAGCCATATTATCATCGTTATTGAACTTATTATCGCTAATAAGTCGCCACAGCAAATTTGTGCCTAGAAATGCTTTTGGAGACGACAGATATGTCGTCGCTATAGGTTTCATAGCGATGATAGCAACGACAAAAGACGTCATTGAAATTGTATATTATGACAACTTAATTCAAAATTATGTTCACTTTTTTCAAAAATTTGAATTTGATAGTGACGACATTACAATATATATTTTTTGCGTCAACATATTTTAAAATTTCGTCAATTTTTATTTAAAATTTTAAGTCTTTCAGTGGCAATATGTAAAATACTTTTTAAAATAAAAATGGAAAATATTTTTTGTTGGGACATGTCGTCGTTATAGTTGCTTAGAGCAACACCAATTTTTTTTAAATACAACATTTGTAATAATTAAAATATGAGTACACATATGCATATATTATTTAAACACTACAAAATAATTGACTTTTGCCAACAGAAACTTAGTCACAGATACTTTTTCTGTTGGTAAAAGCAACTAATACCTACAGATAATTTTCTATGGACAATAATATAGTTTTTCTAACAGAAATTTTTTATCTGTTGGTATTAATATGTTATACCAACAGATCTTTTACCATCACTTATATCTGTGATTATTAGTAGCATTATACCAACAGAACTAATACCCACTTTTACATCTGTTGGTATTAGTGTTTATGAAATTCAACAATAATATTTATTTTTATATAATTTTATAATGATTAATTCTACTCTTTTTAATAATAATATAATAATAATAATTATTAAGTCATTAGTCATTTTTAGAAATAATTAATAGTTTACATATATTATTATTAATTATTATTGTATTTCTAATTTTTTATATTAATATTGTTCATAATGGTTTTTTTTAACAATTATAATGAAATAATATATATTATATCTACTACCACTTACTATTAAATTAATTTATTATTAAATAATACCAATTATCATTCAAATCTATATTATCTTAACAATAATAAATATTATCAATAACTGTTCACATTATTAATAATATATTAGTAATTATTAGATACTATTATTAATTTATTTAAAATAATGATTCATATTATTCTTATTAATATAGTTCTTTATTAATTATTACTAAGAATAATTATTTTAGGACATTATTATTATTATTATTATTATTATTATTATTATTATAAAATATTATTACTAATTATTGGAAATTATGATTAATATTTATATTATTCATATTTGTATTTATTTCGCATTATTAATTATTTTTAATAATAATAATTATTTTATTATAAATTATGATTAATATTATCTTAATAATACATTATAAAATATTAATTTTATATTAAATATTTTTAAATAATACTAATTATTATTTCGATTTATTATTTAATAATATTATTAGATAATTAATATTATTATTATTATAAGTAGTAAAATTAATTACATTATTTGTAAGAAAAAAATTCTTTTATTAATTCTTTTGAAAATGTTTCCGAAATTCTTTATATAGCTATTTTATTAATTTTAAGTTTTCGAATCCTTTTGAAATAAATTTTCGTTAAATAAATTTTAGATAAAATTCTTCCAATAATAATTTTTGATATTTGGTATTTTATTTAATACTTCTATTTGAAAAAAAAAAACCATCGACCAGTGCCCCGACCGCCCCCTCTTCTTTTCCTTTTCTCTCTTCTCTCCTTTCTCTCCCTTCTCTACTATGTCCCTTCCCGACCCCCTGCTCCTATCTTGAGCCAACCGCAGGCCAAACCCCAGCCTGCCTCCTTCTCCCCAGCTTCTCCCTGCTCCAACCGCCCCGCCAGTTGACCGCCACCGGAGACGCCGCAACAACAGCCGCAGCAGCAGCAGCGCTGCCGCAGCAACAGGAGTAGCGAGCAGTAGCGCAAGTCACACCGCCACCGCCCGGTCACCGCTGACGTCTCCCGACCATCGGCGAGCAACCCCCAACCTTCGGCGAAGCTTCTCCGGCCTTCCCTTGCTCCGATTTGTTGATTTTCGTTTGGTATAAATTTATGAAAAAACCCTAATATTGATTTGATTAATTGAGTATGATTTAGCTTGTGATAAGCTAAATTAATTGTTTGGTTATGTATATATGTGCTGTGAGATCGATTTGGATAAGTTAATTGTATGGTTTATGTTGAAATTTTGGAAAATTGAATTCTTGGCCGGGTTATGCCCGAATTTTTTGGATTCACCCGATTTGGCTATTTTGGATAAATTGATTATATAATATGTTTTTAAATGTATTTAATTTCATATCGGAAGTGTTGAGTTGGGAAAATTGTGCGTAATTGATCAGAATTGGATTTTTAGGTCAAAATTCTTGTGGGACTAAATTGGATTGTATAATCGGGTCGTTTTATTCAATTGACTATATAATTTATATTAGAATATGTTTAATTACATTTTCGAACCATCAATTTATATATTTTAGCAAGAATTGATCTGATTTGTGTTCCGGGCTCAAAAATTCTAATTATGTTAAATTGGGTATTTCTTTTATTGGTTTTGGGCAATTGATTATACGATATGTTATAAAATATGTCTCATTGCATTTATAAACATTTAATTTAAATAAATTAATAGAATTCAACCGAATTGTATTTTCGGGCCTAAAACCCTAGATTTCAAGTGAAACTATAAAATTGATCATTTGTATAATTGTTTTTCTAAAATTAAATTTATAGAAATAGTTGAAATGATCCTAATTGCATTCTAATACCTTTAATTGATAGTTTTAAAACTATCAATTTGAGGTAATAGAAATAGTTGAAATGATCAAAGTGTTGGTGTTGTTTACGGAGACTTGAGTAATTCGCCACTCTATGTCTATAAGAGCACATTTCGTGGAAAGTTGGATAACCATCACGATGAGGCAGCCATATTTGGCATATTTTCTTTGATATTTTGGACCCTAACATTAATCGCTCTGATCAAGTATGTCTTCATCGTTTTAAGTGTTGATGATAACGGTGAAAGTTAATATTAAGTTGCTCTTTGTTGTGTTTGTGCCATGTTGTAGCTTTGTCCTTAAGGTTTGATCAATGTTTCTCCTTTTTTAGCACGTGATTCTAGAGTGGCTGATCTTCTTTATATGTACTCATTAATGGCTATCGAATTTTGATCTGCCTTGAGTGAATTTTTTAGCACCATCTGACTGATCACTTTTATGGGTCAAAAAAATAATTTCAATAAAAGTTTTGATTTGTATTTCTTGCCTTATCATGCTTCTTATGCTTTTTGCGTTTTCATGTGTCTGAAATGTTAATGAATTTATCTCTGAAAAGTTTTCTTGAATTAGCTAACCTTTTATTTCTAGCAAAGTTGTATGTGGGGCTAGTCTTGCCACTAGTTTGGGCCATTACTCTTGTTTGTGTTATTAGTATTGTTGTTGTTTGTGTGTTTAGTTACTCTGGTTACTATTATTTATTATTTCATTCTTATCCTAGTCGAATTTATATTAATCTAATTAAGTTACATGCATATTTTTTTAGGGAATACATCCTGATAATTATCAAAGAAAATATTGAAGACGCAGAAGTCATTGGAGATACTAAATAGGATGGGAATGAAGAGAATGGTGTTTGATATATTAATGAAGATGTCTTATATGTTAGTATAGGTTACAAGTTGTATATATATTCTACCTATAAGATTATTATCGTTTTGATAGTTAAACTAACGAACGATGATTATGTATGGTGTACTATATTTTATATAAGGATAAATTATTGTTATAAGTAAATATTGCTACAATAGGTATTATGGACATTATTGTCGTTTTACTAACAGATAATATATATATATATATATATATATATATATATATATATATATATATATATATATATATATATTGTGGATACTACTTTTAGTCACAGATTTTTTTTGTGGGTAATAGTTTTAGTCATAGATATTGTTTTGTGGACAATACTTGTAGTCACAGATATCATTTTGTGGTTAATACTTTTACTCACATATATAATTATGGGTATAAATTTTACCAACAGATAAATATATGTGGGCATAAGCAACTAATACCAATAGATCATACATATCTGTGGGTAAAATTTTTAAGCACAGAGTTTTTACCCACAGATTTGTTACAGAAAAATTTCTGTTGGTAAAAACTTTTGCCAACAGAAACATGGCTTTTACCAACAGATAAGACCTGTTGGCAAACGTCAATTATTTTGTAGTGAAACTATATATCAAAATATAACTAGAATAAAACAATTTTAAATATATCTAATATTTTATAATATAATATATTGTCTCATCTACAACTATACCAAAGTGTACCTCAAGGGAAAAAAAGGCTAATCTAATCCGACGAAGATATCATCCTCATCTTTATTTTCATCTTGATGCTGAAAAGGCTATAGAGACTAAAAAGTTTGGAAAGGCTGAGGAGGGATGTAATACATTATATTATCTATGTGTCCATCCATACGATGTATCCCGATGGCGTGGATTCAAACCACATCTAAGTTTTCATTAGAAAATCCCCTATATATATATATACACACACATCATACAACAAATTTTTAAGTTATAAATATTATATTACTTAACGGGATGAAATACATAAAAAAAACTATTATGTTGACCTTTTTTAGTGATATATTTTCTTATACTTAATTTATTATATTGAATTTATTATTTTGAATATATTTTCTTATACTTAATATATTTTACTTAATTTATCATTTTGGTTACACTTTATTAGAATTAATATATTATTTTTAATATATTTTCTTATACTCATCTATTATACTCAATTTATTGTTTTTTATATATTTTATTATATTTAAATTATATATATCTACTTTTCTTAATTATACTTGAATAAAGTGTTATCTTTTTTAAGTAGAAATTATATTATATTATGTTATTATTATAGTTAATCTATATATATATATATATATATATATATATATATATATATATATATATATAACTTTCCTTAATTATATTTAAATAAGCCTACACATATAGGTTAATAAATATAGATTATCTATAATAATAATAATATATATTATAGTTAATCTATACATATCTACTTTTCATGATTGTACTTATATCAAGTATTATCTTTTTTAAGTTAAAACTATATTATGTTAGTATTATACCTAATATACATCTTCTTCTTTTTTAAATAATGTATCTAAAACTATGAGATATATAAAATTAATCTTTAATATTTTTTTAATCTTATTTAATTACTTCTAATTCCCACATTGTGTTATTTTATTTTATTCAAATTTATTACCTTTATATCTAATCCAGTCCAATCTAATATATTTAAATACTAATACAATAAACAAAATAACTAAAATAAAGAAATAATACAATCCATTTTCAAATTATCACAAATTAATCTCATTAATCTATACAACATATCAATATCACAAATCACAAAAAATACAAATTTATATCACAAATCCATATGCATTAGTCTACATTATCATTCATATACATATTCATTAATAACATATACACGCTACATATATATACACACTACAAATCCATACATATACACACTACAATATATATATATATATATATTCATTAATGAGAAATAAATACTAATAGTGGTGGAGAGGAGAAGCGGTCGACGGTGGTTGAGGGTAGCGATGATGGTCTTTCGGTGGCTCCTCCAAAATGGAAAAAAAATTACTTACTTCTAAACACACACACACAACAACAATAAAAACAACAAAAACAACAACAAAAATAAGAAAAAACCAAAAACACACCCTAAATAGATGGTGAGAGGCTACAGTGGTGGCGGAATGGGCGGTAGTGGCCAAAAATTAAACTTCTAAAACCCAACAAAAAAGAAACTAACCAAGTACTACAAACACTCTATATAAACAATTAATTCACAAAAAAATAGCAAGAATGAGTAGAATTTGAGAAGGAATGCCAAGAGAGATGGATAAAGTCGAGAGAGAGAAGAGAGAAACCATCATAGGTGAAGAAAGACAAACGGAGGCAGAGGAAAAAAGAGTCTGGTCTAACTTTTTAATAGGATTTATAGCAATGACAAAGGTCTTTGCTATAAATGGTTTCACTTATGGCAAAAAAAAATATGATGTGCATAGCACGTGACGCATGTGGCCGCAAAAAAAAAAAACATGTCGTCACTATAAATTTTGTTGATTGAATTAATTTTTTGGGAAAATAAATCGCCAATTTTTTAGTAAAACTTGTTGCAGCAACAGAGATCTATAGCAACGACATTTATGATCACTAGAAACCTTTTTTTTAAAAAAAAAATAGATGAATTTATTTTTGGGAGGGGGAACTTTTCTGGCAAAATTTATAGCCTCAACAATGTCGTTGAAAAAAAAATTATAGTGATGACAACTTTCCTCTAATTATTTAGTGTCGCTACTATATCTGTAGCTACGATTTTTTGTTGCTATATTTATTTTATGGCAACGACAAGTTGTCATTGCTATAGATGTCATCGCTATATGTCCATTTTCTTGTAGTGATGTTACATAACACATTATCAATTTTAAAATTAATATGCATTTGTTTAGAGACCATCTTACCCCATTATCTTTCTCGAGTCTTTATAGAGAATACAACCTAAGGTGCTTTATGATCTTAAACCAAACGTTTTCATCATTTATTTACTTGCTACATTTATGCATGACCCACTATCAACAATATCTTTGCACACCTTATCTCCCACCTTGTACTTGGTCCAGAAAATTTTGTCTCTTTGAATTGAAGTTGACTATAAATGCACCTAAAGAACTCTTTGATTAATCAAACATTCTCTACACCATCATCTTCTTCAACGTGACCTTCTTCCCATGTATATTCCTCCTTGGTTGCATGTATCCATGTGATTAAAGAGTCTTTTAGTTCTAGACAATCACGCTTGCTGCATTTCATCATGTCTAGAAATTTGAGTACTAAGTTGTTGAATTTGAGCAATCGATGCTTTATACATGTCATCCTTTTTAATACTTTGGTTTTTTTTAACAAGGTTATGCTTTCCAAGACAAAATGTGTCCTTCCCCTTGATTTGGAATGAAATCCCTCAACCTTGAAGGGTTTTTGATTGATTCTTGATAGAATCGATTGAATATATGAAAAAAAATGTAAGATTTGCAAATATTACTTTTGATGTGTGATTATGTCTACATAAACTAAGATTTTGGTACCAATTTTTATATTTTTTTTTGCATCACAACATAAAAAAATGCTAATTGGGATCAACAATGCACAAATTAAATGAAGAAAAAAGGAAGAAAGAATGGTTATTTTCAATGATTAAGATTTAGTTGTGAGGGTTAGGGTTTATGATTTGTGTTAAGGCTTTGAGGTTAATTGATGAGTTTTTTTAATCATGTGTTAATGGTTTGATTAATGAGGTAATTATGGGAGGTGAAATAAATAATAATAATAATAATAATAATAATAATAATAATAATAAGGGTAGTTATGGTTGTGTTAATCATTAGTTAAACACGATAGTTAGGGTTAGGGTTATGAAAAGAAGAAGATAAACTTAATGGTTGAATGTTGTGGGTGTATCAATTATGGGATGGTTACAATGGGATATTAATGTGCTTAATTAAACACAAATATACCTAATTTAATGACATATAAATTAAAAAAGATAATATTTATTATGAATCATACATAAATCACAAGCAAGGAAGAACTCACATAGAAAATATGTTGAAGATTCAAAGCTGTTTTAACTTATATTTGATGATCATCAAAGTTTGCAACCTATAATTTTATATGTAAATTACACCTCCTCAAATATAAATCTTATATTCAAGATAATATATAAGAATAGAATATAGAACACATAAAAATCGTGCACTAACTGACACACTAACAAAATAAACTAAAGATAAAATTTTAAGCTAGATAACATTATCAAACAAAATCTTCTAACTAACTAATATATAATATAGATATGTTTGAATTTCGCCCTCCATCAATGCCTTCCACATGTGCCAAAAAGATGGTTTATTAAAATTTTCATAATGACCAATACCTTTTCATCTAATCCATACCTAAGTAAGTAAACACATTATTAGGCTTAATCATACTAGCTTGACCCAATTCCTCATCCAAGGCTAAAATAATGAATTTTAATATTAATTAAACCAATTCATGACTTGTAGAATTTTTAGGATATTCCTTTACATCACAATTAGTGTAATAGTCATTACAAATACAATTTACAAACATAAAATCACAAAAAAGTTATTCCAAATATTTTGTCTCAAGAGAGATAAAAATCATAAAAAAAGGTTGTTACAAGTAATATTTTTTGCACCAACATTGTTGTCCAAAAAACAATGATCTACATGACACAAATTCATATTATGTTTTTTCATAAACATTAAGAGTCTGTTTGGTTTGAAGAAAATTAAGTGGAAAGGAAAATGTAGAGGAAAGAAAATTAAAGGAAGAAAATAAAAGAAATTTATTTTCTTTTCTTTGTTTGGTTGTTGGAGAAAATTTTGTGGAAAATTAAAATCTTGGAAAATATTTTTCATGTTTGATATATAGAAAGAAAATTCTAAGAAAAGTTAAATGTTATTATTTAAATATTATTATACATTTAATGTTATCAAAAATATTATATTGATATACAAAAAATTACATAAAATTTCTAAAATTTTTATAAAAACTCCATAAAATCAATACTTATTTCAAATTTTTTTTATAGAACTATTCTAAAATATTACATGAATAAATTACAATAATTTTAAAAAAAGTTTAAAAAAATACAAACCCATTATCTAAACTCGATAACAAAATATATATCTATATCTAGGGCTGTGCAAAAAATCTATAATCCGAAAATCTGATCCGATATTTAAAAAATCCGATCGGAGTTTTAGGATATCCAATCCGGGTTTTAAAAATCGGAGCGGATATCCGATCCGGTCAAAATTAAAAATTTTCGGAGCGAATATCCGATCCGATATTTTTTCGGATTATCCGATCCGATTAAAAGATCCGGTATATAACAAAAATATTTTTTAAAAATAAAATATATAAATATTTTTTGATTAAATAAATTAAATATATATTTATTTAACCCAAAAATTATGAATTTATGGACTTTAGATTATTTTTGTATTTGTGTTATGGACTTTGGACTTTTGATTATTATTGATTTGTTGTATTTGTTATGGACTTTGGATTTTTGAATTTATATTAATTTAACTCTAGCAGGTTAAAATATCCACATATGGATATTTCAATACGGATGTTTGGATATCGGATATCGGATATCCGAATTTAAATTATCAAATTTTTGGATATCCGGTCATAAATAAGTCTTTTTTGTTGAAAAATAAATATTTTTCGGATAATTGGATGTACCGGATATATCCGATATCCGTATCTAATTTTTCGCATATCTGACTATTCGGATATCCGCTATTAATGGATACAGATACGGATATAGGCTACTAAATATCCGATCGGATCGGATATCCGAAAAAAAAATCCGACCGGATACGGATATCCGGTTTTGCACAGCCCTATCTATATCCGTATCCTAATTTGGTGGGTATTTTTTTTCTCCTCCATATCCATAATTACGTCTATTCATCCATATCCGATTATATATCTATCGGATAAAATATATTAGATTTCGGTTAAAACTCATCAAATTTGAAATAAAATTTAATTAATGTTAGAATTATATGCTTAGATTATTAAAATTTTTCTCTATAAATTATTTATATATTATACATTTAAATATCTTTTACTGCTATTAAGTTAATATTTTATTATCAATAAATTGAGTTTTTATAGGTGAGTTAAACTTTAACAACCATTCTACTTTAAAAAATATTTTATTATTAATATACTAATTTTTATCATTAACATATTATTTTTTAGACGTAAATTGATCGTTTACTATTAATAATATTCTACTTTAAAATAGATCTTTTATTGATAAGATATTAATATTTTATTACGAATTTATTAATCTTTCTTTATTAGTAAATTAATTTTTCATTCACGAGTTAATAATTTATTATTATTTTAGGATCGTAAATCATGCAACAGGTTCAAAAGCGCACCGACTTCTATAAAATAAAGCATCAAAAGTAAATTTCAACAAAGAACCCATAGAAAAAGAAAGGAAATGGCAAATGGCATGAAGGCATTATAGCTGAGGAAAGTGAGAGAGGTTTCCTGTTAGTTTCCTCAGGTTTAGCTGAGGAAAGTTAACATGTATATTATTCCTCCACTTTTTCCACAATATTTTCTTTTTTTTTTTATAATTTTCCTAACAACCAAACATATAAAAAATATTTTCCTTCTATTTTTTTTCCTTTCCTTACTATTTTCCTTAAACCAAATGGAGCCTAATTATTTGCGATAACATGTTAATTACAAAGTATTTTTTGCGATGACATTTAAAAAAAAATTTGGAATTTCAATATTTGATTATTTCCAACAACAAGTCATCCTAAAAAAGTGACTTTTTCTACAGAATTTTCAAAAAATTGAATTTGAAAATTGAAAATTGAACTCTAAACTTTTTGTAAAATTTTGAAATTTTGAATATTTCAGATTTTGTGCTATTAGAATTTTTTTTGTGGCAAAATTTTCTTAAATAAAGGGATTTTGAAATTTGAATTTTCTAGGAAAACTTGAAATTTTGATTATTTGTAAAGACATGTTGTTAGAAAAAAATATTTTTTTGAGATGGTATTTTTTGAAAAATATTTATTGCTAGCTTTTCAATTATTTCCCATGATACGTCATCACTAATAACTCTTATTTTTTCTACTTTATGCAATATGATATATAAAATTTAATATTCCTAACTGTTTAGGCAAAACAAGTAAGTTAAACGATAATTATCATAACTATTTAAGCATTAGATAGTTAAACACAAGCAAGTTAAACGTTAATTGTTACAAATTTTTAATCATCTAAGGTCTAAGCCCTCATCATCAACCTGATGTTGTAACATATCTCATAGGGCTTGAGCAATAGATCTTGATCTCTTTCTAGAACTCACAAAATGCTTCAATTTATTAACCTAGCTCTGATGTGTTTCATGAATGTTTTTTTGGGCTTAAATAACAGTCTATTTTGAGAGAGGTAGCTCCATAACCTCGTCTACTACATAGACACACATAGAAAGATTAGATGACTCTTATAAACCAACATGTGATGGTAGAACACATCTACCCATTTAAATAAAAAGGAAGTCCTAATAATTTGCCTTTGATGACCATCTTGTGACCTCAATACTTCTTCCACTATTATAGTCTTATTGATTTCTTATGGGCTTTTAGAGTCCTATCTTAATCCCTCTCTTCTACCTTCACCTGTATGTTTTCCTAAACCTCATTTCGTTGCCTCGCCATTTGACCCTACAAAAAGAAATTCAACATTAATTTGTAAAAGCAAGCATATAAGCTATTTTATAATATTACATACATAATACTCTCTCATGGTATCAGAGATCCAATAACAATCTCTTCTGTGTAAATCCTTCTATGTCTTTATGGCCAATGGTAAATATTGTGTGTTCTAATTGGCCTTTCACATTGGTAAAAATAAGAAATTTATAATATTACCATAATATTACAAGTAGTAAAAATTTAAATATAGTTTTTGTATACCTTTGAATATTGATATCCTGAAATAAATATGCAATTGTGGAGGATAGGATATTTCATATTCACTCTACTTTTTTTTCCCAATTTTGAACAACTCTCTTCTACATAATTAAAATATTATAGCTAACATATTATATTAAATATTGTAATTAGCATTTTATCTTATATTTAAACAATATGTTATCTCACATATACCTACTTTCTTTTTATAATACTTAGATAAAATATTATATTTTTCTTTACTAAATTTTTTATTTTATTAACTAAAATTTTATTTTCTTATTTCTACACATAATCTTAAATTATATAATATCATACATATATGCATTTTCTTTTCTTATACATAAATAAAATATTATATTTTTCTTTACTTAATTTTTGTCCTAACTATACGCTTAATCTAATATGATATATATATATCAACATTCCAAATTTGTAATGAACCATAATTAAAAAAAAAAACTAGACAATAAAAATGGGCTTAAGGCATAACCACTCCGTACCTAAAACACTACATAATCCATTCTTAACTTATTTCTTCAACACCGTATTATCTTTTGTTTGATGAAATAATATTTGTGGAATTTTGATTTGAGGTAATATTTTTAACTTTGTAGGATGAGATAGTGAGACTACATGCTAGTAAGGCTCAGGCACCAGTATAAAAGAACGAGGATCCCTTTACCAGATATATAGACTCACCAATGATTGGCAAGATTGGCATAGTAAATGAGGTTCTTGGTAATAGACGTGGCTTCAGGAAGGGTGTTGGTCCCATATTATAGGGTGGATCTTCGATTTCTTCTGTTGGTAGTCATCCTCCATCATTAGAGTCTAGTACCTCATTGTTTGTTGTTGTAGCCCTTTCTCTTATGAAAACGAATATCTATGAGCTTTTCTATTCACAATAGATGCATATCAATGAATTGTTGATGAGAGTGACACATACACAAGTATCTAGGTCTACACCTCATGTGTCATTCCATCCCTCGCCTCCCTATGGTTAGCCCCAACACCAAATTCAAACTCATAAGAATCTCCCTCAATAAAAGAAAGATGATGATGATGATTATTTATAAACATTTTTTATCTTGGACATTTTTATTGGTTATGTAATTCAAAAAAATTTTAGCATCCTAAATACAATTTTAATGTTCTGATTAATAATTATTTGTAAATATCTATATGTATTTAATATGATATTATATATTTTATGGAATTAAAAAATATTGTGTTTATTTTCATTGCTAAAGCCTAAACAGTGACAATACATGGAGGAATTATGAAATAAAGACATTGTTAAAAAAGGTAATAGGGACGATATGCCATCCTTTGTAAGTTAAGTCTTTTTTTTAAGTTTCCATCCAATATTCATTTTTTTGAGAAATTTTTAAAAATTTCATTGTTATAACGATAATGATGGACAACATGTTGTCTTTATGATTTTTGAGCCAAGGTTTAAATTTTTAAATTTTTTGGACAAAATTTTAAAAGTTTTCGTTGCTAAAAGGGGCATTAGGGATGACATTACCATCCCTAGATGTTTAAAATTTAAAATTATTTAACCAAAATTTGTACTAAAAATTCACTATTAGTGTACTTGGCAACAACAATATTATCGTTAAAAGTCTCAAACGTGATGATCATTATTTCACTCCAGTTTTTTCATTTAAGTACGAAATATTAGGGATGATGTTTTAGTGACTACAATACTATTAGCAATGATAAATGTCATCACTAAAACTTCTTTTTCTAGTAATTCTCAAGCTTCTTAATTTCACTCCCATTTTAATTTGTATTGTGTATGATTCTTTAATTGCTAAGCTTTTTTGTTTGGTCTTTTGCAAGTTTTGGTAAAATCTATATCAAGAGCCATCATTAAATATTCATTAAATTTTACTTTTGATAACGGTTTTGCTAAAAACTATTATCAAATGTCAAATAATAAATTATATCAAGAACCACCATTAAAAATAAGTTATGACACTACCACGGAAATAACTTAAGATGATTATTAGTTTTGGCCTTTAATAATGATACCATACCATCATTCAAGCTAAACTTATGTAATCTTTAATGGATATTTAAAAATTATCATCAAATAACCCAAAAAACATGCAAAATGAAGGAATTTAGATAATAACTCTTTCCAAAAATTTCCATCTAAAGTCAATTTTTTAAACTACTATAGACAACAATTTATTAGAGAAACTAATATCTTAAGTTATTATTTAAAAAAAATCACGATTTGAACGAGCCTTTCATGTTACATGGCACAAAAAATTAGAAGCTTCATGTTTGTTTGAAATTAAAGAAAATAGTCGAAGCCTTCTGGGAACCTTTCAATTTGGTGGTAGATCCAAAGTTGAAGCCTCAAATTTAAATGGCAAAATAAGCCTAACATTTAAATATCCTCCAAATCTTTTAGATATGGAATTGCATGAACAAAAAGGATAGAAATGGCGGTATACCTACAACTAGAGCCTCAAATCTACTTGAAATCAAAGAAAATAATAATTCACCCACATTAGTGGTCGATATTGGATACTTAAAAGGATTGATAAGGCTACCTTTATCAAACATGTATACCTTCTTTTTAGAAAACTTAACTTTGAAGAACTTCACAATAAAGCATGCTTAACTTAGCATAATTTAGGAATAAGTGACTTCTTAGAAATTTTTTTGGAATGCATATGAGTTGAAAAAAATTAGGCTAAAAAAGACTCAGGTTGATATGTGTGACCAGTCATTAATCCTAAAATTTGTTTGAGTAACTACTTGCAAAAGGTTTTCTTGGATGCTATAAATGTTATCAGAGCAAAACTGTGATCGTGAGTAAAATTTGTATGAGCCAATCAAGGGCCTAACATGCCGATTATAATGACTAATAAAGATATTAGTGTAACACCCCATTTTAAATGCTTAAAAATTTCTTTAAAAAGAGTTGATTGTGGAAGCTAAACTGTAAGACATAGGATGTTACAGCTACAACTAGTATAAGTGTGGTTCCATTACCTTTCTTACAATAACTGTTAAGGCTAAAAGTTTATCCACTTAAATTAAAAACAAGAATTAATAAGGAGAAGATAAATATTTCATTAAAATATTAAACTATTTTGACAACAAAAGATTGAACAAAAGAGTTACAATTGATAAGAGAAAAGAAATATAGAATGGGATATAAAAGTTCAAGGGATATCTAGATCAAAATATACTAGAAGAGAAACCAGACAATCCTAACTCTTAAACCCTACCAAAGTCTATCAAGTTATACCCTCAAAGTACTCCAACAAAGTAAAGGCTTCCAATTCAATAGGTAAGGGACCATAAAAGAAAACCCTAGTATAATGATAGTGAGTGAACTAATACATAATACTAAACATGTAAAATATCACATGGAGCACATAAAATATAATTCATAGTATCATGGCATAACATATTAAATATTACATACGATAGATAAGTGCCACATTCATACCATAACTCATTTCATATAATATGTCACATGTTCATCACATCTAACTTAACTGTATTAAGTTTATTTCATTAATATAATTATACCAAGGGTGTCCTACGAAGTGAAACAACAACCATAATTAAGTCCTTCTACAATAATCACTTCTATACCACTTATAACATAATAAGGAATGTGTCGAGACAATTACCAATCAATATACCAAATCCAAATAGTGTACGAATGCAACTATCAAACCGACATACTAAAACCAAGTAGTGCGCTGAGGCATTTACCATACCAATAAACCACAACAATCCATTTAAATTCTCATACAACATTTTTTCCATTTTTAATTACTCGAGGGGATATAATAATAATCCGGAGACATATAAAGTACACTGGTTATACTAGCGCACTAAAACAACGCAATATCCTCCCAAATTGTAACTGAGAGCCATACAAGTACTTCGGTCATACTAGTGTAACAAGGCAATACATCCTTCCATCCTAGGACACACAATTCTTGAGTATTAATTTTCCTTATAGGGCCCGTAGGTCACCTATAGAGTAGACTAGAGCCTTAGCTGAAATACTAAGACATCTGATGAAACCACCAAACCAAATCGAGAGATTCTATCTCATTTCTAAGGTATCTAACCCTAATGAACAACCATTTCTAAATCTCAAGATCTTCCACTTTATATATTAATATATTAATATATTAATGAGGTAATCATAAAATATCACATAATGCAAAACAATTCCACTTCCATGCTTAATCATTTTTCCTTTATTTTCAATGACTTAAGTCAACCATAAGGTCAATGATCTAATTTAAAGTAAAAGGTCAACCTAGGAATCTATTAAGGCCATCCTAGTCCAATTATTCACTCTTTTGGGATAATTAAGCATAAATTACCAAACTACGCTTTTATGTTATTTACTCAATAATTTTCCACTTCAATACCAATTATTATTAGTATCAATTAAAATTTACGAAATGAATAAATAACATTAAAATAGGTATGTTAATGTAGAATTAAGAATTTTAAAAAAAAAATTAAAAGTGACAAATTTATCATTTTGCCCTTAAAACAAATTAATCCCATTTAACACATAAAATGATAAAACCATAATTATACATAACTATTTTACCACAAATAACCCTAGTATGTTATCATACATATATTAAAATACATAAATTTAACATACCTTTGCATAAAAATATATGGTTACATACTTATAGAAATTAATAACATTGCATGACACATGCATATTTTCTCATAATTTTACAAGAAAGCACATATTATGCTTAAGCATATCATAGGAAACTCCAAACATGATATCACATAATTTTTACATATTTAGTAGATGGATATAGGTTAAATATTTCCAAACAAAAATAGCAAAATAAAAATAAAGAACCATCAAAAGAACTTCAACACCTTTGAAAAATGGAGGCACAAGAGGAGGAGAAAAAGGATGACAAATTCACAATTGAACCAAATATTTAACCTTATTTACTTATTTAAAAATAAATAAATTCTATATAGAATAAAATGTAGAAGTAAAAATAGGAGAATAAGGAGAAAGAGAGGAGGATGGGTCTCAGTCATAGACTCCACAAAGCTTAAGAACACTTAATAAAAATAACCAAATAAAGAGATGTGTAGGAGAAACCTAGAGGAGAAAATGAGATAAAGGATAAATGAAAACAAATCAAGAAAATAGGGTATAAATAGGGAATGGAGGAATTCAAAATCTACAGTCAAAAGAGGGGGAGAAGTAGCTCGTTCAACACTTGAATGACAAAGTAAAATGCGCTTGAGTGTGTAAGGTGGTGAAGCATATTTAGCTTTATTAAAGTTATGAAAACCACAACAATAAACCAAGGGATGGGGGAGGTGATGGTGTGAAGTTTCAAGGTAAAATTTGAGCACGGGAAATACAAGTGAAGAAGGTTTGGTGCAAAAAAATTTATATATCAAAAGGATACAAGTAACATAAATATAAAGTATATGAAAGTGAGATTGCCTCAAATTTTAGTTGAATGAATAAGAAAATAGCCAAATTGATAAAAAAAAAAATATTTTCATGGAAATGTATAGAAGAAATTTCAAGAGTAAATGGTAATTTTCGAATTTATAAATTATTTTTAGTGGTGGAAAGATCAATAAAGGGGATAAAATTAATAAAAATAGAAAAAAGCTCATAAAATAATTAAAATTTATTAAAACCCTAATAATAATATTCTAAACCTCCATGTAAATTTCCATGAATTTAAAACAATGTTAGATCCATAGAATATTGACCTAATGGTGAACTAATAAGTTTATAAGGTAATTATGAAAATAAACACCAAAACTATTCCTAAAATCACAAAAAATTCTATATCCTCCTATTTACTTATTTATAACCTAAATATAAGTTTTTAGAAAATTTAACACAAATTTAATATGATTTTTAGCTAACATACCTTAATCATATATTTTATGTATAAAATTCAAAAGGGATAGCAAAGATAAATAAATTTAAACTAAAATTTAAATATTTACATTTAAACCTATTTTGGACCCAAATAACATTTCATAAGAATGTTTTTCAATTTATAACTTAAAGCTTCATAGATATGAATAGTATTTTACAAGCAAAGTGCATTTAGCTGCAAAATTGTAATTACTAAAAAATTATCTAAAATAATCTTGAAGCTATAAAATATCCTAAAATTATTTATATAATTAATTACACATCAAATAGCACACTTAACTATTATTATAAATAATTATAACTAGTTAGGATTAGGGTATTACAGTTAGCGACCACAACACATCATGAACGTTGGATTATTGAGTGGAGTGTATGTAATAACCTCAAATTAGCAGTAGATAGCTGAGGCTTAAAATAATTGATAAGACTACCTAGATCAACTAAGAATATTTTTTATTCAGAAAACTTATCCATAAAGAGCTTCATAGTTAAGTGCATTTGACTTTGGGCATTTTAAGAGTTGGTGACCTGTTGAAAAGTTGTAGTTGTGATTTGATTGTGGTAAGAATTGCAATTGAATGATAAAGGACAATGTCAAATTTGATATGGGATATATGTCAAATGAATTATGGTCAATAAATTCATTATTTGATTAAAAAATATTTTTAAATAATTTATTTGAGCAAAAAGTTAATTAAAGAGGGATTTATTGGAAAAGATAGCAAATAAATCCCCAAATATCAAAAAATTTATAGACATGTGTGGGATAATATAGGGAGACCAAATATATAAAATATTTGGTCAATTATTTAATTTGGGGTTAAAAGATATTAAAATAATTAAATTATGTAAAATCACACAGTGTCTGGTCGGCCACCAAACCTCTTAGGTGATGGATCATTCCATTTGAAGTTTGATTGAGGGAATCTAAGATTATGGTTTTGAGGTAAAATAAAGGGCTTAGAAGTTAAAATAAGATATTTAATGAATGATAATGGGTTAAGGGAGGATTAGGAAGTTAATCACTTGAAGATTAAGGTTTTGAAAATTTGGAATGTTACACATAATATAATGTTGTATTACCTTATTAATTACATGATTATTGTTAATACATAAATAATTAATAAAAAGTGATGGCACGAATGAAAATTATGCTTTAACTTTTTTAAAATGACTTTCATCTTTATACAAAAAGTTAATGATATAATGACTTTATTTTTTATACGAAGAAAGTATATATATTTCAAACCTTAATTTATTTAGTTAATAATATTGTAGATATCTTATTTTTGTATGTTTATTACGCAACTATAATGGCCCGATTAATGAGTATAAAAAATAAAAATAGCTACACACACACATACATGTACATTTTAAACCTTAATTCATACTACCTCCAACTTTGATAACTGTTATTTTAGCAAGTTAAAGAAGAACAAATCACTTACCCAACGAAAATTTAACCTTGAGCTTAATTTTGAGCTGTAAGGTTGAAGATTGTTGGACCGCGCTTGAACTTGTTATTATAGTCTTGTATAGACGGACATGAGTAGGGTTGTTCAATATGTCGACATAAAAGGGTAGAGTAACTTAGAAAAGAAAGCACTTACCAAGGATATGATTATACGAATAATGCGAAGCTTTATCCATTTATGCTCTCGGATTCACTTTACTTGATTAAGTTTAGTTTGGATGAAGGAATTTTAGGGAAAAAATTATTTAAAAAAAGAATTTGTAATGTTTGTTAATTAAAGTATTATATTTGTGAATATATTTTGAAAGTTTTAAAATTTATATTAAAATTTTATAGAATAAAATTGTAAAATAAATTTATGGTGTGTTTAGATATATATTTATAGATAAAAATAGAAAAAATATATAAATATTCTATTTAAATTTCTTGTATCCAGGTTATAAAAAAAAATAAATGTCTCTCTATTCGGGTTAAGCCTTAATTTAGATACTGCTAGTGCCGTAGCAAATAGAAAAGGTAGAAGAAAGAAAAATACACTTATGCATACTAGTAAAAAGTACTAATAGTATTTAAGAGAGTGGGCCGGGCTGAGCCTTGGGAGAGGGTTAGCCTCGAAAAACTCCCCCGGAATTTTAGGGCACCCCTTTGTCTCTCTGCAGAGGGTGCAGAGACTTAGAGTGGCTGAGAGTAGACCACATATATTTCACAACCTTACCCAGAAATATGAATCTGACGGATCGAAAGATTGAGCCACTGGTTTAATGTTAACAGTCAACGAGAGTACATGGAAATGATGAAAAGCCAGACACCAGAAAACTCAGACATGGTTACTGTCTTTGTCAACAGGGTCGACTTAACAGTTAACTCCCCTCCCCCCGGGGCGCAAACCAGCAAGGAGAGGCGACTAAAACCTAGCTAGTGAGAGAGAGAGAGAGAGAGAGAGAGAGAGAGAGACATGGCTCTTGAAATGGTCATCAGTTTGACTGGGAGTAGGGCAGATCCAACACCCTGTCAACAAACCCCTTCCCCTCTGGTTTACCCCCTGTCCTTCCCCCAATTGTCTCCATCACGTGTATTAATATGTCCTTCTCTCTCGGTCTTTTCATATATTGAGAATTTTGTTGAAAGATCAAATAATTTTACATGTCTAGATAGCTAGCGAGGCTTCTCTCTGCCTCATTCTAAATTAGAAGCTGTTTTTACAATGATCTTGGCCAAATTGTGTTGGTTCGTGTATCTTTGGATTTGTATTTTCAGCTCAAAAGGCTATTTTATAATTATTTTTTAAAATTTATATTATTTTAATTATAGAATAAAATAACTAACAATTATAATTAATATTTAATATTTATCACTCCTCAAATATGTACTAAATATAATATGTTAACTATTTCTCTAACAATATTCGAAAACACATTAATTTTCAAATCACAGATGCTATAAAATTTGATGTATATAAGGTGGTAACATCTGTCTGTATCTACTCCGAAAATTACGGTCAGCCAAATTTAAATCTAATTTAAACATGAATTCATCATCTAAAAAGCAATTGATGATGATAGGGATTTAAACCAAATACCTAAACATCCAAACTCTTTTAGGTATTCTATTGCATGCGTTGAAAATATCACCGAAGATGTAGAAGATTTATGAAAAATCAAGGAAATTGAATGAAAAACATAAGATTCGTTCAACTATCAAATTAGTACTTCATTTAACATGGCAAGGCCATAATTATTTGTTCGAAAAAGTTTAAAATTATTCTCATCTTTATCCAAAATAATAATAGAAAAAGGTATTCGAATATTTTTCGATCATGTTCTAATTCATTAGTTTAAAAAAAAAATCGATCAAATCCTACACAAAATCGTTACTTTTGACAAAGTATTTTGTCGCACAATTGTAGATTAGAGCTAGCTTACCTACCTAATTACTCTTGACCATCTCATCTTCCAACAACTTTTAAAAGAAGCAATCACTCTCTCATGATGCAAGGTTCAACCTAAAACTAAATTTATTAGCAAGCATAGCACTAACGCTAGCGCACATTCTTTATCACGGTCACACATGTACGTATATATGTGCTATTATTATTGACATGGGTGATTTCATCTTTGATTGACCATTTCAAACAATGGAGACCACTAAACGCTCCTTGGTCCGTCCAAGTAAGTGCTCGCTCTTAATTAATTGCGAACCAATTTGTCGTATTAGCAATATTGATTTTTTAAAAGTGATTAAATCCTTTTTCCATAATCTCGATTACAACAGCACGATAGGCCAATAATACCGCTTCTTATCTATGGACTTAAAACTTAACGACTAACTCTAATCAATATGCATAATCAAGTCCGATCTATTGATGATGTCACTATTATGCGTACCTATCTTTTGATAGATAAAAAGCGGTTTGTACCATTATAGCTGGTTTGGAATATACCACGTTATAATAAATAGTTTCTTCTAGCAGCTGCTTGCTTCTTATTTTTAATATAATGATATTATGATTGCAGATTTGTAATAATAATAATTCATTTAAAGCATCTTTAGATAAAATTTAGGTGTTAGCCTAAAAGTTGATTCAATAAAAACTCAATTTGCGTGATTGTTAGTTGAATTAATTTATTTTATACAGATTATTTTTTTCCGATTTAAAATATATATTGTTATGTTTTTTAATGAGTAAATTTGATAATTAATTTTTTATAGAATATAATACAATATAACATAAAATGAATAATTATTATATTCATATAGAATAATATTTTAGTAATACTTTTTTTTATCAATATATATTATTAAAAAAGAATAATAAAAGTTTGCCTTTTAAGTATGTAATACTATATATTTTGAACTAGATCGAGGCACAAGTGGATCTTCTTGTTTACGTGATGTGTGTGTATATATGCTATTTTGTGTATTACGGTCTACCCTTGAAAAATGAAAAACATTGAAAGAAACACGGATTGAAACTCATATATGCAGGTTTTGTTGCTAATTGACGAGATACAACAATTAATTACCAAGTCCAATTAAGCCGTTTTAATAATTTTGTCTTATTTATAAATACAAGTCATATATGTTTTTGATTTAGTTGTTGAATTATTTTTTATTTATTATATTATTGAACTTTAATTACTTTTTATTCTTATATCCAATAAAAATAAGAGTACTTTGTTCCTTTTTTTACGTACGTCGGTTAAGAAAACACAGTTAGGGAAGGACGGAGGAAGTAGTAATTAATTAGCTAGCTAGCTACTTTCGCATACAATATATATACACACACACACACACACACGCATTCAGTGCCGTGATCACGAAAGGTTAGGGATACGATTACGAGGGGATTGCCCAGCCCTCGGAGAATTTGAGGTTATTTTTTTCCCCACATCTTTCAATCATAACCACTTTCATTGCTTCTGTACTATGGATAAATTACTGCTAGTATTTATGTTACCAATTTGCTTTGATGAAATAAAACTAGAAAAAGAAGAAACAAACTTTTATGTGGATATACCAAGTAACTTATCCTTTCCTTTCTTAATTTAATTAGTAGCCCTTTCTTTCTTTCGTTAGTGAGAATTAAGTACTAATTGTTTGTTAATGAGAAGTAAGTACGAATTGAATTTTAAATCTACTGTGTTATGGTATATATTTGCATCCAACATAAAATCCACTCCCCCCCTCTCTCTCCCTCTCCCTCTCTTCGTTTTATACGGATTGCCACATGCAAAGGGGTTGTGTGTGTGTGTGTGTGTATAAAGAGAGCTTATATTTATCATTCCTAGGTCAAATCCTATGATATGCCATAATATATATGTATATAATGGAAAAGTGGATTTCGAAGGGAATTATTTTAAATTATATGAAAATGATTGGCTATGCTTTTCCAGAATCAGGCCACAAGTTCCTATTTCTAAATTAAGGAATCAAAAGTATTTAAATTGCCGTTAAATCAACTATTAAGAGGGGGGGGGGAGGAGGAAAAAACAAGTACTATTTCCTGTCGATAAGAACTATTACACTTCTTTTCAAAAGGCGTCGGTTATTCCCTTACATTTTTTATTTAGTTGACTTGAAACATTCATCAGCAGAAACAGTATATGTTACATAGTCCATGCGCCTCTATGAAAGATAATTTATAGTTGTCATGGTGTATTAAATCGGCTTTCCTAGCTGACATATATGCTTAAGGATTACTCAAAATATAAAGAAAATCAACATTTAATACTACTAGCTACCACATTTATGTACAATTAGTTTTCCAACAATATAATTTCAAAAATTAAATAAATATCTAACATTCCTTTGACGTCATTTTATATTTATTTCTAAATCTAATTTTATCAAGTATTCTTTATATATATATATATATAAAGTGTTAGTTAATATGCCTTTTGCTATAAACTATATACATGTATTAGGTATACTAACAAGGTGAGATAGGGACAAAAATATTGTCCCCTTTCTATAATCCACCTCGGTCCCTGA
Source organism: Tamarix austromongolica (assembly GCA_039764185.1). Lineage (NCBI taxonomy): Eukaryota > Viridiplantae > Streptophyta > Magnoliopsida > Caryophyllales > Tamaricaceae > Tamarix > Tamarix austromongolica. The sequence continues at coordinate 59,409,492 of CM077809.1, forward strand.
TTCTTTGTTTTCAAGAATCTCTACCCCTAGTTTCGTGGGGTGGAGATCCTAACAATCATTCTAATATCCTATCTCACATTCCCATCCTTTCAACTTATAATAGTGACTAAGAATGCAACTTCAGCTATGAATAAATATGAGCACGATACTGTAACATCCCGACACACTAGGCGTAGGTAGTTATTTGAAGCGCTTTCAAGATTGATTGGTTGACTCCACAAATCAACATGAATTCTTTCAACGAGCTTTATACTCATTCACACGCTTCCAAAATTTTTTTTGAAAAGGTTTTAAAACTTTATTGGAGAGTCACCTATCCTAAAATTTACTCCATGACAAACACGCTTTGTAATACCCATAAATTTTATTTAGTCTGAATCCTTATTAATTTAAATTTTAACCTAACCCTAATCCTAAACCTAAAATTTTATTTTCTCTTTTCATCCTTTTTTTTTCTTTCATTTCCCTTCACATGTGCCTTACTCCCTTTTCCTTTCCCTCGATCTACGCACAATCCCTACCTTGTCTCCTTTCCCCTTTCAAACCAAACACACCCCAACCCCATGCAACCATGTTGTCCTCACCTTCCCCTTCCGAGCCATGCAACCTAGCTTCCATCACCTACTTCCCAACACCAACCCTTTGCACCCTTGGGCCCAACCTGTGCCCCTATCACGCTAAACCTCTGCCATCCCATGCGAAAACATAGCTCCCTATCATTTTTCCTATGCCTCACCCCCAACCATGCCTCTATATACACATATACATGCACCCCCTTCTCAACTCTTTCCTCTTCCTTTCTCTTTTTTCCATTTTCTATTGATAAGGAACATCTTTCCTGACCCCCTCATTCCCTTCCTCCTTCTCCTAGCCCTATATGTCACTGTTGTTGCTACCTAGCACCACCACCAATGAGCCTTCCCTTATCCTTCTTCCCTTCTCTGTTGTCGCACCTTACCACACCCACTAACTTGCCTTTTCTTCTTCTTTCCCCATGCGTAATGTAGTCACCCTCCATTTCCCAAGTGATTTGTCAACCCCCTACTACCACCAAACACTCCTTGTTGTTGCTGGCCATCAACCCTAGCTACACTACACCACCACCATCACCTTGCTTGACAACCATCACCACCATAACCATACCTTTTCTCCATCTCGTTTACCCTATTCATTTTGGTTTTAGCTGAGGCACGTTCAGCCCATGCTGACCTAGCATGGTCGTGCACTCCCTTGCACACCCAACCTATGCATTCCTTCTAGCCCGTGCACCACATGTGCATCATTTTCCCTCTGAACTCATGCATGGCCTAGTAGTGCTCTTTTGCATACCCTTATCTTTGGCCCTTGTAATCCTTTTCCCCTAACCAAGCTGCCTTGCCTCATCCTTAAAGTACTACCATGCCCTCCACCATGCACTACCCCTTAACAAGCCTTTCACTTTTGGTTATCTCCAATTTTCTCCATCTCCTAAAATGAGTTTAAGCCTTCTCTACCTTGGTGATGTGGTAACCTCGCACATTTAATAAGCTTGATTATTATGAATTAGTTGATGGTTTTGGATTAAAATGCTAACATATTTGGTTGTCTTGATGTAAGGAGTTCGAAGAGGTTGACTAGAGACTAATTAGGGAAATATTACTTTATTTCTTTTGCTTGGATAATAGGTAACAATATAATTCTACTAAAATATGAACCCATGTGGACACATATATGGTTGTTATGTTGCCTAGGATATGTTTTATGCATGTGTACTTTTGGAAGGATATATGCATGCTGACTAGAGACTAATTAGGGAAATACTACTTTATTTCTTTTTCTTGGATAATAGGTAACCATATAATTCTACTAAAACATGAACACATGTGGACACATATATGGTTGTTATGTTGCCTAGGATATGTTTTATGCATGTGTACTTTTAGAAGGATATATGCATGCTTGAAACATCAAAATCTTATAATAAGTATGCAAGTGTTATGAAAGAAAAATGTGAATGTTGAGAGTATGATATTAAGTAATTAGCATATGTTTGACTTATTATTTAACATGAGATATATGTATATGTATATGATATATATATATATATATATATATATATATATATATATATATATATATATATATATATATATATATATACAGGTGCTTGTTTAGGGTTTTGTCGGGGTATGTGACCTTATCAAGTTCTTATGTTTATGTCATATTAAGTATTTTGTGATTATCACTACATGTCGTAACTAAGGAGAAAATATAGCATGATTACATACAAGAATGATTATCACTACATGTCGTAACTAAGGCTTGAAATACCTCCTTGCATACATCATGGTATTAATTGTTATTTTAAATGTTGAATCAAGCTATAAACTTGTACCTATATGTTGCATGAAATACATGACACAATGGAAATGCGTGATTAGGGTTTTTATATGTAAGTTGCGAAATGCATGCATAATGGAATATATAGTTAATTTTTAAAACTTACTTATGTGCCGAACTATTAGTAATTATTATTTTTTAGCCTTTATATAATAAATTATCATTTAAATAAGGTTTGTTATGAAATTTGATAAAATGGTGTAAGTAGGGATTTAAGGGTATTTTGGTCATTTTTGATAGAATGCCTCAAATAAGAATAACTTGGCATGGGATGACCTAAGTGTATGGAAAGGTTGACCATAGTGTTGAATTTGACTTTGACTTGGACCATTTATCTTAGAGGCGACATGTATATTTTATAATATAGAAAAAATGGCTCAATATGGAATTGGAATCATAGTTTATTATGTGATATTTTATGATCACCTTCTTATGATAATAACATTTAAATTATAAGACCTTGACATTTAAGAAGGATTTCTATTTAGGGTTATCTACCCTAAAGATGAGGTACAATCCCTCATTTTAGTTTGGTGATTTCATCAGATGTCTCAGCATTTTAGCTAATGCCCTATTCTACTATATAGGTGACCTATTGAACCTATAGGGGATATCGATACATAAGAATTAGGTATCCTAGGTTTGGAAGGTACATTGTTTCCTTGTGCACCAGTATGACCAGTGTGGTATTATGCAACTGGATTGGATGGTTGAGAGGGTACTATGATACCTTGTTCCCTAGTATAATGAGTGAACTTTTATGCCTCTAAGATATTTTTATATCCCCTTTGAGTAATTAAAAATGGAAATAATGGTTGCATAATGACTTAAATGGATTATTGTGGTTTGTCAATTTGGTAGTTGCCTTCGTGCACTAATTGGTTTCGATATGGTGGGTTGATAGTTATATCCATGCACTATTTAGATTTAATGTATTGTTGATGATTTTCTTGGTGCATTTCTTATTATGTTATATGTATATAGAGGTGGTTATTATAAAAGTTCTTAATTATGGTTTGGTGTTTCCTTTTATGGGACACCCTTGGTATAATTGTTAAGTTTAATGTGATGAACATGTGGCTTATGGTATAAATGTGACATTTAGCTATGGTATGTACTATTTAATATAATTTCATGATACGTTGTGTTACCTTATATGTGCCTCATGTGACCTTTGTATGTTAGTGTTATGTGGTAATTTACTCGGCACTATTATACCGATGAGTTTTATTTCACGGTCCCTTGCCTATTCGATGAATAGTCTTTACCTTACAGGAGTACTATGAGATTTCAACTTAATAGCTTCTTGTAGGGGTTGAGATTTAGGACTATCTTTTATTTTCTCACCATCTATCGATTTCGATTTTCTTGGACTTTTATGTCCCCTTCTATATTTTTTCACTCATTAGATTGCAATTCTTTGCTTGAGCTTTTATTCTACCTGGATAATCTTATTTTGTATTGAAATATATATTTTTGTTCTTATAGCTGTTATTAATCTAATCAAGGTAATGTTTACCCTTAACACTTAGTATAAGAATGGTAGAAGATGCTAGAATTATGCTAGGTTTGATAGTAATACCTACTATTTTTAGTCTTACGGCTATTATTTACTAGGACAATTATCTAATAATGATTTCTAAAAAGGAAAATAAACCTTGTTAATAAAGGTAGTTATACTTGGGATATTACAATTATGCATTAGAGTACTTGAACTTTCAGAAACAAAAAAAAATGATTGATTTTAAAGTCGTCAAATTACTTATTGAATAATATTAGCCATACATGTTACTATAGCATAATGGCATTAGCATAATTTTTTTTATAAAGTTAAAAACCAATAAAATCACACTTGCATTCTACTATGTCTTAAGAAAAGTTAATTGGCTTGATAATTTTATTTATCTTAAGAAAAACTTGACAACGAAGACCTTATTGATATTGCTTCTCAAAATGTTACAAGGTTCAAGGGTTTTCAATGAAATTTTGGTACTTATATCATTATTTATTTATTTATTTATATTATTGAATATCTAGAAGGATGAAAAATAGATAATGCACTAGAAGCTAACAAATACAAATATGTAGTAAGTTTGATAAAGATTGAAATTTTATGTTTTGATGCACTATGAGATTTTATGTAATACATCAAAATTAGTGGTAGATAGTGGAGGTTTAAAAGGATTTATATAACAACATATATCAACAAGGTATATATATATATATACATATCATTAAAAAAATTACAGTTAAGCATGTTTGACTTAAAATAATTTGAGCAAATCAAAGATAAGTGGTCTCCTAGAAGTGTTTTTTTAAAATGTTCGTTACTTGATATAAAAACACGCTCAAAACAACTAATATTGATTTATGGGGTCGGTGATCAATTTTTAAAATGTTTGAATCGGCTGCCATGGCCAGTGTGTTACATTTTATATTATGCTTATCGAAATTTTATTAGGAAGTTATTTGATTATAAATTTAAACAAAACTGTTCATATATAACTATAATAATATTGATATTTTAGGGAAACGGATGCAATTGTTAATATATATATATATATATATATATATAAAAGAGAAGATAGGCAGTATTTATCCTTTTTTCCCGGTCCTCCAAAGGTTCAAGATTGACCCTGAGATTTGGTCGAGAAGACATGGTCCGCAACGCCAACGCAATCATAATAATGTTATAAACACCATTGACGGTTTCGTTGGTGTTCTTTAAAAGACGTTAAAGGTCACCAGCTATTAGCAGGAGAGTAGATCTATACATTTTGATTATCTAAAGTTGACAAAAAACACGTTTGGACCACATGACCAACTTTGTTGGTAGTTAATTGCTTGACAGATTAACGAAGGGCAACTTGCATTTAGGCTAATTAAATAAATACTTTATCGACAGCAGCTTAGTACAACTATTTCGTTCTTATCAGCTCAACTGGCACGAAACCTTACAGCATCGATTCCATGGGGCTGTTGTATCAAATATTAGTTTAATAAAATAAAATGTCCTGAAAGAAAGAGAGGGGCTTGTTACTTTAATCGTAATTACTTAATTTTCGGTTTTATTATTAATTATTGAGTATAACTGTATAAGAGGACAAGGAGCGACCCACATGCATGGACGGACGGATGGATGATAAAGATGGTTTTGTTTCTTCAACGATCAAATTAAACAACTCGGGGCGGGTGGATTAATTTAATTAGTGTTTGTCAAGCTTCTTTATTTTTATTCAGCCAGCAAACACTCATTGATTGTAACATATTGATATAGACATCGACACACAGCTCCCTCCCACCTTATACTATCGACCGTGAAAGCATCGACGGACATTGCCATATCCAAGCATATATAATTCAGAGGGTCATCTAAATATATACAGTGCACATTCAGAAACCCTAATTGTGTAAACAAAAGGTAAGGCACTAAGGCCGCGTGCAATATAAGATACGAACTTTTCATTTTCAATATTTTAAGACCTTAGTTTTTATTTTACTGATTTAAAGACTTCAACATGTTGTGAAGATTATAAAACCTATATATATAGTAACTTAAGGACTAAAATTCTATATATTTTTATAAAGATTTTAGGATCTCAAATTTTATGTTAGTGATTTAAATATCCGTAATATCCTAAAATATTAGTTGATATTAATTCCGATTAATGTATATTTTAATTTAAACCTTAAATATCAACTTATTATTTTATTAATATTTGACATGCAAACCTAAATAAATTCTTAAATAATATTTTTATTAATTATTTTATCTTTTTATTATTATTATTTAAGTCTAACCATAAAATGATTTATTTTACTCCGGTTTATTTTTTTTTTTTCTAATCGGGTACTCTAAACCTAGATAAATTAATTTTATCTTAATCCTAAATTTAATATAATTCTAATTCTAAACCTAAATTTATTTTTTCTTTTTTCCTCTTCCTCTTTCTTTCTTTTCCCTTTTCTCCTTCTTTTTCTCCCTTTTCTCTTTATTTTCTTTCCCTCCCTGTGCCCATCCCTTTCATTTCTTTATTTCCCCAGTCTGAACCCCAACCTAGCCCATTGATCTCTTCCTTTTCTTCTCCTTCTCCCTCACTTAGCTCCCCATGCACCATCCTAAACACGCCCCCAACACATCCCTGCACCCACCTATTCCCTTCCTCTTCTAGCCAAACACAGCCTTGCCCCTACACCTTGTCACCTTCCTCCCTTCCTTTTCTCGACCCTATAACCTGTCTCACCCTTGCAATGCCCTGCACCTTGTCTGCTCAACTTTTTCCTTCAAACCGAAACAACCCCCTACATGCCCTGCTTCCCTCCTCACATGCATTTCCCTTTTACGTCACTACCTCCTTGCATCATATGCCTCTAAACCATCCTTTTCCCCTACAACTCCCACCTGCCCTCATCACACCCCTGAAATAACCCATTTCCCTATCATTTTTCCCTCCCTTTTCACCCCTAACCATACGCATGAATGTGTGTGTGTGTACATACATACATACATACATACACCTTTTCATTCTCCTCTCATTCTCCTCCTTCTTTTCCTCCTCCCTTCTCTACTATACCCACCACCAACCGCCCATCAAGCTAGCAACCACAACACCAATCACCCATCGGCCTCTCCTCCTCTGCTTGTGCCTTTCTCTGCCCTACATTTGCATCACCAACCATCACCATCACCATACATCCACCTTTGTCCCTACACCACGCCTCCCTGCCCAACACCATCACCCCATCGTTGTCTGTCGTCATTCCTTTCTTTGAGCCAATCACACCCACTCTACATGACCGTTTCATGAAGCCTTTTCCCCCGCCTTCCTCGCCTCCCTGTTGCACCCTATTTTTGTAATACCAAAAATTTAGCCACACCTAATCCCAAGTGATTTACATTGTAACCTAATCTTAATCTAAAAAAAAATTAATATTTTCACCTTACCCTAACTTCTAACCCTAAAATTTTAGCTCAATCCTGATTGATTGATAATTAAACTATCCTAATATCCTAACAACATTATATTAACCTAATTCAAATTAAAAAACCAAACCAATTATCTTCTCTTTTTCTTTTTCCTCTTTTCCCTTTTCCCTTTTCTCTTCTTTCTCACTTTTCTTCCTTTGGCCAACCCTTTGCCCTTTTTCCCCTTCTTCCTACGTGAAACATTGTCCTTAGACAATTCCTGCCATGCCCCCATCACTCCCATCTCCTCCCTATCCCCTGCTAAGCCACTACCTACCCCTCAGCGTACCCACTCCCAACCCCTATGATCATGGGTTAGGGTTAAATTTTTGGCCGATCATCCCTCTTTTCGTGCGTGCAAGTATGTGTACATAAGGCACATTTAATGCCCAAAACCTATATCCTTATCCCTCCATTTTTTCTGTCAAAAAACCACAAAACTATAGCCTTACACTTTACCTTTCCCTCCTCCTTTCCATTGCCAAAGTAACCACAAAAACACACCACTAATGAGCCCAACTGAAGCACCTCTACCAACTTCGGTCACCTTTGTCTTTCACTCACCTATAACACCGACCAAACTAGCCATTCCTAAGACCATCCATTAGATAAACTCACCACAACTCTCCCCTTTCTTTTTTTTCCTTAGTTACCACAACAACAACAAAACACCACCCCTGCCATTTGGTTATACAAACCGCACTACAACCTCCACCTTCGGCCACACCCACCAAAACTCACCCTTTGCTTTGGCCATTTCCATCGCTTCCACATGTAACAACCCAAATTTACTACTTAAAAGTTTTATTTTGCGAAAGCGTTAATTACAAAAATAATGAGTGTTACCACCACACTCAATATAAGCTTAAAATCCTCTACTATCCTTATACTAAGTGCTAAGGCTAAAACACTACTTTACTTAAACAACTTTTATAATGTCAGAACGAGATAAAGATTACATATTAATGTTGTCCTAATAAATACAAAAATATCAAGTAAGACAATTACAATATAACAAAAGGAGAAATAATAAGGGATTTAAGAGTCCACAAAATATCTGGATCAAAAGATGCCCGAGAGAACATCGGATAGTCCTAATTCTCAACCCTCTACCGAAGGTCATCAAGCTGAACCCTCAAAGTACTCTTGCAAGGTCATCACTGCCCACTAAATAGGTAGGGGACTAAGGGGGATACAATAATAACTCATTAAAATATTCACACAATTATTATTTCTAATTTTAGTTAATTGAGGGGGATACAATAATAACTCAGAGACATAAAAGTACACTAGTCATACCTATACACAAAGCACCATGGTACCCTCCAACCATCCAACCATCCAACCTAGAGGCATAACAGCACTCGGGTCATACTAGTGCACAAGGAAACATAGTACCGTCCACACCTAGGTCACATAATCCTTAAGTATTGATACCCTATATAGGGCTCGTACATCACCTATAGAGTAGACTAGGGCCTTATTAGTCATGACCGGCACATCAGTGAAACCAAACAAACTGATGACTCTTACTTCGTCTCTAGGGTAGCTGACCCTAGAGAGAAACCATTCCCAAACTCGAGGTCTTTCACTTTAAGTATTTATATTTTATAGGGTGACCATAGATATCACATATTGCACAGAATTTTTCTTTTTATACTTAGCCATTTTTCTTTATTTCTAATTATTTAAGGTAAACCCTAAGGTCATATCCAGTTATAAGCTAAAAGTGTATTAAGTCAAAATGACCAAAATTCCCATATACCCTAATTCTACCATTTTATTTAATTCTGTATGAAACAACATTATTACGTGCCATTTGTCATGAAAATGCTAAAGGATAAGTATTCATGATATTATAGCATGTGAATAATCTTTAAGTCTTAGTGACTGACCATATTGTCTACCTTTCATAAATTTAGTAAGCTACATCTACAGCCTAAATCATACATTTCTAGGCTAACATATATTCTATATAACACATACGTATAATTCTATAGTGTGTCATGTCATTCAACAGGGTAATTAACATCACGATGTAGGTAAGGAAATACCTCAACTTTAGAACATGCGATTAGCATAACTGCATACTAATTCTAACCATGCATGCATGCTTTATACTATTTAATTCAACCCTAGTTACTATACAAAGATAATCGTAGTACACTTATCGTGGTAAATTACATTATAAGGTTGCAAGGTTTCAAACTCTAACAAACCCTAGGCATGCATAAGTAAATTATTCAACAAAACACACATGTGTATAATATCGATCACATAATATGTTAGAAACATGCTAAATATTTAGTATCATGCTATTTATGTTCATGCTAAATCATAACACTTGCACTTCCATATAAAAATTCTGAAGTATAATGCATATATATATTCCTTTAAAAATGAGGCATAAATCATTCCCTAAGCACAAAACAAGCTTTATTTGTTACCACGTGATCTCACATCTTAGTAGAAGGATACAGTTCATCTCTTACTCAAGCAAAGAAATAAGCAAGATTCACTTAGTTAGTCTCCACTTAATTTCCTTAAACTCCTTACATTAACACAACTAACACACACATTAGCATATAATATACCAGCAAAAATAATCCAAAATTAAATGAGCTTAAGAAGGAAAAAGGTTAGATAATTAACCAAAGTAATTGGTACGTTTGGGTTGCATGAAAATGTGGTGGAATGTATGGTGGAGCTATAATAAAAATTTGGTGGTGTTTGGAAAAGGTTTGGGGGTAAAAATAGAGGCACACAACTGAAATAGGGTGGATCCACGACTTTACTACAGGTGGTGCACACCCATGCCTAGAGAAAAAATTGTGCACTGACAGGTAGTGCAAAGTGGCACGAGCATGCGATAGAAAATTTTAATATTGCGCGGTCATGCCTAAAGCAGTGCGCAGGTCGTGCATTCCTTAAAAACATGACAGGAAAGTATAAGAAGGAAAAAGAAGTTGTGGTCAGCGGTGATGGTTGGTGACCATTCTAGGGAGGGTTGGGGTGACCTTGGTGATCGGTCCATCGAATGAAGGGTGGTTAGTGGTGGCTGTTATAGTGCAAGGTGGTGGAGATGGTGGTTCTAGCATGCAAAATAGAGCATGACTGAGGGAGAAGAAGAAGAAAGAAAGAAAGAAAGATAGGAGAGGGAGCTCGGGCAGTGGTGTTGGACGAAAGATTAAAATGGTAGAACAAAAATAGGAAGGAAGAGAGGGTGAAGTAGTGTTTGTGTGTGTGTGTGTGGTGCGAATGGGGAAAAGGAAAATAGGGGAAAGGCATACGACGATTGTGTAGGGTAATGGTGTAGGTCGCTAGGGTGACAGGGAGATGATGGTTGTGTGTTGTGATGAAAATGCAGGTGATGGTAATGGTGAGTGTATATGGTGCATAAGGATAAGGAAGAAATGAAATCGTAGGAGAGGTGATGGTGCATGTGCAGGTCGGGCGGCAGGGTATAAGAGGAGAAGATGGGTGATGGATGATGGAGGTTGCAGAGGAGGTGATGGAAGATGGTGCAAGTGGTAAAACAAGTTGTAGGGAAAAATCAAATAATGTGGTGGGAGATTGAGAAGAAAGAAATAAAAGGAGAAAGAAAAGGGTAAAAGGGAAAGGGTCTAGGGATCAGTTTAGGTGGTTTCAGATTAGCCAAAAATAATTAGGATTAGTGATAATTTTTAGTGGTTTTTATTTCGGTTTAAAAAATATGATTTATCTGAGTTAAGGTTCCATATTCGGTTAAAGTTTTAGGATTAAGAAATTGGGTTGAGACTAAAGTAAGATTTTTTGTAGGAATAAAATCGAATTAAGATATCTAATTTATACGGTATTAGGTTATCTAAATTTTGGGGTATTACACCACCCCTTATTTTGGCCTCCCCTACTCGTGTATGCTACCTAGAAACGTCAAAACAAACTACTGCTCCACCCCATTGGCTAGGCACTTGTTGCCGTTTCTCCCCACTTGGTTGCACAAAAATTTCTCTAATTACTCATTTGCTTTGTTTTAGTTTTCCTCCGTTGTTTTACCTGACATTCCTTTAGCTTTTTCCTAATTATGCTATTAAATCCTAATGGTATTTTATTATGTTCTCTTAGGTAATATTCTAGAGATTTTGAAAGAGATAGAATAGGATTGTGTGCGTAGAGATCGGAGCCTCATTTATAAGGATACTTATCATAGTTTAGGATTTTTGTTGCTAAGTCTAAGATTTCATAGGTGATATTCTAGGGATTTTATGTGATGCCTTATTATTACTATTATGTTCTTAAATGTATTATTATTAATGATATGATATGAGATTTGATATTTTAAGATGAAAAAAATAAGTAAGTTAAGGATTTTGTGATAATGTACAATAATATTCTGTGTGGAAACCCCCGATGTGATATATGGTTGTAATATGGGTTTATGAAGGAATGATGAGTGTTAAATGAGTATATAAAGGTATATGGAGATAAATGGGGGATTTGAAAATAATGTTACCAATATATGTAAGATTTATATGAAATAAGTGCTTATGTTTTTGTAAGGGAATTTTAGTTATTATGGATTTAATATGGTAATCATGAAATTTTACTATATTACACTATCTAAAATATGATAAGGAATTTATATGAAGTGTTTATAGTATTTGTGAATGGCCTAAGTTTAATAAAGTATGAAAATGGCTTGATTTGGAGATAGTAACCCTAAAACGAGAAGGTGGTTATCACATGTGTGGAACAAGAGGATTAGAACATGGAAATCAGATATGTTGTTAATATTGGTGTTTTGGAAGTGTATATTGAATATGTTAATTTTATAAGTCATACAAGAAAAGTTTTGATGGATATGTGAAATTAGGGTCTATAAGCCTTAGGAATAGTGACTCTTAAGATAGGGTTACTATCGCATCTGAAAGACCTTAGAGTTAGACCTTGAAATTTAATTATACTACTAATAATAATAATAATATTTGATGAAGAGGTACTAAGTTTTTTAGATAAAAGAGTAATAGAATATGAGGTTTGACTATAATATGAAATTATGGTTTTTTAGAGAACATAAGGGTCTTAACTTGAGAGAATGACCTTAGGATCTTTGTGATGTGATTTACCTACTTTAAACATATTGTGTACCTTTTCAAATGAATCGTGAATAAGATTTTAATCATTTAAAGTAAAATATCACGTGAGTCAGGCCAAGTTGATCTACATGTCCATTTCACCTAACTATAATAGTGGCTCGGTAGTGTTTTCCCCTAAAATATGTAGCAGTTCATTCCACCAAATTAAGAATAGTGGGCCCTAAATTCAATTAAAAAATGATATAATTTGATATAATGAACCTAATGGATAAGATATTATTGACTTAAAGTGGAAAAGTACGTGAGTCAAGACCGAGGCATTGAGATTATTCCACTGGACAATAATAGTGGGTCAAGTGTGTTATCCTTGAGAAATGATTCTAGTCGTTCCACCAATTTAAGAATAGTGGCTCAAGGATATCTTCCCCTAAGAGGTGTTAGGTATGATCTACAAGACAATAATAGTGGCTCACGTGTGTTGTCCCTGAAAGGTGTTTTAGATCATTCCACTAATTTAAGAATAGTGGAGTCACTAAACTTAACTTAAATAAAAGATTGAAAGTTGTTATACCTAATGAAGAGGAATGGATCGGTAATTATCTTGTAATATTTTACATGTTTCACATGTGTACTAATTCTCTATTGTGAATCTATGTATGTGATTGTACCCCCGACTCGACAATATTGTCACTTTGCTCAATATATAGCATACTAACCATCCTTTTTATAGGTGTTACTAATTTCCACAAGCAGACTACCTAGATCCTTTTTTTACAAGTCATTAAGAACAAGATGGATATTATGATTCCTATAATGTGTTGTATGGGGCATAGTATTTTTTTGTACTAGGGGTTTGGCCAAAGAGTCATGGTATCCAGATGATGGTCTACCCTGATACCCTTTTTGGACTCTTAGATCTATGGTATCCCTTTTGTATGTATTTTGTTATTGTATATGGAGTTAATCTCTAAACTTATATTCATATTTATAAAATTGCTCTTATTTTATATTTATCTTAGTTGACATTTTAATGATTTTAGCCTTTTAATTGATGTAAGGATGGTATAATAGGCTAGACTTACATCGATTACGGCTATAACACCTGATATTTTGGTTATAAGCTTACGATGTAAAACAAAAAAAAAATTGCAGTAAAATTTGGGTAGGTATAATTTCATCTCGTTGAGCTTCCCAACACCACCTGCAAATTCCCTCCCTATCGCACCAACATTGTCCACTGCCACTACATACTCCTTAAATAACCCACCCGGAACCACCTATAACTTACCTAACTCCTCAACCACCACCTCTAACCAACCAACTTTCCCCATCCCTGAATCTCCCTACTTTCCCAACTCACGTTGCATGAGCAACATGAATGTTTATATATATGATTTTACCCATTTGAATATTAAGGGCATTTTTGTTTTTTTATTTAATAATTATTTTAATAAAAATTATTATTTTATTAGTCAAACATTAATATGGTTAATGCGGCATCATTTTTAGGTACAAAAGTTTAATTTGCAAAGCCTAATAATTTTTAGTAGGCTACTCATAATTTGTGCTTTTGGTGGGAATATGGAAGCCCTATGCTCTGCAAAAATGTGAGATATTGCATGATATCACATTAGGATTTTTTATGCATAAAGTATATTAAGTATGTTCCTACGTTTTAATTATCTACTTAAAAGTGTTAGCATGGAATTTTGGAAAAATGTTGCATGAAAATTTGTGTAAATTATCATGTGTACGAATGTTGTTTAAAATGGGTTAAATGACAGAAATAATTATGTATGTGATGCATGCTTAATATGATAGGTTGAGCATGCTTTAGAGCATTTTTAGTATAACTATTACTGTTATATGTGCTACGGGTATTTTGGTTAGTTTAAGCGTACCATGATTTTTATCCCAACAAGTGTGAAAAATATGTGTTAATTTTTGTTACATATGAGAATATGTAATTTGATATTTTAGAAACACATATTTATTATTATTATTATTATTATTATTATTATTATTATTATTATTATTATTATTATTATTATTATTATTATTATTATTATTATTATTATTTACTCTAGGGGTATTTTAGTCACTTTGATCACACCATGATAAATATTTTGATAAGTGTGCCTAATATGTGTTATTTCCTATTGAGTATGGAAATGTGTGATTTGATGTCCTAGAAATGCATGCTTGGATTTTACATGCAAAATTATATATAGGGGCAAAGTGGTCATTTGACATGTCTTTTAATTTATTTGTATGTTATGTAATTTAATTATTATGGTTTATCCATTTCATAACAAATTAATAAATAAAATAAAATTAGTATTTAAAATAGATAATAATGTGGTAAAAATGGTCTTAGTGATATTTTAGTCACTTTTGACCTAATACTACTAACATGAATAATTGATCATAGGATGACCTTAGTGTATTGATAGGTTGACCTTAATGTTGACATTCACTTAAACTTGAACCATTGAACTAAGGGTTGACTTGATTAATTGGAAATAAAGGAAAAATGGTTAAGTATGGAAATGAAAATCTTTTTGCAACATATGATGTTTTGTGATAATATTTTTAAGATATTAATACTTAAAGGGAAAGGCATTAAGTTTGGGAATGGTTTCTCTCTAGGAGTAGCTACCTTAGAGATGAGGTAGGAGCATTTGGTTTATTTGTTTCACTAGTTTGTTGTTGTGTTCCAGTAAGACCCTAACCTATTCTATAGGTGACATAAATGCCCAATAGAGGGTATCGATACTTAAGGATTAGGTTTCATATGTTGGGAGGTTAATGTTTTACTTTGTGTACTAGTATGACCAAAGAGTTTTTATTCCTATGGGTTAGATGATTAGGAGGGTGCCGTGATGCCTTGTGTACTGGTATGACTGGTGCACTTTTATGTCTCTGGTTTATAAATATATCCTCTTTAAGTAGTTAAAAATGAAAATAATTGTTATTAGATTCTAATGGCTACTAGATTGGTTGACTATGGCCTTGTGCCTACCTATGATATTATGGAGTTTTATTGGTAATGTGCCTTTAAGCTCTGCCTATAATAGTATGGATTGTATTCGGTATTGTTCCTTTAAACTATATATATGGCATTATTGATATTATTGGTTTGATATTGGGATCTGAGATATAATGTAAATATTATGCTTATTGTGTTGAGATTGGTTCTAATCATTATTTCAAAAAGCATCCCTTGTATAACTGGTTGGTAAGGTTCATTATGTCCTAAATGAATGATTATGAGTGGTATTTGGTTTTGGTGATTATTTTTTATCTAATATGGTTATTGTATTATGTTCATCACATTTTTATTTCAATATTTCATACCATGTATTGTTGTGATGTCTTTTATGTGTTCCATGTAGACTTTTCATATTATTTTTGTATAATGGGTTACATAGTACTATTGTACTGAAGGATTTCTTTTCATTGGTCACTACTTATTCAATAGGTAGTGGTCCTTGCAGGTTGCTTGTGATATCAGTTGAAGGATAGTATTTGAGTTAAAAGTTAGGGCTATCTAATGTTCTATCTGGTATCTTTCGATTCGGATCTTTCCTTAGACTATTATGTCCCCTTCTATATTTCTATTCCTCATTAGATTGTAACTCTTTGTATGATGTTTTGAACTATCAAGACAAAATTATTCTACATTGAAATCTATGTTTTTTTTATGGTTGTTTAGGAAATAAGCGAAGTAACATTTAGCCTTAGAACATAGCATAAGAATAGTAGATGATACTAACCTTATACTAAGTGTGTCGGTAACACCAACTGTTTTTGTAATAACGCTTCTGCAAAAAAAAAAGTAATAAATATGGGGGTGTGACATTATATATCTCAATAAGTGTTTAGATTAAAACACATTTTTATATGTAATATATTTTACATGGATACACTAACAAATGTTATAGCATACATAAATTATATTTCATTACTCTAGAGTGTTAACTAATATCGTATTAGAGTAATAAAGGATATGTATTGTTATTGTAAATTTGATTTTGTTATTTATATATCTTATAAGTTGCTAAGTTACATTAAAACATGCCCCTAACGTAGCTAATAAATCTTAATCTTTTAAAACTATCATGAAATAATATTTTAATATACAATTGTGAAAATTAGGACATATTTGTTTTTATTTCTTTGCTTAAAATTAACATAAATTTAAATTTGAATTAAAAATAAAATAAATTTAAAATAATATATCTAGATATAAATAAAAATAAATAAATTAATCAAGAATGATAATCTAGCACTCATAAAAATATATTAGCATGTCAAAGTATAGATAAGTATAATTTAATTGACTTAAAAAAAGTAAAAGGTTAAAAGGGCACATTTATGATAAATATAAATAAAATAATAAAACAAGTATATCCTAGTATCTATAGTTTAAAATATAATTAATATTTTATCATAGTTTTAATGAAATAATATATATTAGTAATTCGGGCATAGGATACGATATGTAGTAACAATATATAACATCAATGATGGTTTTACAATCATTATATACATTTTTTTATTAATTTAATATAGTATTTGTTAATTCCCTAAATTAACTAAAAGAATTTAAGTTAATGTGGTATTCCATATTCATTATTGTGATAGTTAATAGCTATATGATTTATGTGAGAAAAAAATCAAAATCATTGATTTCACTATGCTTCAAATGTGATAGTATACTTGTCTATAATCTATTACGTACAAAAACTTGAACTAGCCAAAATATTGATTGTAATAGTTGCTTAGAATCTTAAACTACCAAAATGAAAATTGTTCGAGGTTCTAAAATCTTCGAAAGGTATGTTTTCAAGGTGATTAAATCAATTTTTTATCTATATTTGTTAATATATAATCTTTTCAGTATATTTATCACTAACCAAAATTTGTGAGTATGTTTGTCGATAACATAATGTGTTAGCATATTTACCTATAATATTTTCTCTTTTTCTTTTTCCTTCTCCTTTTATATTTCTTCCCTGTACCCAACCTATTTTTCTCTCTTCCTTCTCACCCTCAGCATGCTCAACCCATCCCACCTTCTCTCTTTTTTTTATCTCCTCCCCAGCTTGCCTATTCAACCCATTTTCTTTTCTTCATCTTCTTCTCCTTCTCCCATAACCTCTGTGTTCCCCTGCAATGCCCAAACATGTTTTTGCACCACCTCTTTGTACACTAGCCTTTTTTCCCTTTCAAGCCATACCAACCTCAATTGCATGCCCCTTAGCAAGCATTTTCTTTCCATTTTCCCTATGCATGCCCCTACCATTAACCACTCCACTACGTCCTACCTCGTCCCTATCTACATTGTCTCAACCCGCCACCCTTAGCTCTTCTCTACATCGAATCATTCTACCTAACCCTCTGCATACACACCCAACCATCACTCTACACTGTAGCCACCCCACAACAACTCCCCCTCAACTTTTTGCCAGCCTTGACCGCCACTTCAATCCATGTGTCCCTTTTTCCTCTACTTGCAATCTACACACCAAAAAATGCCAGCCAATCCTCTGCAACTTGCCCTCCATGATAAAACCACTATCCCTCAACCTTGCCTTCTCCTAGCTACGACCCTTTTTCCACCTCTAGTAAAACCATCAACCACCATCACTCCCTAAGTCATGCCTACCTTTGTTCCCCCTTCTCCCTTCTCCTTCAATATTTCCCTTCCTCTATTTTCTTTTCCTCCACCACCACCCTTTACCATCGACCATCCCAGCACCACCTACCTCAATCTCCAACCACCTCATTACCCTTGTTTTCCTTCCCATCTCCTTTACCATGTTTCCCTGCATTCTCCGACACCACCACCTCTGGTGCAACCTTCCCTCATTTCTCCTTCCTTCCCAGTCATGCCACCAACAACCTCACCATCACCTGCCATGGCTAGGCAGCCTCATCGTGGCTAACCCAGTTATTGTGCACCTCCCACCTCATCTCCACTCCACCAACCCACTTCCCATCCCCGAAGCCCCCATGCAGCGTACAAACTCACGTAACTCATGTAGCATAAGGATCTTATAAAAATTTTACCTATTTTAACATTAAGGAAATTTTGGTACCACAATTTGATTAGCGAGGCCCAACAAATTTTAATAGGTTACCCATATTTTTTTACCTTTTTTAGGCTAATAAATTATAGAAAAACACACTTAAGGTTTTACGTGCAAAATCATGTATAAGGGTAAAATAGTCATTTGATATGTCTGGTAAATTATTTGCATGTTATGTAATTTAAGTATTATAGTTTAGCCTTTTCATGAAAAATTAATAAATAAAATAAAATTAGTATTTAAAATGGATGATAATATTGGCCTCTGGGAATGTTGGTCACTCTTAACCTAATATGTCTAATATGAATAATCAGACATTAGATGGGCTTAGTGTACTGATGGGTTGACCTTAGTGTTAATTTTTGCTTTAACTCGGACCGTTAACCTTAGGGTTGACTTCATAATTGGAAATAAATTAAAAATAGTTAAGTATGGAATTGGAATCATTGTGAAATATGTGATGTCTGATGATCATCTTCTTAATATATTGATACTTAAAGTGCAAGACCTCAAGTTTGAGAATGGTTACTCTTTAGGGGTAACTACCTTAGAAATGAGGTAGGAGCCCTCCATTTTTTTAGTTTGATGGTGTGTTGTTGTGCCCTAGTAAGTCCTAAGTCTATTATATAGATGACCCATGAGACCTATAGGGGGTATCAATAATTAAGGATTAGGTGTCCTAGGTTGGGAGGGTATTGTGTTGCCTTGTGCGCTAGTATGATTAGAGAGATTTTATGAATTTAGGTTGGATGGTTGGAAGAATACCATGATGCCTTGTGTGTTAGTATGATAAGTGTACTTTTATGTCTCTAGATTATTATCATATCCCCTTGAGTAAATAAAAAATATAAATGATTATTATTGGATAGAAATAGTTATTGGATTGGTCAATAGTATCCTTGGGTGTACCTATAGTTTAGTATGGTGCCTTTGAGCCCTAACTGTGATATTATGGAGTTTTATTGGAAATGTGCCTTTGATCCCTACTTGTGATACTATGGATTTTATTTGGTATTGTACCTTTGAACTCTACTTGTGGCATTACATATATTATTAGTTTCATATTGATATATGAGGTATATTGTGAAGAATATGCTTATTGTGTTGAGAGTTTTTTCTAATCATTACTTTAGAAAGCATCTATTTTATTATTTGTTGGTAATCATCATTATGTTATAAATGAATGAGTGTGAGCACTATGTTGTTTCAGTGATTATTTTTTATCTAATATGATTATTGTATTTTTGTCATCATATATATATATATATATATATATATCAATATATTATACCATGTTTTGTTGTAATACATTTAATGTGTTCCATGTGGGGTTTACATATTAGTTTTGGATAACAGGTTATTTAGTACCCTAGTACTGATGGGTTCCATTTCATGGTATCCTTCCTATTCAATGGACAATCTTTACTTATATGAGTAATTTTAGGGTATGATATCATGGCGTCTTGTATGGGCTAAGAGTTAAGATTCTCTGGTGTTTGTTGGAAAACTTTTGATTCAGATTTTCCTTGGACACTTATGTATCCTGATATGTTTCTTTTCATTATTAGATTATAACTCTTTGCCTAATGTTTTAGAATCTCAAGATAATGTTATCCTGTATCAAAATCTATGATCTAATTGTATGGTTGTTGTTACTTTAAACAAAGTAACTCTTAGCATTATCAATTAGTATAAGAATGGTAGAGGATGTCATAATTATGATAAATGCGGTGGTAACACCCACTATTTTTGTAACCAATGCTTCCACAAAACGATATTTTTAAGTAGTAAATTTGGGTGTGTTACGGAGTTAATTAAGCTTTATATTAAAAAATAAATATAACTTCAAATTTTTAAAGATGTAATGATGCTTTTTTCCTTCTTATAGTTGTCACTTCAAAAGTAAAATGGTTTAGGAGCAAAAAGATGGAGCATGTGCATAATGACACACTCTGTTAAGCACATCTATATGTATTACATAACAATAATGATGTCTGACGCAATGTTGAGAACACATACATGATTTGAGAATCGAAGATCCATAAATAAATGAATAATGGATAATGGATAGACACAATCATCACTTTATAGATTAGCTTAGGCGTAGCATCATTTGTCTCATTAGACATTCACCAACTCTAATTTCTTTGACATTAAAGTGGTTGTCCCAAACACCCTCACCTCACTAGGGAGTGGATAGTTACTTGAAGTGCTCTTGGTTTTATGACTAACCCCACAGATCAACTTGAATATTTTTTTAGCGTGTTTTTATCAACTCACACATATCCCAACAAAATTCCCATGAGTTCACCCACCCTTAAGTCAAGAATGCTGAACTATGAAGTTTTTTAAGGATAAGTTTTTTTGAAAAGAATGCATACACTGTTTATATGGATGATCTTATCAATCTTTTTAAGCTTACAATGCATATGGGAAAAACTAGGTCAAGCTAAGGGAGGTGGTGGATATAGGGTGATTACCACCGCACAGAAAAGAGGGATATGGGTAGTTATTTTGTATCACCCTATTTTTCAGGACGTGAATTTTTTTTTTTACAAATTTGAGTGTGAAAGCTAAAACAATAAAAACGAAGAGTGTTACTACCACACTTGGTACAAGTTCAGGTTTGTCTACCATTCTTATACCAAGTATTAAGGATAAAATTATTTCTCCACTTAAAATTAGAAACATATTACAAGAAATAGAATAGAGAAGACAACATATTAGTATTACACAAATTGAAACCAACAATAGTGATTTATAAAATTCAAAAGAGAGAAAGATAGGAGGAAATAATATTCCCAATACAACTAAAAGTAATATATCAAAATATAGAAAATAGTCTTAGGCTCTCAAACCAAATTATGAGCTTTTAACTGAACTTGGAAGCTAACCTACAAAGACCACCACCCATTGAATAGGAAGTGGCCCACAAAAATAACCCTTCAATATAATTGTACTGAGTAACCCTTTTTACTAAACCAAAATGAAAGCCCAATATGGAACGCATACAAGGTATCACAATAATAGATAGTATAAGACTTTTAAATATACATGCGTCAATTGAAATGTGAGAATCATTCATATAACCGTGTGGCACCAAGTCCATATACAATTCATACTCATTCATCTAGAACAAAACTTACCAATGGAATATCCAAGAGATGATCTTTGTAGTATCATTAGAAACAACATCAACACAAAACCAAGACAATAACAAAATATCACATACCTCATGATCAATACCAATAAATCACATTACATAGGTAAGCTCACATGCACATACCAATAACAATTCATAGCATTATAGGTAGGCACTTAGGCTACTGCTGAAACACAAGTAGGCACAAAAGTTTCTACCTACCATTACAATAATCCAATAATTATTTAAATTTAATAATAATCATGTCCAATTTTATTTACATTGAGTTTAGGGATCCCACTATTCTTAAATTGGTGAAATAATCTGAAGCAACTCTCAATAACAACACATTTGAGCCTCTATTCTCATTCGGTGGAATGACTCAATATCTCTCAAGGAAAAATACACCTGAGCCACTATTTTTAAACTAGTGGAAAGATTTGAAGCACCTCTTAGGGACAACGCACCTAAGCCACTGTTATTGTTCGATAGAACAGACTCAACATCTCGGTTCTGACTCATGTAATCTTCCACTTTAAATGATTAATGTCTTATCCTTTAGTTACTTATCTCAACCATATTCTTATTCACATTGAGTGTAGGGCGCTTTTATTCTTAATCAGGTGAAATGAACTAAAGCACCTCATAAGGACAACTTATCTAAGCTATTATTATCATCTAATGAAACGAACACAAAACCTCTCAAGGAAAAATGCTCTTGATCCACTATTCTTAAACAGGTGAAATGCTGAAAGCACCTCTCAGGAAAAATACACACGAGCCATTATTATCATTTTGTGGAACTAAACCAACATCTCAGCCCAACCCATGTGATCTTTTACTTTAAATGATTAATATCTTATTCGGCGAGTTCATCTTACAAGTCTTATTCAATTTTTATGTCTTAAAATTGATAAACACATAAACCAACAACATAATTATCGAGGTCGGGCAAGGCACTATATTTTACATCTGGGCACATTAGGCTAAAAATGATCAAAGTACCCCTGAGGTCATAATTACCACATTGACATCCTCTTTGATCAATAAATCCATTTTATTCACCGGTTTTTCATGACAAGGCTAAATACTAATGATAAAATTATTTATCATGCAATTTCAAATTTCAAATAAGTCAAATGACTATTTTTTCCTTATTAAAGATTATATATATATAACTCACATGTGTATCTAATACATCCATGATAACATAATCTCATACTTAACAACATATAATACACATTAGACATGCTTGGCATGGTAAAAATCTTAATACACATAAAATGACCAAATTACCCCTAGGGCCCACATCTATGATTACTATTACATAAATTCATCTAACATGCCCATTCTATCATTTCCCATGTACATGTCATACATTATCATAATAATCATTTTGCCATTTTTTGCACCAAAATATTTTACATATGATAACATGCTCTCTTTTTACCGATTTTTAGGATCTAATAGATAAAGCTTAATTAAAACGTAACGAATCATGCTTAACATATTTTAGATACAAAAACCTAATGTGTTATCATGCAAATTTTACCATTTTGTAAGGTTTTAAATTTACAATATGGAAAACATACTTAACATGGTTTATACATCAAAACCTTTAAGTGCTATCATATAATGTCTAACATTTTAGTAGGGTAAAATAGTTACCTGAATTACAACAAAACATTAAATCGTGGCATCCTACTGAATACTACAAGATCCTGCTAATCAAATTTTATACCTAAAGATAATATCAAAATTAAAAAATAATATTTACCAAATAAAATAATAATTATAATAATAAAATATTTATATATTTTTTAAATTATAAAAATACCCTTACTTATTAATAATAGGTAACAAAAATTATAAGAGCCAAAACACTTCCTCTCATGCTGCATGGGTAGCGTGAGCAGTGCATGAGGAGGTTGGATGGTTGGTTTGGTTACAGGTGATGGCTATGGTGGAAGGATGAGGCAAGGGTGGTGGAGATGGTGGTGATGGTTAGTGTTGTCGGGGGAGATGGTGGTGACTAGAAGGGTGGCTCGATTAGAGGTTAATAGTCGGGTTGTAGCTGATGTACACAGAAAGAAGAGGATGGAAGGTGGTGCATGGATGTGAGGGACATAGTGTAGGAGACTTTGGTGGTGTTGTGAAAGGTGGCGATGCATGGAAGGAGGTAGGATGGCGGGGCATGTGAGGTAGTGGCTGGTGCACGTAGGAAGAATATGAGGGGAAGGAGGAAGGTGGTGCATGGCTGCAAGGGAGATGGTGTAGAAGGCCGCGATGGTGTTGTGTAGGGAGGGAATGCATGGAAGGAGGTGGTATGGTTGGGCATGTGAGGTGGTGGATGGTGCACGTAGGAAGAATAGTAGGAAAGGAGGAAGGTGGTGCGTGGGTGTGAGGGAGGTTACGGTGGTATTGTGTAGGGTGGCAACACATGGCACAAGGTGGGATGGTGGTGCATATGAGGTCGTGATGGTGTACGCGTGGGTGGTGGTTGCTAGTGTGATGGTTGTGAGGTGGTGGAGGTGTTGGAGGGGATTTGTGTGTATGATGGTTTGGTTGGTGTAGTGTAAGAAGGAGAGAAGAGAAGGCAGTGGCAGAGAGGATAGAAGAGGGTGGTGGTTGGCTGCAACAAAAATGGCATATGGAATGGGGATGTGCTCTGGAGGCTCTGGCCATAAGGGAGGAGAAGCAAAAAAGAAAATAGAAGAAGGGGAAGGTTATGTGATGCCTAAAAATGGAAGGACAAGAAGAAGAAGAGGAAATGGAGGCTCGATGGCTGCTAAAATGGTCAAGAAGAGGGGGATGCATTTGGGTGTTGTTTTGAAAGGAAATGAAACCAAATAGAACCAAAAGGGAAGGAATATGGAAGGGAAATCGGGGAAGAGTGCAGAGGGTTGGTGTTGTGCAAAAATGGTTGTGCACTCAAGGGAAGGGTGTGGTGGTATTTGTATGTGCAAGGAAAATGCAAAGGATGAGATTTGTTTGGTTGAGGGAAGGTTGGGGTCAAGAGAGAGATTTGGATATGGTGGGAAATGCAGAGGTTGTACATATATATATATAATGCATAGGGTTGTGTGGATGTATATATTCATGTAGATGGTGAAGAGGGATATGTATTGGCATGTGAGGGGTATAGGTGTAGCGTGAGATGGGGGATTTGGGGAGAGTATTTAAAGGAGGGATTTTGGGGCATGGTAAGGGTAGAATAAGGGGTAAAAATGGTAGGATGGGGTAGAAATAAGAATATTTAGTTTTAGGTTTAGTTTGGATAGATTGGGATAATGGGTAAAAATATATTAGGTAAAAAAATAATTAAGTTTAGAATAGGTTAAAAAAATGAAAGAGGTAAAATAATTGGGGGAAATATATTGGAATTTATTTAGGTTACAAAAAAGGTTAAAAAGAAATAATTAGGTCAAAGTTTAAGGGTCACTTTTGAATAAAAATGCTAAAAACCCAAACACTAAGATTACGAAATTTTGGGATGTTACATATTTAATCTATGAGCACCTCGCATGATCAAAAACTCACTATCACTATCCAAGTTTTAAACTCTTAGAATAAGGAAAGAAAGATTTTGTGAGGTTAAAATAGATTTTTTCACTTGAATTCTGAGTGGGGATTCTCGATTCCACTAAGGGGGAAATAACATAAAAAGCTTAACCATTCAAACATAAGATTGACTCTTTATAGGGTGTGTCAACCCTTTTCAAGCTAATTTACTAATTTATGAAACTGATATACTTGATATCAAAAAAAAAATAGATATCTAATAGATAATAAAAAAATGTAAATAGTTTGATTCTATATTAAAGTAAATTAGTAAATAAAGCCTACTAAGTTGACTTTTCTTATAAAATGATGGCCTAAAGACACTCCTCATGCTTTCATATCTAACTTGGGGTAGTTTTACTAGAAAAGATAAGTTAAAATAAAATAAAAACATCATCAAATTAAAAAAAGAAAAGAAAAAAAAAGTAGTAGATTTTTTAATGCAAACTTAAGTGCAATCATGGCATGTTTGCCTTAGTTTTCTGACATGATATTTGTTGCTGCATCAATCTTTTCCTTAACTCTTATACCACCATTTTGTGCCCAAAATTATACAAAAGTATGGCTAAGATTGTTGCTAATATTCTACTAGTGCTACTACTTCAACATATATATGGCTAATACTATAATTTAGTTCATTAATTATTTAAATTAGAAGGATTTTTGGGTATTCTTTCTTAGAAAAATTAATAGGTAAATTATAACCATTGTGGTGGATGCTCCTACATCAATCTCCAAAATCTACTACTAATTTGGGAGTGTTACATGTACCCCCACTCAATAATGTAATATCCCCATTGCACCTCAACCACTTACTATCTCATTACAACCTATCTCAAGAATCATCTCACTAGGTGGTTTCCTAACTCATCTAAGGTGAGATCGCATTTGTAGTTTTGCTCTAATACCATTTCTCAACTCATCCCGAAAATGGAAAGAGACCACCATCGAACCCAATGAATGGGCCATCTTTTGACTCAAAGCATTTTCAGCTACATAGAGACATGAAGGAGTCACACTCGAAGCTTTTTGTTGAAGGTGTGTCCCTAGAGTAACTCTCTTTTAAGGGGGTAATACTTCTTTTGTCACTAACTTTGGTTGTTCACCTTTACTCTTTCCAATCCTTCACTCCCTTGACATCACAAAAATATTTTCTTTTAAGCAGGTGGTAATATAATACCCTAGTTCTCTCAAAATCTAATTATCATACATAGTTAGGCTAGTAAGATGTCTCTAAAAAAGGTCTATTATCAAATTTCATTCCGTTTATATTAATTTTAAATTTTTTGACGATCTTTCTTTGGTCTAAAAAAATTCATTTTTGTTCAATTTTTTTCTACTTTTTGTGTTTTCAATCATATAAACCCGTTCAAAATGTTCAAACTAATCAAAAATAATGTTTTGAGTTCATTAATCTATTCCGTTCATTTATGTTTCTCCCATACCTTCTAAAAATAATGGAAAACCCCGACTACACATTTAGAAAATGTTATCAATTTTACCATTTTTTAATTCTTTGGTCATCAAATGAATTTTGAGTTCGGACATTCTTATATATTTGATTTTATAAAATTATTCTACATCATTTTTTGAGTTCATTCATCTATTCCATTCATTTATGTTTCTCCCATATCTGTTTAAAAATTGACATATCATTTTTCATCTGATGAGCTTCAAACCAACTACGATAACCAATATTATATATATATATTTGAGTTTCTATAACTATTTCACACCTTTCCATTAATTTTTATATGTTTTGGAATTTAATTGATATTTTTCCAATAAGTTTCTATTATTAAAATTTCTTACAACTTAATTAATAAAAAAATTATAATCAATTATACAACCATTCTTTTAATCCTAACTAGCCTTCTAACTAATATCAATCAAAATCTAAATTAGTTAACTTTCACCCAACCAAAAAGTGCACCAAAGTACCACAATCATAATTTTATGACATTTTTATTACATACTCAACCATAGCCTAACCTCTTTATTACACCCCGTATCTTAGCACTCAAATGAGGAAATTTTCAAACCAAAAACTCAGTCCACAATTGTAATACCCCATATTGAGCGGAGTGTTATAAGGATTGATTTGGCTACTTATATCAACATGGTATACCATCCTTTTGGTGATTCCATCCTAAGAACTCCACAGTTAAGCGTGCTGGCGATGGAGCAATTTTAGGATGGGTGACCTCCTGGGAAGTTTTAGAAATTTTCTGAAAATTTCTCGGGAAGTGCGTGAGTGAGGGAAAATTTCTCGGGAAGTGTGTGAGTGAGGACAAAGCGTGCTGAAAGGACTCGTGTTGATCTGTGAGGCCAGCCGATCAATTCGAAAGCACTCCAAGGTAGCCCCCGTGTGGTCATATCGACTCGGGGTGTTACAAATGGTATCAAAGTGAAACCGCGACCGTGAGCTGAACTTGGATGAACCAGTCAGTCACCTAGCGAGACGATTCTTGGGATGAACTGAATTGAGACAGTTATTGGTTGAGGCGCAACGAGGACGTTGCGTTCTTTGAGTGGGGGTGAATGTAATAACCCATATTGAGCGGAGTGTTATAAGGATTGATTTGGCTACTTATATCAACATGGTATACCATCCTTTTGGTGATTCCATCCTAAGAACTCCATAGTTAAGCGTGCTGGCGGTGGAGCAATTTTAGGATGGGTGACCTCCTGGAAAGTTTTAGAAATTTTCTGAAAATTTATCGGGAAGTGCGTGAGTGAGGACAAAGCGTGCTGAAAGGACTCGTGTTGATCTGTGGGGCCAGCCGATCAATCCAAAAGCACTCCAAGGTAGCCCCCGCGTGGTCATATCGACTCAGGGTGTTACAACAATCCTTCATATCAGATCTCACTCTATTTTTGTAATACCCCAAAATTCGTGGCGAAGAGTAGAGGCTTAAAAAGACTTATAAGATTACCTATATCAACAAAGTATACATTCGTTTTGGAAAACATATCCTTAAGATCAAAATTTAAGGATAGGTGATTGTTACACCCCTCAAATATTTGAAAAGAATAAGTTCCATAAGCTAAACATTTAAAAATGCAGGATGTTACTACCACACTTAATATAAGTCTAGTTCTTCTACCTTTGTAACGTACACTAAGTACTAAGGCTAAAGTGTTGTCTACTTTGATTAAGATCAACAATTGATAAGAACCAGATTGAGATTTCATTACAACATTAAAATATTTTCATAACAATATATCAAAAAAAATAATTAAAACTAACATGATAAAGAAATACATAATGGGACATAAGGGTCAACAGGGGTAACTGGACTATACACCAAATAGTCCTAAATCTCAACCCCTACCAAAAGCCATCAAGTTGTACCTTCAAAGTAATCCTACAATGTAAAGATTGTCCATTAAATAGGTAAGAAACTATAAAAAATGAACACATTAGTACAACGGTATTAAGTAAACCACTACACAACATTAATGATACAAATATCACATAAAGCATGTAAAACCCTCATTTTTTACTACTGAAAATTTTCGTTTTAAAAACTTAGCACAAGAAAAAAGCTACTAAACACTTAGGAAAACGGGGTGCTACCACCACACCTAACAAAGTATAGGCATCGACCACTCGTTCCATTTTAGACACAAAGCTTAGAACCAAACCAACCAAAACCAGGGTAGATTGCGCCAAAAATACATTATATAAATATCAAAAGAAAGGCTTTCAAGTACAGGACCTCAAAAGTCAGCAAATATTCAAATATATGAGGGAAAATTAAGCCAAAGTACAAGATTTCAAATTATGGAAACAAAGTTAGAGCATAGCCCTAAACTTTGGTCCATCAAGGACCGCATAAAAGTCTCCAGATGTCCACGCTCTTAGAACCCACGTTCAATATGAGGTTGACCAACTACTGACCATCCCTAAAGTCTTGCACATGGGACTCTAGTTGTGGAAATGAGCAAGTGATTGAAAAAATAGGCACATTAGTATGCTTCGTACTTAGTAAGTCAAGTTACCTCCTCAATAGAGTCACAAGCACACAAGATTCCACCATAATATGGAGATCATACTAACATAGCTCATGCGTGCTTCATACGAATAGAATACATGCTCCATCATGGTCATATCATGCAAAGGAAACTCATACCATACAAAACTCAACATACTTAACAACATACCACAACATCGTAGATGAGAAAATGAAATCTACTAAGCAAATTGTCTAGCTATTATTAAGGCTTCATTCATCCATGCATATAGTTCCACAATAGGCCATTTTTTCCATTTACCTAATCCACTAGGTCATTTTTTATAAGCCATTATCTCTTTTACCTTTCTTTTCCTTTTTTATTTTTATTTTTCTCCTTAGCCACATTCTTAATTCATAATTCTTATCCAAATACTTATTCAAATTCTTATCGAGCAATGGACTGTGCACCACCCCTAAGACTCATATACCATGGAATTCTATCAAAATGAAAGGACATAAAATCTAACCGAAGCTCCGAAAATACTAATGGACATAAATCCAAGTCGAAGCTAAAAATCAGCTAGTTAACTGGACCCTTTAGTACATCATTAGTGTCTAGAGTAGGTATGGCCCCAAGATCTACTAGGATCCCACCTGAAAGCAAATCTTGAAGGCACCAATAAACACCCGAAGGCATACTAATATCTGGTAGCTAATCGAGGATCGGGTAACCCAAACCCATACACAGCTCGATCACATTTTGCTTTAAGTGATTAGTATGTTAGTCTTGAGGTTATGTGATCATACCAAGCCTATACAATATGCAAGCAAGGAATTAACATAATTATTCCATCTTAGCCATTATCATTCCCTCATCCAAGTGTGGGATTTCCATTAATGCTTAATCATTGTTAACCAATCCCTTATATAAATCCATTTCTGGCCAATAATCTAGATTACATTACACCTTTAAAGTCATAAAATACTTATTCATGTTTTCCCATTAAGGCTTTTATAACACCCATCGAGTATACCATGAATTATAATCCATTTAACGCATCCATTAGGTTGTCAATCCATGTCAATAGATGTATTTTACTTGTTAAATAATCATATAGAAACATTAGGCATGGTCTCAAAGAATATCTACGTCAAAAGATCAAAATCACATAATCTAGTTGAATTAGACGATTGGTTTAGCCTAACCACTCAATCGATTTTTCCAACAAGTCAATCAGTTAGGCCAACCAGTTGATAAATTTTGCTCAGCCAAACCTAGGGTTCCTCTGAGTTGATCTACCAGTTTAGTTGGCCTAGTCAATTTTTTTGAGACCAGCCAATCGATTCTACCAAACTATTCGATGGGTTTAAGTAGAAGGAAAACCAAGGTTACAATAGAACCACAAGTCAATCGTTTTAAGCCAACCAATCGACTGTTCTAATGACAAGCCAATTAGTTTGGCCTAACTAGTCAATCAGGTTGCCCCTAGATAACACAGAAGAGACATTATTCAAGCAAATCACCCTAAAAAACCTAACCACATCCAAACCAAAACATATCATTGCATCATACCAATACTTGATCAACTCATAAACTAAAACTTGCTTCACAATCAATCAAATCGGCCCTATTTCCCCAAAATCGTGCATTTTCTCCAGATTCACAAATTAATCAACATGTATAAATCTAAAACCAAATTATCATGCAAACCTATAAAATGAATTACTTATGCGAGCAAAACTTTTCCACAAATAATACACCACGTCACATGCTTAATTAGGTCACATTTCATAAGTAAAAATGACTTACTTGTGCAAGCAAAACTTTTCCACAAATAGAAAACTTCAACCTAGAACATGTTCAACTTCTAAACCTTAAAAAAAAAATATTAAAGCTTCAAAAATCCATTGAATAATTTCATAAATCAGAATTTGAATTAGGAGAAAATAGGCTTACCAAACCTAAGAGAAAAATAGAGGGAATTTCTGCCAAAAGAGATACTCAACTTCCTCCTAAATATAACCCTCCCTTGCTTAAAGATAAACAATAAGGAGTTAGAGAAAGGATCATAAGAGTGGAAATGAACCAAAATTAAGCTTGAAATGGGGAGAAAAGAACAACGGTGCTAGAGAGATATAATACCTTAGAGGCTAAAAGAAAAGTGAGTGCCAAGCATTAAGGTTATTTATTGCCAAAAATTCGGTACAAGAACGAGTGAGGTTATGCATAGATCAAAAACCCTAATTCTTATATTTCAAATTTGAGATAAATGGGCATATTTTATCAAATATAGGCTCAACTCCCCGTACTGAGTTGGAATGGTGATTTAGGGAGAATGCAGGTCAAATTCACCCAGAAAATGTTAAACATAATAGAGAAAATGAACAATCGGTGTGGGAAGGAATCTCCTTCCTAAACATAGATAGTGTGGGAATTGAAGCGACGATTCTAGAAGTGTGTAGAGGAGAGAGGTGGAAGAAGATAAAGTTGAGATCATCCTCTCCCTCAATGTTCCAAATCAAAACCTCGAATTAGTTTGAGGCAGAAGCTTGGGCCAAATGTATGGTAAGAAAAGTTAAGAATCTCTAAAGAACAGCTTGGATTGGGATTATCAAGGTTACATTTTAGCATAAGAAATTTCTCCAAATAAATTAAGTTTAGAAAAGTACTCGGCTCTACAAGTCAATCGATTAGTTTGTCCTACCAATCAATTGTTCTATTAACTAGTCAGTTGGTTCCCTAAACCAGTTGATCGATTTAGTCAAGCAAAACCCTCTAGCTAAAATGATGAACCAGTCGATCGGTCCACCTTAAACTCATTTTATTCAATTTCAAAAGCTTATTCAAATCCAAATTTTTCCTTAAACTCAATTATACTTCCAAATCAAAATCAAACATTATCAAATTTTATTAAGGAATACAACTTCACATTCATCAAAGCTTACAAGAATATGGGTATTATAGTACTACCCCTTTAAAGAGAGGATGCATCCCCGAAGCCTACTAATGATGGAATATGCAAAATATATAACAAAACTATTCACACAGTACATTTAAGAAGGAAAAAGGGTTACTACCCCCTTAAAATAAGGATCCCACTAACAAACATCACATTAGGAGAATAACTCTAGGTACTTTGCTCGAATCTCCTCCTCAATCTCCCAAGTGGCCTCCTCAACGCCATGTCGTGAATAAAAGACCTTTACTAGCATAACACTTTTCATATGCATTGCACGAGTCTTTTTGTCCAGAATACTTATTGGTTGTTCTTTGAAAGCTCTAACTAATTAGGTTAGATGGCATGCGAAGGATCAGATACATAGTTCCTCAATTAGGATATGTGAAAAACATTGTGCAAATGCAACAATTCCATCGATAGGGATAAACAAGTGACCTCACCAACATGATCCACAATCTCGTACAACTTAGTGTACCTTGGACTGAACTTACCTTTTCTACCAAACCTCATGACTCTCTTGGTGGGAGAAACCCTAAAAAAATATGTCACCTACATTTTAACCATCTATCCATATTCTTATATCCACATAGCTTTTGTTTCGGTCCTAGGCCGCTCTCATCCGACCTAAAATTAGTCGGATCTGCCTCATTATCTCCTTAATCATCTTTGGTCCCAACACAATTGTATCGCTAATATCATTCCAGCACAAGATACTACGACGATTTCTCCCATACCAAGCTTCAAAAGGTGTCATCTTGATACTAGCATAATAATTGTTATTGTAGGAGAACTCAATAAAGTGTAGGTTGTCCTCCCAACTACCTCCAAAATCCAACACACATGCCCGAAGAATGTCCTCTAAGGTATGAATGGTCCTCTCCATTTGACCATCCATGGATGGGTGAAAAATAATATTCATCTTCAACTTAGTCCCAAAATCATTTTGTAACATTTTTCAAAAGTGCAACAAAAATATAGAGTCTCATTCAAAAATAACATCTCTAAGGACCCCATTTAGGCATACAATGTGCTTTTTATAAGAGTTGGTTAGATGCTCCATACTCTACAATGTCTTCATTAATATCAATAGTACCAACTTATTCAATCGATCCATAATAAACATGATAGAATCAAAATCATTATGGGTCCTCAAAAGACACACCATAAAGTCCATCAATATGTTGTCCCACTTTCCTTTCGGGATTTCTAGTAGTTGTACCAACTTTGCTAGCCTCATATGCTCAATCTTGACCTTTTAACAAGTCAGGCATCAGGTAGCAAAATAAGTCACCTTACAATTATTATGGGGCCACCAATGCACCTTGTTCCAATTCTTATACAAATTGTCTCCTCTAAGATGGATGGAATAAGGAGCACAGTGTCTTTCCCCAAGGATTTTCCACTCAAGCTCAGCACATCCTTATGGTATACACCACCATCCTCATGGAATTGAAACCCTTTGGCTCTACCTTCTTTAGTACCCTACTTAATCCTTTTGAGCTTAACTTCACCATGTTTATTAGCTCGGATTTCCTCAAAGATTAAAGGAGTGATGGTGAGTGTACTCATTCTTACCTAAAAACTACCAATGGTGACCAGCTCAATCTCCATCTTCCTAAACTCTCGACGTAGATGATTTGGCAATACATTTGTGCTCCAGGAATGAAAAATCATCTAGCTAAGGGTATCTACCACCACATTATCCTTACCCTCATGGTAGGTCAATTTGAGGTCATAATCCTTCACAAACTCTAACCATCGGCGTTGTCTCAAATTCAACTCTCGTTGTGATAAGAAGTACTTGAGGTTCTTATGATCAGTATAGAACTTGCATTGAATCCCATAGAGGTAATTCCTCTAGATCTTAAGGGCAAATGCTATTGTAACAAACTCTAAGTTGTGTGTTAGGTAGTTTAGCTCATGCTACTTCAATTGTCAAGAAGCATATGCCACCAATTTCTTGTGTTGCATGAGCACTCAACTTAATCTATACTTAGAATTGTCATTGTATACTCCAAAACTAACAAATCCACTTGGTAATGTGAGCATTGGGGCTTTAGTCAAATGCTTATTCAACCCCTCAAAAGCTTCACCACAATTCACATCCAACTGGAATCGCATAGCCTTCTTCAACAAATTAGTCAACAGACAAGCTATCTTAAGGAAGTCCGTGACAAACCTAAGCTAGTAACCAACCAATGATAGAAAATTGCACACCTCCTAAATAGAAGTTGGTGCTGGACACTTAGAAATTTCTCGAACCTTGGAATGATCCACTACCACCCCATCCTTTGAAATTACATGTTTAAGGAAAGCCACTTGATCTAGCTAAAACTCACACTTCAAAATCTTGGTGTATAGCTGGTTTGACCTTAACAGTGCCAAGATCTACTTTAGATGTTGTTCATGCTTTTATAAATCACTAAAGTAGATGAGGATGTCATCGATGAACACCACGAGGAAGGGATCCAAGAACAATTAGAAAATCTGGTTCATGAGGGACATATTTGCTGATGGTGCACTAGTGGGTCCGAAAGGCATCACTGTGAACTCATAATGACCATATATTATCCGAAATGCAATCTCAAGATGTCCTACTCTGCTATCCTCAATTGTTATTAACTTGATCAAAGATCAATATTGGAGAACACCTTGTCTCCCTTGAGTTGGTCGAATAGGTCATTCATCATTGGCAATGAATAACAATTATTTTCTATAACCTGATTCAACCCTCAATAATCAATGTAAAATTTTAGCCTCCTAATATTTTTCTTCATGAATAGGACTGATGCTCCGCATGATGATATACTTGGTCGGATGTGGCCCTTTTCCAACAACTACTCTAACTAGGTCTTAAGATCATTCATCTCTATAGATGCCAAATATTATGGGGCTTTAGATATTTTTTCCATCCTTGGCAATACGTCTATGATAAACTCGACGTCTCAAACATGTGGCATTCCCAAAATCTCCTCAAAGAATATTTTAGGATACTCATGGATCACTACAATTTACTCTCACGGTGTCTCAACTACCTCGTTATCTTGAACACTACACAAGAAGAGTGGATAATTACAAACAAGGGTACTCATCATGATTACCAGCACAACCTTTATAGAGGGTCTATGTTCACACTTCCAATACGAGACCCTAACACCCTTTGGTTCTCGTAGAGCCACACATTCCAGCGTGTAATCTATGAACACTCAACACTTTCCCAACATATCCATTTCAACAAGTATATTGAAGTCACGTGATTTAAGATCCATAAGATCTAAGGGAAACTCTACTCCCTCAACTATCAAGGCCACCCCTTTACAAAACTTAGAGCATGCAATCCTATCCCTTGAAGGCAACACAACAGAAGTGGAAGTAGTATTAGAAGGAGATAAAGCAGCACTAGTTGCAAATGCATATGACAAAAAAGAATGTGATTCACCAAAGTCAAATGATATGCATGTTGGAAATGTAGAGACAATAAGAATACCAGTCACCACATTATCATGACGCTCTGCCTCTAAAATGCTAATCACGTTCAAGTATCTACCTTAAGGAACTCCCATGGCATTGGTTGATCCTATCCTTGCTGAAAGGTGACATGCTTCTTACCTTTGGCCTGACTAGCCCGACTAGAAATAGTAGATGGTGATGGAGGAACCCTCAGAATATGTGGTTATGGTTACTAAACAGATTAGGTGCTCTAAGCTTGAGTCAGACCTCTCTAAACACTAAATCCTTTGATATGACACTCATAGGATATGTGTTCGACCATACCACACCCATAACAGTTACCTTTTTTTCCTTCACAACACTTATAATGGTAATGCCTCTCTTTGGCATATCCCCCGAACTAACATCCAACTTGGGATCTGACCCCATACTCTCACTAATAGCTAATGATATATGGTCCCTAGGTTGATCTTGAAGCGATGGAAAAACCTCTCCTCATTAGCCTGTACCTCAAGAGAAAACCATTCCCAAATATTGAGGTCTTCCACTTTAAATATTAATATCTTAATAAGGTAATCATAAAATATCATATAGTGTATAGTAATTTTTAATTTCATACTTAATCATTTTTCCTTTACTTCTAATTATTCAAGTCAAAACTAAGGTCAACAATCCAATAAAAAGTTAAAGTCATAAATGACTTTGAGGTATTATAAATCATAAATGACTAAAATGCGCTGACATATTATTTATACAATAATTTTCAACTTTAATGCCAATTATTATTATAAATAAGTGACATTCATGGAAATAATAAATAACATTAAAATAGGCACATTAACATAAAATTACAATTCTTGAAAATTTTAAAAGTAAAAGAATTACCATTTTGCCCCTGAAACACAATTAATCCTATTTAGTATATAAAACTTTAATCGTGCATATATGGAATACCTTTTTCACATGCTTCTAGTGTTCAACATAATATAAAAAATAATAGGCACACATTTTGGAATATTACAAATTTTAAGAGAAAAGATAAAAATACCCCTAGAGCATACAAAACTTAAAAACTTATAACTATACCTAAACATGCCAAAATATTAGCACATCATGTATCAAATTTTAAGTAAAATAAGTAAGGAATATAATGGTAGCTCCAAAATACAAAAGAATGTCTCTGCAAGAATAATAATACCCTTAATCGAGCCACCCTCCCAAGATATGGATAATTATTTTACCATAAATAAACTATTCTAGCATGCTAGTATACATATATTAAAATAAATAATTTAACATAAACTTGTATAATAATCACATGTCTAATACTTAGAGAATTTCATTACAATATATGGTGTGAGCATATTTTTCATAAGATTATAAGGAAGCATAAATTACGCTTAAGCATAACATAGGAAACACCGAATATGTTATCACATGATTTTTACATATTTAGTAGGGGCATATGGGTTACCTATTTCAAAGAAAAAAACCTCAATCAATGAACCACCAAAAGAACTTCAACACCTTCTAAAAATGGAGGCACAAGAAGAGGGGACAAAAGATGACAAGTTTAAATTTTAACCAAAAATCGAACCTCCGTTAACTGTTTGAAAATAAATAAAGTCTAGATAGAAGTAAATTTAGATGTGAAAATAACAAAATAAGGAGCAAGAAAGGAGGACGGATCTAAATTATAGGATCAACAAATCTTAAGAACACTCAGCAAAAATAACCAAAATAAAGATAAAGGTGGGAGAAATCAAGAGGAGAAAATAAGAGAAATGATAAATGAAAATAATTCAATACAAATGAGATATAAATAGGGGAGGTGGGATGCTCAAATATGATACCAAAAGAGAAGGGGAGCTTGATTGTTTAACAATTGAATGAAGGGGTATGTAGTTGGGTGTGTAAGAGTTATGATGACCTAACAATCAAAACAAAGATTTGAGAGAGTGCAAGTCTATCTAGGGTAGGTAAGGTCAATTTCAAGGATGCGGAAGGAAAATGAAGAAGTTTGGGTGCAATAAAAGCTAAAAGGACACAAGTAGCATAGGTAGAAAGTGTTAGGAATTGACTTTGGCTAAAATTTTAGTTGAATGAATGGTAAGTGGTCAAATTAGTATAAAATCAGATAAAAAAAAGTGTAGGAAAGGAATTTGACGGGTGAACTATACTTTTAGAATTTATAAATTAATTTTATGATGGAAAGATCAATAAAGAGGCTAAAATTAAGAAAAATATCACATAAGCTCATAAAATTATGAATATTTATGTAAAGACTTAAAATAATATTCTTAACTCACATGTAAATTTTCATCAATTTAAAATAAGGATTGATATGTAAAATATTGACTTGATAGTGCACTAACAAGCTTACAAGAAAATTAAAAAAACGAATATCAAAACTATTCCTAAAATCACAAAAAACTTCAAAATGATCTTATTTACTCATTTACAACCTATATATAATTTTTCATAATTTTTAACACACTTATGTTTTGAGTTTTAGGTGGCATACTTTAATTACATATTTCATATATGAAATTCAAAATGGATAGTAAATATAAATAAAATAAAATAAATTCTAGATATATATTTCAAGCCATTTAAGACCCATAATTTTTTTACAAATTTATTTTTCTAGGTTTAACTTAAAAGTTAACAAATATAAATAGTATTTTATAAATAAAATGCATTTAGCCGTAAAATTACAATTACTACAGAATCACCCAAAATAATATTGAATTCAAAAAATATCCTAAAATAATTTATGTATTTAATTGCACACAAAATAACGTGCTTATATATTATTATGCATAATTAGGGCTAGTTAGGAATAGGGTATTAGAGTAACCTCCATGATAGATTTATAGGATATATGTGAGTTGATTAAAAACACACTCAATAAAAAATTTCTTGATCTTTGGGGCAATTCATCAATCTTGAAAGCACTCTAAGTTAATACCTACGACCGGTGTGCCAAGGTGTTACAAATGGTATCAGAACAAAACCATGATAGTGAGGTGAACTGGGATGAACTAGGCAATTTCGAGCCACTCGGTCAACTAGCATGATGATTTTGCAGATAAACTATAATGAAATAGTCAATGGTACTCAAAGTGTGATGAGGGCATCACATTCTTTAGTGGGTGTATATGTAATACATCAAAATTAGTAATGGAGAGTGGATGCTTAAAAGATTGATAAAATTGCTTAGATCAACAAAACAAACCTTATCTTCGGGAAGCTTATAAGAATTTTATAGTTAAACATGCTTGATTTGGAGTAATGTAAGGATGGTTGGTCTCTTGAAATTTTTATTGGGATGTGTATAAGCTAATAAAAAAGTTTAAAAGACTCATGTTGATTATCAGTAATCAATCCTAAAAGTGCTCCAAGTTACTACTTGCAGCTAGTGTGCTAGGGTGTTACAATTTTTAGGAAATTGTGTGTCTTATTTTAACATCACATAAAATCATGAAAATTTTAGCAGTAAATTAAAGCTAATTATTTCATAAACTCTATATTATACCACGCCTCGACCTTGATTCCCTTACCTTTTATTCTTATTGGGCGTTGTTCATTGCATGATATCTTTATCTTGGAACCCATTTTACATAGAAAATTGTGATCTTCTTCTCTTCTTTTTCCTCTCCTCTATCTTCCTTGCCAAGAAGCCTTGGAACTTTTGCTATAATTTTTGTGTGTGTTGCATTAGTACTTTTTACCTTCACTCCCTTCTTTTACCCTTGGTGATTGGCAGTTTATAAGACTCTATATTCAAAAGTAATATTTTCCTTTTCATTTCCCATTTTCCTATTTACTTATCTTGGTTTATATAACTCTTTTATATTATATTCTTTAAAGTGACCAAGTGATTTAGAGGAGTTGTTAAATTCCTTACTATAGCTTTTCTAAGGAGATTTTGGTAACTAAACTAATCTTTAGAAAAAATATTTTATGCTAGGTGTATCATATGTTATCTTATGCATGATTTGCATTATTTTAATTATAAGCATGAAATAATATCTTGAAAAATCTTGTATGGCATGTGTATATTTCCATGTTATGTGTATAAGCAAGAAAATTTGATGAGATAATAATTTTTTTTATTTTCACATGTTCTTATATATGTTGGAAATGTGATGAGTATCCAGTGGAGTTATGATGAATGTGCAATAGAATTACGGTGAATATTCACTAGAGTCGTGATAAATATTCCTAGATTTGAGTAGTTTAGCTCTATTCATTATCATTTTATGTGATTTTTGGTTGTTTTATTTTTATCTAAATAGTCCATTGCAATTATATTAAGGTATAGAAGTTAGGTTATGAATTTTGGATCATTTAGAGTTGAAATGAACTTTTATAAGATTTTGGATATATACGGCCAGAAGTATATTGGGCATTACAATTTTTTTTGAAAGTTTTACTAGTATTATTGTATTATTTGGGACTTTTACATAAAATGTGGTTTATGATATATTAAGTTTTGATGTTGTTTAGAGTAAGCTATATATTTTAGAAGTTTAAGGTGATTTTATGGAAATAAGGTCATTTTGATCAATGCAATTAAATTTTAGAAATTTTGAGACTTAAGTGACTATTAGGTTAATAAAATAAGTTTAAATTGATGATTAGATCTATAGACCCTAATTAAAATGATTAATTAAGTAAAAGAGAGAAAAAAAAGAATCACTTTGGGTACATTGAGTAATCTTAGCATTTTAGACTTGGTGTCCATATTATTGTTTCATACTTTGGGGGAAAACTTGATAAGTATAAGCATTTTAGCATGAAATATACCTCAATTAATCCTAAGGTAAGTTATTTGACCTTAGAGGTGTGTATTTTGTACTATGTTATTACATTTAGTTTATTAAATTATACTGCTATTTCTGTTTATTTTTTAAGTTTTTTTTTGTCACGTGTGTTTTATAGGTTTTGGATATGTTGAAGATTTTTTGTATAATATATCGTTTTCCCAAACCCTAACTACCATAAGTGATTAGGCTCATAACATGTTTCTAAAAACAATATTTTTTAATTCAATTCCATTCATATTTGTAACACTCCTAAATTTAGTGACTTAAAATTTTCATTTTAAAGAGTTAATTGCATAAGCGAGAGCACAAAACATATGGGGTCATGCCACATCCAACATAGAAGAGGCACTCCCTATGCCTAGCCTATGTCGGGTGTGAGAAAAAAGTAACCTTGCACCTAAGATTCAGAAATGGGAAGCACTTAATTCCATCATGATAAAAAATAGAGAGAAGGGAATAAATGGTAAAAATAGAGGACTAAGATTCTATAGAGAGATTGAGATATTCGTTAAAACACTTATTGCCACTATTCTTAAACCAGTGGAACGGTATAAAGTACATTCTAGGCCAAAACTCTCTTGACCACTATTATTAAGCCAATTGAAGACACTCCTACACCTTATTGCTAACTCACGTAATCTTTCACTTTAAATTATTAATATCTTAGTCATTAGTTACTTATCTCAATATCATATTCTTGCTCATGTTGAGTTAGAGGCCCCACTATTCCTAATATGGTAAAATTGGCTGAAAAAACCCCCAAGGCAAAACGTATTTAACCACTATTATCTTTTCGTAGAATGGACACATAAAACACAACAGTTTGGATCATGTGATCTTTCATTTTAACTTATTAATATCTTATTCAAAATTAGTTATAACATCATATGGGACTCATGTAAATATGCGCAATACATAACTGAAACATGTAAAATACAACCACATAGTAATCAAGGCCATCCTCAAGTAATAGGTTTGTAATCTCCCAAAAAAAATCGTAATCCCATACCATAAGCATAAATTCTCCCATATTGATCATTTATCCACCAATTTTATCACATCCTCCCCCAAGTTACTATTTAAAACCCTAATTACACAAGTATAAATTTTTTCATAAGATTCATATAATCACCAAAGTTAATATACATTCCTTTAATGCCAACATTAACAACATTGCTAAAAAATCATGGTCAAACTAACATTTTACACATGTGATATTAACCTTGCTTCTAGGGTTACTATTCCTAATTTAATCCATTTTCTCATTTTGTTTACACTTAGTCCATCCATAATTACTCTAACATAACACATGATATACTTAGCATATTTTAAACTTCTTAACACATTAAGACACCAAAATTGCCATATTTAACCCATATTGATTAAAATTCCCCTAAGATTAACCTAACACCCTTATTTCATAAAAATGGTACATGTCTGATATCATTATTTTCAATACTCAATTTATTACATCACCATAAATCTTAACTAAACTCATTTCCCACTTATCATCCTTTATCAAATCCATATTTCCATACCATATATCATCTTAATTCACTTAGGGCTCACAACATAAGAATCATCGCAACGATATCATATAAGCACATGCTTTCACATTCTCACACACTTTTCATCATATGATCCACATTATCATATAATAGAATTAAACAATTAATTTTAGAACATAATATTAACAACATGATAATACACATAATCATTCATAAGATTTAGCACAAAAATCCTAAACTACGAATTATATCCTTACTGAAAGGGACACGAATCTCTAAGCACGTATAACCTTTCCCTCCACCTCTGAGGCCTCTAGAAAATCACCTAATAAACATTATAAAACACAATTAGAACTTAATGATATAAAAAATGAACGTATAAGGTAAAGGATACTGAAATAATGGAGCAAAAATCAAATTGTAAGGCTCGAAGGTGTCTCGGTAAAAAGTTATGCAAAAATGGGAGGGGAAATGGCAATAAGTGTTGAAGCCAAGGGAGGGAAAAAATATTATATGTCATTTACAAGGGGTGTACAATGTCAATGAGGGCCGAAGGTGGTAGGTGAGGAACATTGGAGAAGGCCGAATCAAATGGGGTGGCTTCGATGGTGATGGTCGTTGGTTGGGGTGGTTTTGGTGGAAACAGTTGGTGCTAGGGGTATTTTCAATGGAAATGATATGTGATAGGGGTGGCTTCAGTGGTGGATTCCAATTCTATGGGAGGAATGGCAAGGATGGATGGTGCACGGGAGGAAGGAACAGTGAAGTATGGCATTACTTGTTTATTTTGGCATTTTTGGTCATAGCAAGAAGGAGGAAGGGAAGGAAATTAAAGCTACTACCCTTATACATAAATGGAGGGAGGAAATAAGTGGTTATGGAATTGAATTTGGCATCATCTGTGAGTTACATATATATATATATATATATATATATATATATATATATATA
The DNA here is from genome assembly GCA_039764185.1 of Tamarix austromongolica. Taxonomy (NCBI): domain Eukaryota; kingdom Viridiplantae; phylum Streptophyta; class Magnoliopsida; order Caryophyllales; family Tamaricaceae; genus Tamarix; species Tamarix austromongolica. The sequence continues at coordinate 59,452,370 of CM077809.1, forward strand.
TATATATATATATATATATATATATAAATACACACTTGCTTGCACTAGTTGGGAGGGGTAAGGGATGTGAGGCATTTAGGTAAGATTTTCAAAAAAAACCACCAACGTTGAAGGTGGGAGTTGATGGGTGATGATGAGGGTAGGGTATGTTGAACTAATGTTAGAGGGATCTTATTTGGCAGAATTAATTCACACAAAAAGAGAAAGAAGAAGGAACAAGAAGTCAGGCGGGAGGGGAAAGAAAGAGGAAAAGAAATGAGAAGTGGAAAAAGGGAAGGAGAAAATAGGGTTGGGTTTAGGATTCAGATTAGGTTAAAATAATATAGATTATGATATTATGATAATTTATTATCAACCATCCATTTGTAGGTTTAGGCTAAAAATAATAATGTCCAAAATAAATATTAGGATTAGGTTAAGATTCAGGATTAAAGAATTTGGATAAGGTAGAAATATCAATTTTTGATATTAGAATTAGGTTAAGATATTAATTACTCAAGGTTAAAATCAGATAAAATTTGGGGTATTACAATATTAATTTTGAACCTTTGGTTGATCAATTAGTTTATCTATAGAAAAACATATTTTATTATGCTTCTTTTGATTTCTGTGTTTTTACACATGCCAACTTGTTCAAGATTCATAAATTGGTCCAAAATTTTTTTATTTCACTTTTCCATTCCATCCATTAATGTTTTTCCCATGCCTTTTGAATTGTTAAATCATAGAAAGATTTATTTACACAATTAAACAATTTTAGCCGTGTTTGTTATTTTTAATCCGTTGGTCATCAAACTAAATCCAAGACCAAATATTTTTATATTTTTTGTTTTATAAAAATTATTTTCATCAAACAATTACAATTTAAGCCCAATTATTCATTTTTTGCCTTTGCCCAAGAACATATATATGTGATTTATCTTTTTTCACCATTTTCACTCTTTTTCCTTCTGTTAAGCTGGAAACTAACTCCAATACCCAATATTTTTATATATTTTGGTTCTTAAAATTATATTTTTTTATTTTGGTTCCTAAAATTCTTTCTCACTACCATAAATGTTCATAATTTTTATAATCCAATTGTTATGTATCCCAATAAGTGTACATCATTGAACTTTCTTACAATTTAGTTATTCAAAATAAATTGTAACCAATTTTCTAACCATCATAGTAATCCTAAATAGCCTTATAACTAAAATAAATCATAATATAACTTATTTGCCTTTTGCCCAAACAAAATGTGAAGCATAGAACCACAATCATGGTTCTATAATATTTCTCTTACACACTCAATCATACCTAATCTCTTTCTAATACCCCTAACCCTATCAGTCAAGTTATGCAAAGTACAAACAAAAAAATAAGTCTACACTCTTTGCCATCATATATCACTCTATTTCTTCCAAATCATGAGTCTCATTACAAACTTCACATAAAATCACAATATTTTAGCAGACAAATGAAGCTAATTTTTTTCACAGCATCCAGCACCTTGATCTCTCTCTCTTTATATATATACATACATACATGCATGCATGTGTGTGTGTGCGTGTGTGCGCGTGCGCACGTGTGTATGTCTCACTCTCACTCTCATTATTCCATTTTTTTCTAGACCTTGCATTACACACTAATACTCCAAAGCATTTCCTTATAATAAATTGAGCCTCATCACCCTTCTTTTTCCCTCAATTTTTTACTCCTGCCTAGCTAAGAATAGTATTGAGACAATTTTTCCATGACTTAAAGCAACTACTACACCTTGAACTTGCATCCATTCCCTTGATTCTTGTTAGATTTTTTTCTTTGAATCGTATACTTCATATAAGCACCCATTTTACCAAAGAAATCATGCCCATTCCCTCTCTCTTTTTTTCCTTGCATCTTATACTTCATCCAAGCATGATGCAAGAGCATTTTAATACTTTGAGTAATGATGTATGACTCATGTTGAAAAGAAGTAAGGGTTAAATTATGAAGAAATTATTTACCCTAAAATATGCATGTCATTGAAAATCTTATTTGATTAGGAGCCCAACACATTTTTTAGTTCTCAAAATTGAGTTTTCTTTATAAAGTTATAATCATTTATCGTACCTATGTTAAGATGAATTTTTATGTGCGAACAATAAAGTGTGTCATAATTAGCATTAAATGGACATCATTATCTTTTTTAAATTTCTTAATTAGGATTTTATTATCTTATTTAATATGGTTGTTAATATATTAGTTATTCAATTAGTTTACTTAATTATTAAGAGGTTAGGTAGAGTTTATCTTTCATCTTATGATGTGATTCTTCTTCACATATTGTTAGGATTTAAATCTTATTATCTTAGGTGAGGAGGTTAGACGAGGAGGTAGATGTAAGTATATAAACACCCCATAAAAACTCACATTATTGTTAGATGGTGGAATTTGATGTTAAATAAAAACATGTTCTTTATATGATTTCTTTGCTATTTTATATTTTGTGAGTGATAATTTAGAGACCCTCTATACATTTTATGTGTGAGCTTGCACAAAATTATCTAGTGAATTTTATCGTATGCTTCTTCATTATAGATCCTTTGAGAGTTATATGTGTAAGGCTTTCAAAGTTAATCTTAAGAATTACTTTATGTGATCATTCATCCATATTCTTAGTTTATAAATCATCATTCATTTATCATCATAAAATCACATAAAAATGGTATTTCTAAAGCCACCTATTACATTATGTATCATTAAGGATATTTTGTGCCTTTTTGTTTAAATCTAAGGGTTTTAATGTGCTATTGAACATGTATTTGATATGAATATAATGTCTTATGTCTTAATTCTAAGTGTAACATGATTTATGAATTTATTTGTGCTTTTATAGCTTTAAGGACAATAGTCATTTTACGTGTATTCTAAAATTTTAAAGCTTAAATGATATTTTTTTATGTATTTTTATGGTTTAAGAATGTTGTGATTAAAATTTCATTAATTTATATCAATGTTTTCTAATTTAATTATATTTCATAACATTTAAAGCCCTTGGGGGTAAAGTAATATTTTTACATGAATGCTGAAATTTTTTTGTCATGATTTAGGAGTTGTAGTGTGTTAAATTTGATATACATATACCCGGGTTTAATTTTTAGGATTTATGGTAGTTTTTTAATCATTATTTCATAATTTATAATTTTGAAAATAATTAATGGCAAATTGGCAATTGAATGATTAATGACCTATTAGTATGTTATTGGGGATTGATGATTAACCATTGACCATTAAATTTGACTTGTAAAATAGTAATTGAGAGTAAATAGAAATTAAACATGAATAGTATTTTTTAATAAGAGAATAGTAATTTTTATAATAAATAATTTATGGTTTTTTAACATGAACTTCTTAGTTAATTCATCATTTCCAATATTATGAATAGTGAATGCCTCAAAAGTGGCACTATATCTCTAAAATTTATTAGTAATGCGAGTGAAAGATTAATCTTGGGATTAAAGTATAATTAAACCTTAGGCCGGCCTCCTAGTTATATCATAGTTTAACTAATGTAATGAAAGTTAGTGAAGGCCCATTTCTACTCTATAAGTGAAATACGAGTCATATAAATGGTATCGATACTTTCCTAAGGAGTAGTAGGATCCTTAGCCCCGATAGTAGGGATCATAGGTAGGGTAGAAAATGAGTCGAGGTAACTCACTAGCTTTTGTGGTAAACAAACTTAGTTTGCAAGTTTTTGTACTATAAACAAGCTAAAACCCAAGATTTTCATACTCAAGCTTGACTAATTTAACTAAATCAACAAGCCGAGCCTATAAAGCTTGTGTGCTGGCTTTGTTTGTTTACAACTTGAATCACACCCAAATGCTCATGTAAACACTGGTGATGATTACACACTTGATAAAATAAGCAAGGTAACTATATGATAAAAAGTGAAGTGTATGTGTATAATCACATTAATAAATGAATGAATAAGTAGGTGTTATTGGGAGTATATGTTATCATGAGCTGTATGAATAATGTGAAAAATATGAGTAGTATTTTACAAGTACAAGTTTTTATAAATAGTATGATTTGTTCTATGATAATGAAAATGATACGTTGTGAAAGCATGAATTGCAAGAATAGAAATTGATGTTAACATGTGCAATATGTTCACAATTTTTAGTATGTTCTTCCATGTTTTCTTGTAATAGAATGTTCTAATATGTTTCTTATGTTGGCAAGTATAGTATATTATTTAACCCCTAGCATGATCTACTATATCTTATGTGTATGCATAGTTTATGTTTACTCAGCACAATTATTGTAATAATACTATGATTTGCTTTTATATATTTTTGTGTAGGTTTTAGACAAGGAGGTCCTAGATAAGGACTTCATTTGTTAACAGTTGTAATTGGATGGAATTAGCATAAAGGTATTTGACTTGCACCTTCTAGCATCTATTTATGTATCTAGATGTGGATATTCCACTCTTAATTTATGTGCCTGATTCTTTAAATGCTTTACTTTTGTCTTTTGAGTAGTTCTGATCTCCCTTCCTACTAGTCTTTGTATATTTATATATATTAGCATTTGCTCCTTTATGCCTATTTACTATTAATATATTGATCTTGTGTTTCCTTTTTTTAGCTATTTGTAATCCGTCTCGCTTGAGAGCAAGTGACCACTACACCTCTTGGACGGATAGGAATTATTTGTTTTTAGTGTTACATTCGACATGGGTTAGGTATTAGCATGTGCTCGTCTATGTTAGATGAAATGGTAGCACACTATGTATGTGTAGCTTCCACATGAAAACTAAAAAAATTTTAAATAATTTTAGGGGTGTTACATCACTTCTTATAGGGATATTGGGCTTTGTTTGGGTTTTAATAACTTTAAATAGTGGAGGTGGTTAATCCGAAGATAGCTTTCCATACTTCATGGTGATGGCATTTAGTCTCACTAATGTACCAAAAGTCTTTATGGATTTGATGATCCGTATATTCTAACTATACTTTGATCAGTTCATAGTGGTTATAATTTTTGATATATTGATAAAGTCCTAGAATAGTGAGAATCATGAGATCCACCTCAAGATATTTTTGACACTCCATGGAGAGAATAAGTTTTACACCAAACTCTCGTAGTGTGAGTTTTGGCTACAAGAGTTTGCCTTCTGAGGGTATGTGATGTTTGTGAGTGATGCTTCCATTGATCTAGTGAGAATTTGGATTGCTTTGGAGTGGAGAGCATCTACCCATGTAATTGAGGTTCTCAATTTTCAAGGTTTAGTGAGGTATTAACATTACTTCATTTAGCATTTTTCAAGGGTGGCTCAATTTTTGATGAATCTATTAAAAAAGTTAACAAGATTGGAATAGGATAGTGGTTTTGATGATGTATTCTAGGAGTTGAAGCATTGCATCACTACCATACCAATCTTAACTTTGCTCGTAGGTATAGGATGTGTTCAAAGCATAGGATATGATGTGTTCCTATGTAGCATGGTTGGATCCTTATTTATGTCTCATGTCAACTAAAGCAACATGAGTAGAATTATCTAATGCAAAATCTTGAGCTTACGGTAGTAGTCTTCACACTAAATATATGGAAGCATTACTTATATAGGATCCAATGAAAGCTATATGCTAACCATAAGAGTATGAATTATATCACCCCTCAACGTGAGCGGTGAGAAAATAGGAGAATTGAGAGATGGCTAGAATAAGTTAAGTACTATGACCATGAGTTAACCTACCATAAAGGTAAAACCAATATAACTATCAATGCTTCAAGTCAAAATATGGGCCATTCATTTAGTTTGATGATGGTTGCATGCCATTTGTTGGACGAGATAAGAGACATGGGTGTCGGGGAAGTGGAGATGCAAATGAGTTTCTTAATGATTATACCTCCCTTGTTTGATGAGATTCAAGCGGGAAGTATGATGTCATCAAGCTTGAGCACATTCTATTTAAGATACAAGAGGGAAGAGCCAGTAGTTTCCAAATTCACAATGATGGAAACATCTAGTATAGAATTAGACGGTATGTTGTACAGAGTTGTGTTGAGATTAAGTGGAAGATTATGGATGAGGGTCGTTGTACTCCTTATTTTTTTTAGTCTAAAGGATAAGGTGTGCAATGAATTGAGACAAATATATTGGTGGCTTCGCATAAAGCGAGGGGTGGCACACTTTTTGGCGAGATGCTTGGCCTATCAAAAGGTTAGGATCAAGCACCAAATACCGCTGGAACTAGTTCAGTACGTGGAGGTTCCAAGGTATAAGTATGACTCTATTTTGATGGATTTTGTGTTGACGTTGTCGAGGATATAGTAGTGGTTAGGATATGATCTAGGTTATTATGACCAAGTTTACAAGGTTGGTTGTGTTTGTACCAATTAAGGTGAATCAAAGCATTAATCAATTGGCTAGGGACTACATGAGATGAGTAGTGAGTTACTACGATTTCCTTTCTAATATAGTCCCCAATGGAGATTAAAGGTTTTTATTGCACTTCTAGGAGAATTTGCATGAGGCTATTGGCATGAAGTTGAAGACGATTCTGACTTTTCACCTTGCTATTGATATTTAGGTTGAGCATATGCTACATATGTTGGAAGATATGTTGTGGTACTACCCATTTAAATATTAGGGTGGTTGGGAGGATCACTTGGATCTAATTGAGTTCTTGCACAACAATAGTTAGAATGCAAGCATTGGGATGACACCTTTGGAGGCCTTGTATGAAATTAATGTCAAAGTATTTGATGTTAGTGTAACATCGGTGAGACTATAGTGTTGGGATCAAATCTAATTAAGGTCACCACTGCACACATTTATTGGATTTAAGATCGGATGAGCAAATTAAGATAGACAAAGGCGCCACACAGACCAGAGGCGGAGGTTAAACAGGTATAAGGTGGGTGACTAAGTTTTTTTGAAATTCTCACACACTAAGGGTGTTTTGAGGTTTTGCAAAAGAGGTAATCAAAACACCCCCAAACCCTAATTAAGGAAATTATGTTAAAATTAGGATTTATTAGGAAAATTAATTAAATATATTAATTTATTAACATAAGGGTAGTATTTAAGGCAAAATCAAGGGGGAAATAATAAAGAATTTAATTGGGAAATATTAGAGTATTTTGCTAATCAAAATAGAATTTAGGAAATTTTACCGAAAATATCCTAAATTAATATAAAAAGGAATTTAATTGTTATTTTATTTATTTTCATTATTTTTAAATATTTAAAAATACCAAATTATTCTATATATCCCAACCAACCTATTTTTCCGTCTTCCTTTTTTCCCTTTTTCCTTCCTTTTTCCTTTTTCTTTCCTCTTTTTCTCCTTTCTCCTCTTTCTTTTCTTTCCTTCTTCCAAGATTGGGTCTGCGCCCCCTCACGAAATAAGGGAAACAAGCGTGGCCTAGCTCGCTGTCCCTTCTACTCTCCCCCTCAACCAACTCCTCTCCTCCAGTTCTTTTCCCTCCATCGCGGCCTAGATGGTTGTCCCTTCTACTCTCCCCCTCACCCATATGGTTCCCCCTCCTTTTTCGTTCTTTTCTTTTTTTCCCAGACCGGTCGGTCCGCTTATCTTCTTCTTCCTCCCTCCCCTCTGACGTGTTATAGGTCACGTCTATAAAGCTACACTGCCTGACCTTCCCTATCACCGTACTGCTAGCCAACCAATCCCTTCTCTCTCCCATCCATTTCCTTTCCCAATCAAGCCCAACCCCCTACACCTGCCCTAACATGTGCCCCTTCTCTTTTCTTTTTTCTCCTCCCCAACCAAACCTACCTTGCAAAATCACAGGCTTGTACCGCCCTGCCACCGCCGGCCAGCAAGCTCTACCTCACCTACCCCTTGTCATCTTCCCCCTTTGTCTTATCCTCCCTCCAATGGCCTCTAAATACCCCCCAACTAATCCCATTCGGCTCTCTTTCCCCTACCCAAAAAATCCAGCCCCTTGCTCCACTGTCGCTGTCGCGCAACACCACCACCCGAAACACAACCCAAACTCTTCCCTGCATTACCCTCCATCAAACCATACCACTCACCACCCCTAATTCCCCCTACACGAGCCACCCCAACCGTGTATAGTTGGCTGCCCGATCTACCACTTTGCACCCATCGTCGCCCCTCTCGCCGTTGTGTGCCACCTTCTCCACTGCAATCACCGCCTCTCCTGCCACCTAAACCACTCATAAAATCCTCCACTACCTCCCCCTATCTTTCTTTCTCCCTTTATCTCTCTCCTTCACACTTCCCTTTTCTCCACCACCCTTGGCCACAACCACAACTTCCACTTATGCCACCACCTTATTGTACCACCACCACTCCAACCTTCTCAACCGAGAGAATCCACCACCACCACAACCACCCTCTCACTCTCCCTCTTCGAGCCCCAAAAGTCCACCTCTCTAACCCCCACTTCCTCCACCACCACCATTGTCGCCACCTATTTGCCACCACCACTAGGTTGTGCCATAACCTTCCTAACTCTTAAGTATAATTAATGTAATTATTATTTTATTTTATTAGTGTTATTATTATTATTATCATCATCATTATTATTATCATTATCATTATTCTTCTTATTATTATTGTTATTGTTGTTAATATTAACATTGCCATTACTAGTATTATTATTATTATTATTATTATTATTATTATTATTATTATTATCATCATCATCATCATCATCATCATCATCATCATCATCATCATTATCACTATTATTATTATTATTATTATTATTATTATTATTATTATTATTATTATTACTATTATTGTTATTATTATTATCATTATCGTTACTATTTTGTTATTACTAGTACCATTATTATTATTATTATTATTATTATTATTATTATTATTATTATTATTATTATTACTACTACTACTACTACTACTACTACTACTACTACTACTACTACTACTACTACTACTACTACTACTATTATCATTATTATTATTAATATTATTAGTATTATTATTAAAATTTATTATCTTTAATATTGTTAATATTATTAATAATACCTTATCATGGACCAATATAACTACCTAAACCTATTTTGACTAATAATGACATGATTAACTATTTAAAGAACAATACCTTTATTTTCACTAATAAAGCTACTATTATTATTAATATTCCTAATACTAGGTTATGATAAAGGTAAGCAGGAAATGATGATAATGTTGGTAAGAGGGAAGTTAAGCCTAGTATTTCCCTCTTATAGGTAACCCAAGTCCAAACCCGAAGGATGCATAAGAGCGTGCTCCAAGCCCAATGTCGTTTTCGATAAGGATGTAGTTAAGACCTAATATGTGTATTATGTGATTTTTATATTGTGTGTGATGATACATTTGTTTACTTTATGTGATTATGAATACTTACTTAGAGCGCAACGTAGAGCTAAGGTAAGCATATGTATTCTCCTTATGGCATGTGTAAACTGACATGTATGTTGTTCTTGTGGTGCTTATGTGATGTGGGCCTTATGACATGCATGATAGGATGCTTTAAAAATATGGTGTGGGTGGAAATATGAAAGGGGAAGAAGGAAATGAATTGATTATAGAGAAGTGAGAATGACCTAATTACCTCATGACTTATGGGTGGACCAATAAAAGGATAATATGGATAAAAAAATAGAGTGAAGTGAACCTTACATGGGGAGTCTAGGGTTTTCATGGGATGGTTAGTCTTTGCATGGTGATGATCCTTACATGGGAAAAGTTTACTTGAGGTTTAAGTAAGGTAAGGGAAGAGTTGTTTGGGTAATTGGGGTCCATGGGTGAAAAATAGTATGTAGGTTGGTATAAGGGTGCATAGGGAACTTGGCTAGGGTTTGGGAGGAACACCCTAAGTGGAGGAGATTGTGGAAGGTAGGAATAATGGAGAGGCTTGAAGTATGGAATGAGAGTGGAATAATGTCACATGGAGGTTGTGTGTGTGTGTGTGTGTGTGTGTGTCATATGGAAGAAGGGATGGTAAGTGAGAGTGATGGGGGAATAACATATGAAAAAAGAGAGGTGCGAGGGTTTGGGGTGACCAACTAGGGTTTAGTGGTCACATGTGCAAAATGGTAAGTAAAAGTGGCATGCTTGGGGATGAATTGAGTGAGGTGATGAGTTGGGGGCAAGGAAACATGAGTTGAGTAAGATTGAGAATGGTTGGGTCATATAAGCCAAATTAGGGTTTCCCAGAGGAAACCCAAGACGGCGATAATGAGTTGACTCATATGTATGGGAAAGTGGGCCCTGAAACACACACTTAAGAGTTGGGTATTCATGGTAAGTGAGGAAAATAGGGAAAGGATGCCTGGATGTATGAGGAGGAGTAGCGGTCCCAAGATATAGGACGGGTCCCTTTCAGAAGGATAGGAGTAGACGGGGTGTGTGAGCGGGTAGTCCAAAGGACATACATATCTAGGGTAATAATATCTATTAAATAAGACACGAATAAGATACTAACCATTTAATGAGAAATATTTTTTAGCTGCACCTAGACCGGCCTACCGGTAAATAATAGCGGTCAAGTGCCAGGGTGTCGTAGAGACCGATCCATTAGTAAATAATAGTGGTCAAGAGTGTTCTGCCCTATATGCTTTTGCTCCACCAGCTTTAATAGTAGGGGATCCTAAGCTCGACAAACCAAACCTAATGATGATAAACCATGGAAAGATACTATCTACTTACAATGAAACACCATGAGAGTCGGGGCTAGACCGGTCCATGGGAAAATAATAGTGGCCAGGTGCCTTATGCCCTAGAGACCATTCCAATGGTGAATAATAGTGGCCAGGTGTATTTTTTCCTGGGTGTTTTTTTGATCCACTAGCTATAATAGTGGGGTTCCCATACTCGCATGGACTTACAAAGAGCATGGTGTAAAATGGGTACATTGACTAGAGATCTAGTGATTAAGATTAACCGGACTGTAACACAACCTATTATATTTGCATTTCTTGTATGATTTATCTATATGGTCCTTCTTGTGTTATATGTCTTTTGTGTATAGCCTTAACTTCATGGTTACCTTACTCAGTACATAGCGTATTGACCACCCGTTTCATGGGTACTGCTCATTCCCATGAGCAAAGGGCCCTGCTAAGTTTGTGCAAGTAGGAGACACCATTTTCAAAGCCTATGACACTTATGAGGCGTTGAGAAGGGATGAGAGTTGACCTTCTTGGACTTGGCATGGGGGTCTAAGAGCGATGCAGACCGTACTCTTTCTATTCCTTCTTTCGTTTTATTATATCGTTTTATCCCCTTAGGAGCTTTGACCATGTACTCTATTTCAGTTGTAATGGCATTTCATCACACACTCTGATTTTCTCGTCTCTATGGATCTCTATTTCAAGTGTGTTTAATGTCCTTGTGAAATTATCCTTAGCCTTATAGTTGGTGTGAGACTGGTCGAGGGCCAGGCTTGTACTAATCATTACGGTCACACCCCCATGCTTGTGTTTGTTTTAAAGAAATGAAATTTGTCGACTATGATTTTTAGGGGTGTTACAGTAATCTTAGCCCACAGTACATTGATACATTTAAGGTTTGAGAGAGAGTGCATGAGGTTGTCTACCTTATGGTGTTTCCATTATAGTTAGATCAAGTTCATAATGTCTTCCACATTTCACAGCTATAAAAGTATGTTGTTGATCCTTTGCATGTTATCCAACATGAAGGGTTAAGCTCAATGAATCATTTTCATATAAGGAGAGACAACTAATGATCCTAAACACCAAGACGCATCAGAACCAAATAAGAGAGCTTCCACTTATGAAGGTTCTTTAGAGTTTCGATGGAGTTGAGGATACTATATAGGAGATGGAGAGAGACATGATGGAGTCACACAACTTTTTATTGGAAGTATATTATTAGACTAAATTTCATTCGATGGGGTCTATTTTATGTCACTAAATTTTGGTCGTCCACCTTTACCCTTTTTCCAATCATTTGATCCCTTAAACTTCAAAGATGACGTCTCTTTTAAAGGGATTATAATGTAAGACCGCATTTCTAACCCTAATTACCTAATGATTAGTCTCCCATTACATTTTTCAAAATTCTATCATTGAATTCCATTTTCTCCATATTAATTTTGAACTTTTCAATGGTCAATTCTTACTATTTTGACATTTTTTGCTCATTTCAATAAGTCCAAAATTTATTAATTGATCCAATTTTTTAGTTTCTTCATCGTTATGGAAAACAAGGTTGAGGATGTTCTTTCTGAATTTTCAAGTGATTGTAAAAACCATTTTATGCAATTAGACAATTTTAGCCATTTTTAATCTATTTGGCATCAAACATATTCCATAATCAAATATGTTTACATATTTGGTTTTTCTAAAATTATTCCATGTCAATCCAAGGTCATTTGAACCTTTTGATACGCATTTCCCACATTTATGAAAAAATATGCTTATGCAACTTATCATTTTTTGCTATTTTTTCTCATTTTCCATTGATCGAGTGTCAAAGAAACTCTAATATCCAATATTTTTATATGATTGAGTTCTTGAAATGATTTCACAACTTTCCATAAAGTTTTATAATTTTTAGGATTTATTCACTATTTTTCCTAGTAAATCCCTATGTTCTAGTCCTCCTACCTATTTAATTATCCTAAAATTATAAAATACCTTTCCTATTCTTGTCATTGTTGGAATGTGATCCCCACATGTTGTAAAATCTGATATAAACTTTTGGATGCTAACAATATACCAAAAATCTTACCATAATCCAATCACATTCAAAAAATCTATCAACTCTCTTAGAACCCTTCTCCTTTCTTGTAAAGGTTGACCAAGAAAAACCTATTTCCCCATTCAATTTCACATCATACATGGGCATGGGAGATTTTGAAGTTTTCAATCAAATCCCCTTAACCATGGATGTTATATTTCAATTTTAATACACAAAGAAAAACACATGAAATTAGCCCTCCACTAACCCTCAACTGATTTCTTTACAACTTTAAGTGCATAGTTCTCTCTAGTTATCCATCCTCTCCCTTTTTTTTCATTGCTAATATTTCAATGCATAGTCTAACTAAAAACCCTTTCCTCCCCTAAATCCAGGCTCCATCCTCCTTTTTCCCTTGTTTCCCCCTCTACCAATCAACTTTGGGTTGCTACTATGACTAACTTTTGGTTAAGTTTGTGCCTTTTTTGGGATGCCTTATACTTTGTTCTTATTTTGTTTTCTACTAGGTCTTTTTCCTTTCATGTTTGGTTATATTTACCACCCATTACTGTGGCCTTTATCACATTCTTTTCCCTCTTGCATATCAGCTTTGGCCCATTGTTGTTGGCAACATTCTTGTTCTTGTTTATTTGTGTGGGGCAACTGGTGAGATTTGACCTTCTTCCTCCACCATTCCCTCCTAGTTTCCTTGCCTTCTACCATCTTGAATCAAGCTCTCTCCATCCTTTCACCTTTTATTTCTTTTTACTTTTCCATTCATTATCTATGTTTCTCATACCTATATAACTATTTTTTCTCATATCTTTGTGAAGGTGGTCAAGAAGTTCATTAGGTAGTGATAAGCTTTGTAGCTCTTTGCTTAGGATCTTAAAATTTTGGTAGCTAGACTAACCTTTAAAAATAGGATTTCGTGCTATGTATATCATATGTTATTATATGTATGATTAGCTTTATTTTAACTATAAGCAAGGAATGATACCTTGGAAAATCTTATATGATTTTTTTTTTTTGCTATCTTATGTGTAGATACAGAAATATTGAAAGAGATAACGATTTGTATGATTTTAACATATTTTTGCATCTGTTAGAACTTAGATAAATATGATGTTGACAATTGATGTATATCATGTTGGCCTTTGATGAATATGCAATAGATATATGATGAATATGCCTTGAATTGAGTGATGATATGCCTTTTTTGGTTGTTTTAATTTTATCTATGTATATTGTTGTATGCATAATAGGGTATAGAAGCTAGGGTGTGAATTTTGTAGCAATTAGAGTTTATTTGGATTTTAGGATTTTGGGTCACATAGTCAACCAGAGTTATTTTGAGATTTACAAATTATTTTTAAAATGTTAAGTGTATCATTTTGTTCCTTGGATTTTTTACATAAAAACTGATATATAATATAATAGGGTTTGAAGTTTTTTAGAGCAAAATATAATTTTTAGAAGTTTTAAGGTAGTTTTAATTGAATAATGGAATTTAGCTAATATATTTTAATTTTTAAATTTTTGAGATCTAAGTTAATATTAGGTTAAATTAATAAGTTTAAATGGATAGGTGTGATAATTGGGCGTTGATTAATGAGTGGACATAAAGACCTTAATTAAAATGAATAATAAAGCAAATAAATGGTATTTTGGGTACATTGGGTAATCCTAGTATTTTTTTTAGACTTGGTATCTATATTTAACGTTCATTCTAGAAAAACAATTTGTTAAGTGTAATAATTTTAGCATGAAATATAATTTTCTTAATCCTAAATAAGTTAGTTAACATTAAGGACATGTTAGTCATCTTATATACATTTGAATTATTTAAATAATTTTAACCTTCTATATGAACCCTAGTGTGATCTTTGATCTTTGTTAATTTGTGGTCAACTATTAACCATTGGTCGACGTTTCACTTTTGTAGACCATTAACTTAGGCATTGAGCATTGACCCTCATCTTGAATGAATAAAATTAACAAATGTTGAGATTTAAATTAAAAATGGGTCTTTTATAGCATGAAACTTAGGTTATAACACTTTGATAAAATGCCTTGGGCTTCAATGCCTCATTTATTAAATTAGGAATTAATGCTATGTTGTTGGGTTTATGTGCTCTGAATAATTAGGTCTTGATTTCTTTGTGGATCAAGTGCATGAATATTATCGTAACTTAATATATAAGTGAGTTTGTGTTGGTGGAAGTAATTAACTATTATTCTATGGGTGTTGATTGTTGTTGACCTAAATCTTTAATAAAAATATTAATAACTTAAAGTTTAAGATCTTATGCCGTTACTAATATCACTTGGAGTAGCTACTTGAGCATATGGTTGTCGTTTACTTGGTACCATTCTGTTTTTTTTTCTTCCTTCTTTTGTGAGGTCTACGAGGTCCTTATTTTACTCTATAACAGTCATGGCACCTATAAAAGGTATGAATATTAAAGTAATTAAGTGACCTATAATTGGGATTTCTATGTGTGTATACAGGTAGAGGTGTGCACCGATCTAAAATCAGATTGAACTAAAACCTAGTTGAGGACCCAAATTTTTTTAAGCTAGGATCGAGGATTGGACCGGAATTGATAAAGTATATATTTTTTATATTAAAAATTTATAATTTTAGGTAAATTATAATAAAAGTTTGTGTTAGACCAAAAAAACCAGATCGATTGAGACCGAAACCGGTCAAGGATCGAAATTTTTTTAATTTGGGATCGAAACCCGGAGATCTTAGACCAGAACCTAGAATTCGGTCGATTGGGTCCAAAATTTCGGTCCGGACCAATTCTTAAACACCCCTATATGCAAGTGGACCACCTAGGCTAGTGCCATTGTACGCTAGGTAGAAATGTTGTAGACAAGGGGGATGTTTGAGTCTTTGTCCTTCAATTAACATAATCTATTATATGTGATCACAATAATGAAAAATAATAATAATCAAGAAATCTCATCTATCCACATGTTTGTATTACATTATCTTATGCTTCATGGTTGAATTTCCTTCCTAACAATTGACATATGTATAGAGCATGGTGTTACCATGTTATTGTATGTTTTATCACTTTCTTCACATGCATTGGCCTTGTTCATGATGCTATCCCTTTAGGATAATTATGTTACACAGTATGAGATGCATATTGATATTACATTTTTGTAGATTTTCTATCACAACTATTTGATAATAATTCTACTGACTTCAAAAGGGTCCTTAAGGCAAAGTGATTTGGGTTATACCTTAGGTTAGGGTGTATTGTGTGCCCTAACTTCCGGATATCCGTCTTAGACTCTTCGTCCCTTTTTTTTTGTCGTTTCACTCTATTGATATGTATTGTTGTATGTAGAACATGTACTACCTACTCTCTACTTATGTTTAATTTATTAAATCCTTATGTTATTTCTATATATTTCCATAAGTTTTGGTTTAATTTTTGCAAACATTTTAACCTTACATTTTAGTGTGTAAAAGGTATCGTGTAAACTTGTGCTAGGTGTAGCCATAACACCAGTCAAATTATATTAACGCTTCTGCTTAAAAAAATAGTAGTAAATTCTGGATTGTTAAAATATTAGCTACCATGATTTGTTAAATGATTAAGACAACCATATAAGTTGAAGAATGGGGGATGGAATTGTTAATCTTGTATTATGGTTCATTGATATACCATTCTACATAGTTTTGTGGCAATTTACTTTAGTTTATATTGAAATGAAATCATTTAGTTATGAGGGATCAAAGTTTTGTTATGTTTGTGAAGATAAGAAGTTTTTTTTTTGTATAAGATGACATTTATGTTGTTTAATTTTTTTTTAATTATTGAATGAATAATACCTAAATTATTTGGATATGATGAATGCATATTCCTGCACTAGTACCTGTTGGGTTTGCTATTTTATGGGTTTCATTTGGTAATCACTCCCATGATTCCCACACGCATCAACCTAGGTACGTAGGATTCTTTGTGATGTCATCATCTTCAACTAAGACCGTCCCATTTAGGTCATCTAATGCTTGATTAGATACAAGTGGTGCTCTTAATTATTATTATGTTTGTGTGTTAGTTGTTTCGCTATTAAGTTGAAAACTTGTAGTGAAAATAATGCTAAAAAGCATATGTTAACTTTGTTTGTAAGGGTATGAAATACACTTTAGATAATGTTGATTTTGGGCTAAAATTGTTATCAAAGTGCAAAATTAGAAGACAATTTAGATAACAGTTTTAGCCCAAAGTTGTTATTAAACAACAATTTTTAGGGTAAAGATGTTATCTAGCTAAAGTTGCTCACGGTTCCCATTTTCGGCGTATTTATGTGACTTTTGACGAGAGTCTGTCCAAAAATTATTTTTGAGAATCCTTCATTTTTCTTCTGCACCATGTATTTAAATTTTTTTCATGCCGGTTTTCAACCTGGTATTGAATATTCGACAACATTTTGTTTAAGAATGGTCTGAAACCGTAAATAAGTGCTTATTTCAACCGCTATTGAGCTCCCTTTGTATAATAGTGTTGCAAAATAAGGTCTGGGAAGATTTTTCCCACCGGCTAGAGCGGTACATATATTATATGTACCATGTATCGCTCTTGTTCTTTTTCCTTTTCTTTTCTTTATTTTAGGGGTCAACCAATGTTGTAATTTTTTTTTGGGGTGGGTGAGGGGGGGGGGGTCAACCAATGTAGATAAGAAGAAATCCATCATCTCAACTCCAAATCAGATGCCCTTCTACATACCACAATAGATTTAAATTACAATGGCAAGTACATGGACGAACTATATAATTATACCGCAAATGATTGCGGTTGGGAAAACAAATTAATCTAAATTTATTGATTCGTCCGCCTTACTTTTTCAATAATAATAAATAAATAAAAATCAGATGATATCTATTAATTAATTAAACTATGATCTTACCATATCTAACTTATTCTCTCTCTCTCTCTCTCTCTCTCTCTCTCTCTCTCTCTCTCTTTCTCTCTGTTATTTTTATTTATATGATCAAATACCAAAGGTAGCTAAGTGCGTGTATGACCAAATGAAGCGAAGCATATAAAGTATGGATTACTTAATGATTGCTATAGTTAAATCTATGAATGAATATGCTCACTCGTACTACGTACACACAGGTGAAACTCTTATAATCATAACAGACCATATTAAATATATAACCAAATCTAACCCTCATATTAATTAATGGCTAATACACAATAAAATTTTAGTCCAAGGTTGAAGTACTTTTATTTTTAATATTTTCCTTCCTTTCCTCCTCACTTTCAAAGTATGAATGTGTGTGCATGCGTGCAATAGATAATACTACTCTATTTACCTATCCATCCATCTATTTATATACTCGATATCTATCTATCTATCTATCGATCTATTTATATACTCGATCGCCGTCGTCGTATATGTGTGTATGCGGACATATGTGTAGCTCCCGACGGAGAGACAGAGATGCATTCACGAGAAAATTATTAATCCAAGAAGAAAGAACACCAACAGGCAACAGCAACATGTCCTCTGTGTATCTGTCTTTCTCTTTTAGTGATATATAATGCGTTCTGCTGCAACAAATAAAGCTATCTTTTAATATCCACAACGTACGCTTCCACCGGGAGTTATTATTAATTTAAACTTAATCACGGCTTTGCTTTTATAATCGCGTACGTAAAACGTTTAATTACTCCCTCCTCCTACGAACTACTGCCTAGCTAGGCACCAGCGTTTCGAATTTGAGTTCGAAAGAAAGAGGGGGCACACGAGGCAGGCATGTGAGCACGTGCTGTTCAAAGGAGCGTGAAAATTCATGGGCCCTTTGCATGTGCCCTGTTTTAATGATTTTTTTGGGGTTCGGATTTTTATTCCCTCCTGTCACCCACTCCTGTCACCCCCCCCCCCCTCCCCTCCATCCCACGTGACGCGACACCGCTTTAGCCGCTCTTCCACCTCTATTAAACACCCTAGTAGGAAAATTACTCTTTTGAATGTTTTTAAATGCTTACTGAGACCCTTAATTATACATATATAATACTTATTTTTTATTGAAACTAATATACTTATTTATTACATTTCTAAGCACAAGTGGGTTGTTGGTTTTAAATCCCCCTTTTTCCCTCTTCTAATAACATTGACAAGAGTTTATATGGCCACTCTTTAGAAAAATGAAAAAAAAAAATCTTATATATAGTTTAAAATGTTATGCTATCAATCAACGAAGTAGGGCATAAATTACAAGAATATCTCTTATTACTAAATAAATTAGTAATTTTTTAAGGTTTATATAGACCATTAGTCACTAAAAGAGTATTGCTTATTTCAGAATAGGTAGTTAAGTAACTTGCTTTAGCGACTAGAAAATTCAATTAAATGAAAATAAAGGGTTTTATTTCGTCTCTATTTATTTCTATTCAAATAAAACACACTATAGCCGCATTCTACAGGAAGCACCTCGCTTTCTTTTTCTTTTTTCTTTTTTTTTTTGTTTAATCCTCGCTTATTATAGTGTATCAAACGATTCCTTTAATTTACTCGAGTAAAATAAAACTATTAACTATCTCCATAAGATTAAGATTCCTTCACGCTCTCTGTTAGCTTAGCCTCCACCCCTAAGCCCGTTATATAGCCCACTTCTCCCTCTCCACCATTAAGCATAATTGATAGCACCAGTCCAACAATTTTTCTATTCGCATCTTTGGCCCATTTTTCTGTGGCCTGATACGGAAGCGTGCTTTCAAATTCAGTTGCTCAAAGTCCAAATGTAAAATGACCCACCAGGCCCTCACCCCAACTCTACCTTCTTCTCATTGCATGAGCCCAGCCCACAATTCTATAATTAGCAAAATTTAAGCAGGAATTGTTCTTCATGCGTCGTCCAAATGACAATCCTGTTCTGTCCCTCTCAGAGTCAGAGGGCAATTCTGTATCTGTTGGCTATATATATATATATACCCTAAAATTCCCCCTGGGTATACACATTTCGATATTATAACACTGAATAAAACGAGATATATTTACTTTAGTTTGTAAATAAAAGCTTCATAAAAAATGCACAGTAAATATAAGTTCAACCTCGGGCGCATATTAATGTAGTACAAAATTAAGGACTCTAGCAATAAAATAATGCACTGTTATAATGATTGGACTGACATCTGGCATATATCATAATTTTAAATGAATAACTTTCATTTAATTGTATTCCTTGACATTTAATCATAATTATATGTCTTCACATTTAAATTTATATCCTCTTAATTACATAAATGCATCCTTACATAAAATAAGGAATGCGATTGATTTTCACTACCTAGGTATTCAAGGAAAAATATATCTAAATGTGAATGCACCTAAGTAAATTATAGTAAAACACAAGGTTTTTACAATATATTAGACCAAATATTAATGTACGTACCAATTTTTTTTGTTATAGGAAGGAATAAAAATTGCTGCATAGGTCCCACAATCATTATAAAGATGTTAAAATATCAAATGAGGAATGATTCAAAGCTTAGACATTTGATGCTCAAAACTCCAACATCAACTATTAAGTTATATTTTCATTAGTATGGGTGCTCCAAAGTCAATGATTGAAACTTTATATATATATATATATATATATATATATATATATATATATATATGTGTGTGCGCGCGCGTGTGTAGGAACCAAAGACCCAATGAGATCGGATTAGGAAAATTTGAGTTTTGATCGGCCAAGAATAAACTTGTAAATAAAAAATGGGCATTAAAATTTTCATACCTTATTTAATGAATTTTAAAAATAAAAATAAAAAACTTATGGGCGTTTGATTGAGACTCACTTTTATTTTCTTAGCTCTTCGGATCATGATCAAATGCTAGAAAAGATGACCCACTACTTCTCTTACGTAGGTATTTGTACCTATATTAAAAACAGCATTGATCTGGAAAGGAGAATCGGTCACACATAAGCAAAACTAACCAACACGCTGGATTTGGTACCTTGACACTCATCTACAATGCCATACGCTCATTTGGCTCTTACAACGAAAAAGGGCCGCCAACCAAGGTATTTCTTAAACAACGAAGTTTTTTTGGCGATGCCCTATGCTCTCTTTGTCAATAACGCGTAGAAGATTGATTATATTAGTCAACGCAAGTGATACATGGTAATGGAAAAGCCTGTAATACCCTCTTTCCTTAACTTTGATTGTCTTATGTGATTAGATTGACACTCTAATCTCATTTATCCATTCATTTCTTTTCAAATTTATTCTTTTCATCAAATTTATTGAATCATAGAAAAATGATTTACACGATTAGGTCATTTTACACTTTTTTGGTTGTTTTAATTAGTTTGAATCTTTTCCAAAATATTTTTTTATATATTTGGATTTATAATATTATTCCGCACTTATCCCTACTTTTTCATATTTTTTAAATTTATTTGACATTTTTTCTAATAAATTCCTATTTTTTAATCCTTCTACATATTTAATTAATCTAAATTTTATTGAAGTCAACCCATCGACTCTCCATGATTGTCAACTCCTCCCTTATTGCCAAACATCATATTTTTGAATTTTTTTCCCTATCAATCAACCATTATTTGAGTCATAATCCTATCCTTACAAGATTCTTACACAAATCTCACCTAACCTCCTACATCTTGTGCAACACTCTGATTTTTACGAAACGAAAAATTATGTTTAAAGAGTTAAGCGTGGAAGCTAAAATAATAAAAATAAAGGGTATTACCGTCACACTTGGTATAAGTCCGATTTCCTTTATCATTTTCATATCAAGTGATAAAACTAAAATCATTATTCCGCTTAGATTTATAAAATGATTATAAGAATCAGAATAGAGAAGACAAAAGATAAGTATTGTGCTATATAAAAGCATCGTCAGAGATTTACAAAACTCAGAGGGAGAGATTACAGAGGGACACAAGTGTCCAAATATAATTGAAATCAATATACCGAAAGATACCGAATAGCCCTAGACTCTCTCAACAGAACTCAGAAGCTGACCTATAAAGATCACTGCCCATTGAATAGATAGGGTCCCACGAAAGGAACATTTTAGTACGATGATACTAAGCAACCCTTTATACTAAACCCAAATAATAAAAAACCAGCATAGAACACATGCAAAGCATCACAATAATATATGGTATAAACATCGAACTGTATATACATCAATTAACCATTCATATCATCACATACCACCAATACCACATACTAACCATACTCATTCATCTAGAATTAACTGAAACTTACCAATGAAACATCTAAAAGATGCTCTTTATAGTATAATTAGAAACAACATCAACTCAAAGACAAGATAATAACTACATGCCACATAACGCATCATCAATCCCAATAAATCTCATAACACAAGTAAGCTCACAAGCACATATCAATAACAAGGTATTGCATCACAGATAGGCATAAAGGCAACTATCAAAACACATGTAGGTACAAAGGCTCCTACCAGACGATGCCTATTTATTAGATATAATCATTTTTATTCTTTTATTTACATTGAGTTCAGAGACATCACTATTCTTAAACCGATGAAACGGTCTAAAGCACTTCTTAGAGATAACACACCTGAGCTACTATTATCATCTGATGGAATGGATCCAACACTTCTCAAGGTAAAATGCTTCTAAGTGACTATTCTCAAACCGATGGAACGATCTGAAGCACCTCTCAAGAATAAAACACCTAAGCCGCTATTATCATCCAGTTGAACGGATCCATAAAAATACATATTAGGAAAAAATGCTCCTGAACCACAATGGTTAGATCAGCAAAATAGTCTAAAGCACCTTTTAGGGACAATACACTTGAACCACAATTATCATCTGGTGAAACGGATCCAAAAACACCAAGGCCCAACTCATGTTATATTTTACTTTAAATGATTAATATCTTATTCATGATTGATTCAAGGCACAAAACACATTTAAAATGGTTAAGCATATCACGAAGATCATAAGGTTGTTCTCTAGAATTAAGATCCCTATAGTTTCCTAAAACCCTAATTTCACACTTTTATCATTGATCCTCTTCCATCACTCTTTTAATCACCAAAGTATTACCACTTCCTCAAAATTTATTATCATCAATCATACTCAAATTTTAAGGCCTAACTCTAAGGTCTTGCACATACGGTAATAATCCTATCCTAAAAGTCACTATTTACAAGGCTTATAAACCTAAATTTCACAAATCGATCATAACTTTTCATGTAGGGATCAAAAACTTATTATATTCAATATACATTCCCAAAATAATAATATTAACAACATATTCAAATTTCGTGGTCTAAGTCTACCATTTCACACATGTGATAATACCCTCCTCATTTTAGAGTTATTGTTCCCAAATCAAACAATTTACATACTTTATTAAACTTAGGTCATTCATAACTACTTTAAACACTACATATAACTTCCTTTTCACATTTGGATAGTATAACACTTATACCCTGATTCTCATATTTAACTCATGTTGACCAAAATACCCTTTATCAGTGACAAAACCTTTATCTCATGAGAATCTTATATACCTTAACATTACTTCCAAATCCACATTTCTCTACATATACCTTATCATACTCATTTCAAAATCATTATACCCTTAATAAACCCTTTATACACCCATATTTCACACCAAAGGTTTTCCACATAAAATAACAATATCACATGATATTTACTTACTCATTTTCTATCATGTAATATCAATCGCTTATCATAGTATCCACAATCATATATTAATTCACATAATAACAATAACATAGTACAACACAAAATCATGCATAACATATTTCAGACACAAAACCCTAATGTGCTATCATGCAAAATTTATCATTTTAGGAGAGTATAAAAGTTACCAGAATTTTTGCAAAAATGTAAAAAACAACACTATCCTACTAAATACTACGATATTCCACTAATCAACTTTCATACCTAAAAATAATACCAAAATACCAAATTAACATTTTAACATATAAAATAATAATTATCATAATAAAATATTTATTTTTTCTAAAATTACCAAAATACCCTTACATATATATAATAATACCAAACTTAAAATCCAAACACAACTTATGTTACATGCACAACGTAAGCCATGCGTATGCGAGGAGGAGAAAGAGTGGAGCCGGTTGGTTGATTGGGTAATGTAGGGGGAGATGGTGGTAGTGGTGGAGACTAGTGGTGGTTGGTGTCAGTTGGTGGAGATGGTGGCAATAGCTCGATGGGTTGGTGTATGAGGCACAATGGTTGCGATGGGAGGTGGTGCACGGGGCTACAAATGGTGGAGGTGAAGGGGAAAAGTTCAGCTGGTATAGGAAGGAGAAGAGTGAAGGCAGTTGTAGAGAGGGGTCAAAGGTGGTGGTGGCTGGCAGTGGTGGTAGATGCATGGTGGAGGGAGGGATTGCTACGGTAAGGAGCATCAAAGGGGGAGGGTAGCAATGGTAGCAATTGTCGCTACCTGGGGATGAATTGCAATAATTTTTGTCATAGGGGGTTGGAGATCAACAAAGTCTAGCACAATGAAGGATAAGAAAATAAAGGCAACAACGATAGGGAAGAAGGAGGAAGAGGAGGAGGAGGGTGAAGGAGATGAGTGGTGATGGTTGTGGCTAGGAATGGTAAGACACAGGGCTGCTGGTCGAGGGCAAGGGGTGGTCGAGGGCTGGGGAGATGGGGAAACACCTAGATAGTGGTGTTTGTTGGGTGCTGGTGTTGTGGTGTTGTATAGGATGTGGTGGTTGGCTCGCATAAGGCACTAAAATGGAGGGAGTGACAACGGAAACAATTGTTGTTGCCTAGGTGGTGCTACGAGAGAGTGAGCCAAGGGGTTGGGGAAGGGTTTGGCAAAATATGTACCATTCTTAAAAGTATTGGTCTTAGTGAAATTGCATAGTAATGAAAAGGGTACAAGGTTGGCTAATGATGTATATCTTAAATTTGTCAAGCTATTCAAATGCTATGAATATCATTGTTCTAATTCTCCAAATTCATTTAACCAAGGTACATTTATTAATAGAGAATTGAGCAAAGAAAATGATCAAAATTGAGGTGAATACTACTTGTTTGATATATTTTATACTTCACCAACTATTTTGTTATATTATTACATATTTATTTTTTTATTACTAATTTTTATTTACATCAAGTCTAGTTATTTTTTATTTCTTTGTTTACAATCTAGGATTTTGATGCTTTAACTTCTATCACATGTAGTGGTAAAAGCTATAAAAGCAAATTTGAGATTTGTATTGAAAGTAAGCAGGTGGATCGTAAGAAGAAAAAGAAGAAGAATTGAGTAATGGCAAGACAACTTGATGAATATATACATATATATTTTGCAGCTACAAAGATTCCCATAACATTTGCAAAACTAATCATACCTGATAAATTCACATAATATTTTCTTGAAATGGTAGATTTTGTGAATATTTTACTTTTACTTACTTTTTGTGCTTCATATTATTTTGTAAGAAACAGAGTAGTCTATGATACCAAATTGAGTTGTAGTTGTTTTGGGAAGCCAAATGTGTGGTTATATAATTAAGTTGAATCACTAAATGCAAGAATCATATCTATAACTTTGTGTCGTTCTCATTTAACACATCATGTGAATTATATGGGTGTGTTTTTCGGTGCCTTGTACTTTTCTCATTTGAAATTTTTTTAAGAGTTGAGGAATTCAATTTTTATTTAATCATTTCATATGTCCCTTATGTTGCAAACTTGCCATATTTTAAACAATCTATGTTGCTAGCCATTGGCGCTATTTTGCTATTATTATTGGTGTTGTGTTGCAAGTGGCCTATTGCAGGTTTATTGCTCTTGTTACGCCGCCTTGTGTTGTCATTTTGTATGTTGTGGATATTTTGTCTAGAAGTTGTAGCTTGTAGGTGGTGTGTTGTTGCCTAGCAAGTCTATTTTTATTTATAAATATGTAGGTTGTAACTTATAAGTTTATCACTTATACATGAATTATGGAGGTTATTAGAGAATTCCCTAGATCCTCAAATTTGTTAAGTTGTTGTTGGGCATAGCCATTGCTTGCTAAATTTTGTAGGTGATAGTCATTGTTATGCTCCTCTATTAGGAGTTTCTTCGGATAGGTGAATGCCATGAAAGAATTTTTGGATATGGTTTTTCTTTGTTGGTTGATATGTATCTCCCAACTATCACAACTGAATGGTTTTTTTTTTCATGTTACGTATTTGTCTTTTTGTTAGTCAATAATATTTTTTATTTGCTAATTAAGAAGATATTGGGAAATCGTAGCAAGTATTGTCAAGCTGAATGAGTTTACTAATGCATAAGCTATTTTATTTTATTTTATTTTATGTAAAAAAAATATGGAGTGATGATCAAAATGATTCAAATAATAGGTTGATACTTGCTTAGTTGCAATACATGGATGATGGAATCTGAGTAAAAACATATAATATAATAATTTGTCGATTTGCTAAGTAAATGATATTAATGACCGTGTGCATAAGTTCATTTAATATTATAGGACATACGTATGTTAATAAGTTGTGAGCTTGCAAAACTAGTTAGGTAAAGAGGATAGAAGATATTAAAAAAATTGTTAGACATACACTTTGAACGTAAAAACTAGTCTAAGTCATTAATTTCGTAAGTATGCATTAAGTTTGACTTTATATAAGTATATAATTAAAAATGTGTTGTAAATTGTTACTTGTTTATTACTATAACTTCTTAATGCAGTGCTATTGTGTTGGAAAGATAGAAGAAATTGGAGATATCGTTACTTAATAAGGATGTTCAAGGTAAAAATAAAAAATAAATATAATTTCATAAGTTTTAAAAAATAATAAAATATGTGTAATATTTATTATTCTTATTATAGTAGGTTGATGTTAAATCTGGTCAATATCAGGTCGGATTGGATTACGATGATGTCCAATTAATTTCGGATTAACTCATATTATAATTTTTGTTCAGATATGGTCAATAAATTTTTCAAGTTTCGTTAGTACGAATAGGTCAATTGGAGACAATTTTTTTACAAATTCTACAATTTAATATAGTACATTAAACAACCTGGCCACACCAAACGTCAATATATTCCCCTTCACAGACGACGCCGTTGACAAACCAGACCGTGGAAAGACCAACTCCACCACTTCCAATCCCATCTAAATTTTACAATAAGCAGACGATAGCAACGAACTCGTGCCTTATGAATCTATAATATGAATAATGAATTAATAAATAAAAAGAAGCTGCATGCAAGTCGAACTAAGCTCCGATCCAAACATGCATGTTTACGTTAATCTGATTATAATCACAGAGAAGGTACCCGATGAGCGATGATCTACTCCTCGCGCGCTGCACTTGTGATGTAGATACGAAGAGTCATTATATGTTCTTCTACTACTCTAAACAATAGTGATAATAAAAAAGGAAGGACTCGCCGACTTAGGAAACTCAAGTAGAACAATCGACGATTTACGTAATCAAGCAATCATGAAGATAACGCTCTCATTTCCAAAAGCTCTCACACACCCACGTTATTGACATTCCCCCCAATGTCTTTCGTATCGTCCTTCCTACTACTACCTACTATCATGCACGACTCAAATTATCTCCTGATGCTCCAAAGGCCTTCATCCTTGGAGGCGTCTGCATCGGTCACTCTCTGAACGCAAGAACTTAAGATCTTCAACCCAGCTACCAACTTCGGGGCTCGAGTTTTTTACGCTTTTTTTTTTTCCTTCATTTCAAGGGTCCGTAAAATCCTACGTTACGGACTCAAGCACCACAGTATCGTTCCGACCGACCGATCGACTCCGACGCATTATTCATCGATACCACTTGTTTTGTAGAGGCCCCGGGAGCCCAGCATTGTTTCAAAGCCCAAGATCTAATTACGAATTTTGAAGGCCCCACCCCACGAACATTGAATTGAATTATTTGAATGCATTTTTACCTAATTAGATTTACATCTCGATTAAAAAATGGACGGACACATGCCTGAAATCGCCTATCAAAAGTTAGGATGGACGGGGTTTCAGTATATATCTAAAAATAATATCAGACAGTAGTAAATTTATTATATATGGGATCGCAGTAAAACAGTGTGTGTTTATCATCTTTACAATAGGGCGACACTAACAGTACAGTACTCTATATATGCAGGAAGAATATAAATCTTCTAGTCTCAAAGTTAATTAGCACTAGTAAATGGAATAGAGAACTAAATACTCGTAAAATATCTACGTATCAATATGTTGGGCTCGATCTTGAATCCTGAATCTTCTTCAATGTACTCCGAATCCGAATAGATTGACAGGGGAGGGGGATCTCGAATCGAATGGATGGATAGATAGATACTTAATTATCTTGACAGTAAAAATCAATAATTTCCCGAAGATTAAGGTTGAAAAAGCTAGAATAATCATTCTTCAATAACCAAAGCATATGTTCGAACAAGATAACATCCACGTCGACAAATATCACCGTCCTCGCCCTCGTCTTTGATCCATCAACTTCATCCACCGGCGGCGATGCCACTCTCAATTTCTCCCCTGCTTTACTCCCCTGCTTGGAGCTAAGCATCTGGATCAAAACCCGAAATGGGCTTGCTTGTAATACAATTGGATCGACCAAGAACTCCCTCTTCTCTTTACCTACGACGACGCTAACTAGATCCCCGCCGCCGTCATCGTCATGAGATTCCGATGGATTTTCTGGGCTCACCTCTTCTTGTTCGGACAGCAATGGAGGGTAGCCGAGACCGCTTGATCTATAACGTCCCGTGTATCTTCCGGTACCTGAACACCGACGTTTTAGTACTAATACCGGCACCACCAGGCAATCCATGAGTTTTTTTTTTTTTTTAACTCTGGATTCTGGATAACGGTAAGAACAGGGAAGACGGAGCGATGGGAGAAGATGAGGAGCTGGATGGATGTTGCGGGAGAAAGTAATGGAGGATGTTCGTGTTTTTTTTTTTTTTTAATATAGGGAATGAAACGCAGAGATTAGATTACTAGTGTAGTAGTATTTATCGAATATAATGGTGATGGTTTGATTTGATCCGACGACAAAAACGCATTTAATCGGCCAAATCCAGCGGCTTCTAGACTACCAGCATTTGCTTCTAGACTATTACCTAGTATTTTCCTTTCTTTCCTTTCCTTTTTTTTTTTTTGCCTTTTACGTATATATTCTTTCCAAAAGTATTTTAAAATTATATTAATATATGTTATTAAAAATAAAAAAAATATTTAATACGTATATAATTATAAAAATATAAGAATAAATTTTAAATTTTTTAAAATAATTTTTTTATATAAAATATTAATAATATAATATTTTTTTTATACGTCTGGATAGAGTAATATATATTACTAACGAAAGATAATACGGAAAATAAAAAAATAGCCGTTGGGGGTTCCCACGGATTACGTGAAGGGCTTGGCCCCATTTTGTCATGATTTTTAGGAAACGGTGACTTTCCCATCCCCGTTTGAATGGAACAAGTTGACATTAGGGCCCCAAGTCGCACTCCCAACCCGTCTCTATCTTGGGCCTGTGGAATGTCTATTTCTACGTCGCTGGGCCCGCCTCCCCTC
The DNA here is from genome assembly GCA_039764185.1 of Tamarix austromongolica. Taxonomy (NCBI): domain Eukaryota; kingdom Viridiplantae; phylum Streptophyta; class Magnoliopsida; order Caryophyllales; family Tamaricaceae; genus Tamarix; species Tamarix austromongolica. The sequence goes on from CM077809.1 coordinate 59,481,685, forward strand.
GGAAGTTCTTAGGTCGCCGTTACCGACACACGCTCGCAGTACAGTAGTCAAGGTCAGGAGCGGTGAATCCGAACAACAACAAACATGATGCCACATCCTCTCTTTTATTTTCTTTTTTATTTTTGTCATACTAGATGATCTTTATCGACATATTATGATTTTAGTATACCACTAATTACTTTTTTCCCTCCTCTTTTTTACTTTTATTAATTTTATCTAAACTTAATCCTTTACTCTATACCAATATCACTAAGCTCTTGTGAGCTTATTTTTAATCATTATATTTTATTTTATTTAACCTTTTAATTATTTTAATCAATATATACCGATTTATAATATTAGATAATATATTTATAAGTTATTTTAAAAATAATCTTTTTTACTTATATTTTCTTAGGGTTAAAAAAAATTACCTAGGGTTTGAAAAATAGCCATATATAACTTTTTTGATTAATTATACGACAACAATAATAATTAATAAAACATATAAAACTATAAAAAAAATTGTTAATAATACATAAATATTACTATATAAATAAAAATATAATCTAATAATTTTACAAATATTATTATCAATACAACAATAAGCACTAATATAACATAAATCAATACGTATAGCATAAGCACAAATAGGATAAAGTCCAACGATACATAATTATTAGAATATATAAAATTCATTCAATCATAAACTCTAATTATCAATGTTGGAGATATGTTCTAGGAATCGATCATGAAGGTTGTTTAGAGCATCCAACATTCATACAACTTGGGTGGTCATAATATCCTACTAGACAAATGTTTATGACTTGCGGATCAAAATGTGTTTTGGGCTTTTGACCAATATTGGATGAACCAACAAAGTCATATACTAAAATGAGCTAGATTTAACATAATTGAACTAAGATATCTAATCTAGTCCAATTTAGTTAAATCTACCCAATACCAATTCTTATAGGATTTTAAGTGGCATTGTCTCCCTTATAAAAAGGTAGAGAGCCACGTTGGGATTGAGACACAAAAAATCAGACTTATGTGAGCTCCTTTAACAACCACCCTAGAAAGAGAAAAAAAAAATAAGCGCTAGTACACCCACTATGAGATCCAGCGCATTCATGTAGATACCGGTGGAGGCGCGACAATTGGCATGCAATCCTAACACTTTTCTTCATGCTACAAGAGTTATGTTATATATTGATTAATTCATTCTTGATATTTGCATGAATCCTAGGATTCAGATTAGATCTAAAAACCCCCAACAATGGCACTAAAGCTTCTTGTATTTTATTAATTACAAATTAATCTTAAATTGATTTGTTTACCCATTTTTGGATTTGAGAGATTAATTAAGGATTAATCTTGAAATCAATTTTTATTAGTTTGACAAATCATAATAAGGATCATTAATCTTGAAATTTTGTTAATTTGTTTCGCTAAATTGTGATTAATTTAACTAATCATGATTAACAACAATATTAATTAAACTTTTGATTGGTTTGATTAATTTTAAATAATTATATTGATTAGGAACAAAGTTGATTATATCACTAATCTAGATTAGGACCAATCTTGTCTAAAAATCTTGATTAGAACTTAAGTTGATTGAGACGCTAATATTGATCAGAATTGGCCTTGATTAGGGTGATATTGATTTAGTTTGACTAATCTTGATTAAGTCCACTCATTAGTTTGACTAATCATATTTCTTGAATAATCTAAAGTTGATTAATGCAATTAATATATTTGATTCACCCTTAATTAATTCGGTTTCTTTATGAATGTGTTTAATCTTAAGTGAATTCTTGTTTATCTTCCCCTAGACCTTACATGGTTTCAAGTCTTAATATTAGTATTGGTGCATACTTGATCTTTTAATTCCTAAATGTTATGTTAAGTCAAATGATGAACTTAAATGGTGTAACATATTTTACATGTTGTCTAGAATATACTATTTGTATACATATCATTGTTGTTCTAATAGTTTGTGTAATAATATTGCGGTAATTGATGTCTTCCCAAATTAAGCACCTATCAAAACTTAAATCATTAAGAGTGGATCTATCAAAGTAGAGTATCCTTAAGTATTTTAGTAATATAGGATGGGTGATAATAACACCTATTTGTATGATTTGGTTTGGCTTAACAAGGTTATGAAAATAGTTTTGGAATTTAAGGCGTGGAGTTGGGTGTTCGGACATAAGATATTGCTCCAAAGATTAAGAGTTATATATGATATAATTAGCAATTTGTTGCTTACCTAAATAGCTAGGACTTAGATGTTAAGCCAAATCTTACTAAGTCTTGGTAAAATATGGATCTTGGATCACTATACCTTTTATAGTGTCATTTTTATGAGTATAGTGAACTCTTGTTTTGAGAGTGATATATATATATTAGTAAACATGAATCTTGTTGTATGTATATTACTGTAGATTATAGTAGTAAATTCATCTATTTTTTCATTGTGATCTATCCTTAAGAAGGAATTAATTAATGGGTAATTTCCTAAAATAGTATATAAATTTAAGAATTGTTCTCAAGCAAGAAAAGAATGAATATGTCCTTGAACCAATAGCCTTTAATGAGCATATTGACAATGCTCCACATGATGAAAAAAGATGCTTAAATAAGTATATAAATTCAAGAATTGTTATCATGCTAGCTACAATGAACTCAGGTCTTCAATACTAATTTAAGCACACTACAGCTTATGACATGATTGAGAGTCTAAACTTTGTTTCAAGAGAAAGCACAGACTGAGAGGTATCACCTCACAAAAGCATTTCATGAGACTAAGTTGGTAAAATGGAGCCCAATGGAATAATTTGATGATAACAATGAAAAAGAACCTTGTGTTTATGAGAAGGTTGGTGTGAATGTTATAGTTTTATTGGTTTCATATGTGGAAAATATACCACTCATAGGAAACAATATTCCTATGATTTTATCTATAAATAACTAGTTGAGAAAATATTTCTCCATGAAAGATCTAGAAGAGGATGCTATATTTTGGGAATTAAGATCTATAAAGATAGATCAAAAAGAATGATAAGACTAATTCAAAGTACTTACGTTGACGAGGTCCTAAACAAATTTAACATGCAAGACTCCAAAAGAGAGTTCCTACCCATGCCATAAGGCATAAGTCTTAGCAAGACTCGGTATGATTTGACACATGATGAGATAAACCGCATAAGTAGAGTTCCGTATGAGTCAGGTATTGGATCTATCATATATGCCATGTTGTGTAATTTTTATAACCTTACATATGATTTGAGCCTGAAAAGTAGATACCCACCTAATCTAGGTGAAATTCATTAGACCAAAATCAATAACATTTCAAAGTACTTAAGAAGAACAAAATATCAGGTATTGGTTTATGGAGGTGAAGAAAATCTTATTGTAAATGTTTACACTCATGCTAACTTCCAGAATAACAAAGATGATTTTTTTATCACAATCTAGATATTTTTTTGCCTAAATGGAGGAGCCGTGATTTGGAATAATTTCAAGCATGACATGGTTGTTGATTCTATAACTTAAGTTGAGTGCATCGCTGCTTTTGAAGTAACAAAGAAAGGTGTATGAATTAGGAATATCATCACCACAATGGGAGTAATCCCAAGCATTTCTTATCCATTAGACTTTTACTATGATAATAAAGGAGCTATTGCACTTTCAAATGAACCAAAGTATCATCAATATATAAAGCATATACTTAGAAAATATCACATCATGTGTGAGATAGTCAAAAGAGGTGACGGGAGATTGGGTAAAGTGTTGGTAGAAGAAAATATTTTTGATTTGTTGACTAAGCCTGTCCCATATGCTAGGTATGACTGCCACACTAAGGCATTTAGTGTTATATACATACACAAGTGATTCGTGTATTATTAAGATAGTTATATATTTTTCATTCTTCACATTAGTTAATAATGAAAGCGTTAGTTGTTTTCTTTTAGTTATGTTTGTGATTAAATTATTTTTATTATAATAATCCATTTATAGAAATCCTAATTTAGAAACCTTAATTATAAAAAAATTATGTAAAATTAATTATAGTAATTAGTGGATGGTTGAATGTATTATTATTATTATTATTATTATTATTATTATTATTATTATTATTATTATTATTATTATTAATTATATCAAAATATATTATAAAGTCAATCAAAACAAACTTTAATATATTTTGAAGGATTAGTTTTATCCCTTGTTGGTTTGAACCATGGAATCTAAATCTACCCAACTGGTTGTTATTCTTATGGGTAAGTTTGTGTAACCAAGTCCCAACTAGAACCCTGTCTAAGTTGTAACCAAATTAATCACCACACTCTACCCCTTGACATGGTTTTTGGTGCATTTTTAATTCTCATACTGACCCCATGCCCCTATTCATGCAAATGTGACTACCCTTCACCAAACCCCTCGATTCCTTGCGCTTTCCATTTTAAATGCAACCCTCCCCTTATAAGCCCCCTTCTTCTCTATTTTCTATCATACTTGGTGGAACCTAGCTCATTCTTTCTCCTTCTTCATTGGTTATCCCTTGTTTTCCCCGGCATTCTTGAAGTTTTAGCACCACCATTATCACAACCCCACACCACCTTCCACTATATTTCACACCATCTAGCCACCATAGTGTGTACACCCCATGCATAATTCCCTTAGCTATGTGAATCTCCCATGCAAATACCCTAACATCCACCATAACCTCACACTACACCGCCCCACCTTCGACCATCATTCACACTAAGAATCCTTGGCAGCGTAGCTTGCTCATGTTGAAGCCTTCATCCAGTGTTCTTAGCTCACATTGTTTCCTCCCTTCCTATGTCAGTTACTCACACAAGAAGACCTAGGGAACACACATATTTCAAGCAATTTGGTATGGCATCTCATGTTTGGTTTTTTTGATAGTTGATGGTTAGTTTATAATTTTTTTTGTTTAAGTGAATATTTTCCTTTCTTTTGATATTTTATCTTGGATAAAAGGTAACCATATGGTTATACTAAATTTTGAAAGAATATAGTGGTGTGTAGGTTTGTTATGTTTGCTTAGAGTATGTCTTATTGGGGTTGAATTTAAAAAAATATATGCATGTATAGTATGTTGTAATCTTATCATAAGTATAATGATATGCAATGTTATATGATGGCATGTTTGATTTACACCCATTGATATATGTATGTTGGTATTCTCGCTTAAGGTTTAATGTTTTAAATTAAGTATGTATGTGATGATAGGTAATATCATGTTAGGGTTTTGATGCATTATTAGGGCTAGTGTATGGTTGGGGCATGATGTCTAGTCAAGCTATTACCTTGCCATCATAAGTGTTCCATGATAATCCTTACATGTTGTAGTTAAATATAATGCATAATATGGTAATGTTCAAGCATAATTAGGGTTGGTTTAAGTTATTCTTTATTAGTATGTGCTAGGGTTAGAAATGTCATAATGCTGGTTCCATGTTATTAATTCCTACCTTGAATGCCGAATTATGCCTTAATCAATTTTTCATGCTGAGCATGGAACAATGTCATATTAGAAATGCATGTTAGAGTTTCATGTGTATAATATGTTAAGGCCATGCTTATACGTAATACAGTATTTTGACATGTCGTATAATTTATTTGCATGATAAGGTATTATGAATTATTATATTTTAGCATTTTAATGAGAAATCGCTAGTATGTTAGAGTTAGATTTAAAATGGTTAAAATTAGGATAACTAGGGTTTTGAGGATATTTTGGTTATTTTACAAGGAAATTCCTAAATGTGAATAATTAGACACATGATTACATTAGTGGATTATTAAGATGAATTAAATAATTGAAATTAAAGGAAAAGTGGTTAAGTATGAAAATTGATATCTTATGTCTATTATATAATATGGCGATCATCAACTAAAATATTAATATGTAAAGTGGAATATGATGCGTGATACAAGCGATATGAGCAAGCTAATTAGTTTATCTAAGTTATAAAGTGCTAAAACACTCCTAACTTGGAAAAAAAATTATTAGCTAAGATTGCAAGCCATGCATGAACCAACGAAGACACCATCTATCCTCATGGATTAAGTCACCCCAACATGGTTCACAATCCATCCCAATAAAATAAAACACCAACCCTCAAGACCATACCACAAATAGGCAAAGTTCCAACCACAGACCCGACCAAAATTCTGCGAAACTAAGGCCATGCAGCAGCCATTTTAGCACCTAGGGCCAAAAAAAGGAGGGGACTATCAACACATATGCAGACCTAGTTGATTGACTTAAAGTGGCAACATGAACATAATTATTTATGGGTTAGAGGGGGATTAAGTGTACCAATTGGGTAATGGAGTGTTTAGTCATTTATAGTTTGATTACTTTTCCTAGTTTTAGCTAGTTATCACTAAGGATTGATGTAATGTCCTATCTTTTGTATCTACCCATAAATGGAAGACCTAGGGGCTAGGAAGGAGGTGTTTTTTGTTGTGATTTTTGAACCTAATTGAGCTGAGGAAGGTGATTTCTAAATTCCCTAATTAAATAGTTAAGCTGGGGTGTAACTATGTATTGGGTATAGTAATCTAAAACCATAAAATGGTTAGTATGGTTATTTTATAACTTTGGGAGCCTAACATACCCTTATATATGTTTTAGCTACCCTTGAATTAAAGGACATCGCTTAATTCTCAAAAATTTGAAGAGTTAATACTTATTCTCACATTCAAAGCTCAAGTGAAGGGTTTTTTTTTCTTAGTCTTCCAAATATCACACTCTTTATCCTTAGAGTTATTACCTAAGGTGGTGGATGTGAGTATTTGATCTCAAGGATTACTTGTAGATCAAATATATCCTCTTATCTCCTTCATCCTCCCTTATCCATTTTAGTTCTTGGTGTCTGATTCCCACCCTACCATTATTCCTTGGTTAGGTTGAGCCAATTGTTTAGCTTATGCATCAAATTGGTATCAAAGCTCAAGGTTGAAACTTTGGAATCCTCAATTTAATTTTTCACCATCATATGCAAGATTAGTGCTTTAAATTTTAGATTTTTCTTATCCTTCACCCTCACCTTTTTCTAAGCCCAAGTGCACACACACAAAAAAAAATCGAACCTACCTTAAACCTCTTGGTCACACCCATATTTGAATCCCCTTGCTATTATTTTTCATCAACTTCAAGCACCAAGAGAGAGTAGATACCTAGGAGCTTGACCATTAATGAATCACACAACCTAAGGAGGGACCAAGCCATTGGATCACTCCAACATGACATGAGGTGTGTACTTGGTATTTTAGAGACTCTAACCCCAAATGGAAACCCATGAAACCCTCACAGAACTCCACCCCCTTGAGGTTTTTAAAGATCAAATGAGCATGGATGAAGAGGGTGGATTGTCTAGTTTGTATTCAATTGGGTTGTCTAGGGTTCCAAGGATGAGGAGGAACTATAAGAAAGATCGATTTCATGATATCAAGGCAGAAGTCCTAAAGTTTTATATGCTCGTGAATGTTTGAAGCCATATCCTATGATGATGAAAAGGCTTTCAAGGTGGCAGATCTTAAATTGAAAGGGCACACTTCTTTGTGGTGTAAAAATCTAACTCATCAATGAAGAAGGAAGCACAAGTATAAAGTAAAGAGTTGGCTCAAAATGAAGAGGTTGATGAGGGAATGGTTTTTACCACCTTCATGCATCTAAGATATTTATAATAATATGTCCTCTCTAAGACAAAGATCTTTGAGTGTGGATTACTAAATCAAAGAGTTTGAAAGATTGATGATGAGTCTCAACATAGAGGAGGTAAAGAAGCACACCGTGTCTAGGTTCATAGGAATCGTAAGGAATGACATAGCAAGAAAAGTTGAAAGGAAAAATTTTTATACTTTAGATGAGTTATTTCATCTAGACACCAATGTATAAAGGCTTAAAAGGGAGAAGAGGCAGCCAAGTTTTTCCCCAAAATCAAGTGTGACCATGAATAAGTAGGCATCCTCTCCTTCAATATCACCCCTACACCTAAGGCATTTGATGTCAAAAGTAAAAGGAGGCAAGAATGAGGCAAATCAAGTAAGTGAATAGGCTCATGTTTCTTTAAGTACAAAGGCATTAGACACGACAAAAAAGGTTTATGCCCTTTTTAGATTTGGAGGATTTGGTTTTATAAGGGAAAGAAGAATGAATCCATTCATCCCAAGAGGAGGAAGATCATGAGGTAGTACCACTGAATGTACGGGAAGCCCTAATAGTGAGGAGGGTGATACATACTAAGGAGGTTGTGGAGGAGACACAAGGGGAGAGTATGTTTCATACCAAGTTCACGATCCTAAGTAAGGTGTGCTCTCTTATTGGGGATGGAGGAAATTTTACGAATGTGGCATCATGCACTCTAGTGGAGAGGCTCAACCTACCCACAAACATCCATGCACAACCCTGAAAGTTCTAATGGATCAATAATGGCAATGTAGTAGAGGTCACGAAACAAGTAGTTGTCTCATTTTCTATAGGAAAAACATACCAAGATAATGGTATTTTTAATGTAGTTCCTATGGATTCATGTCACTTGTTACTAGTTAGAGCTTGGCAATATGATAGTAGTATTATATATGGTGGTAGGTAGAATACATATTGCCTTAAATTTTCCAACAAAACCATTGTACTCATTCCCCTTAGAAATTGGCCATCACTTGTTAGGGAGGCCACCAAGTGTAGTAAAACCTTGTTCTTAGATGGTAAGGGGTTAGAAAAGATTGTAATAAAGGGGAAAATATATGTACTTATTTTTATCATTTGAAATTAATGAAGGAGGTACCACCCTTAACCTTTAGGTCAAATCTTTGTCAGAGGATTTTAGAGATGTTTCCCAAATGACTTACCAAGTAAATTTCCTCCATTGAGGGGCATAGAGCACCAAATTCTCCTAATTCTTGGTCTCACACTTCCAAACAATCCCGCCTATAGGTGAGGCTTTATAATTACAAAGGCAAGTAGTTAATTTTTTGTAAAAGTATTTCATACATGAATCCCTTAGCCTATGTGTCATACCCATTCTATTAACACCAAAAAGGATGGCCCTATGAGGATGTGTGTGGATAATAGGGATATAAATAAAATTACCATCAGGTTTAGGTACCCTATACCTAGGATTGATTATATGTTAGGTTATTTGCACAAAACATGGGTGTTCTCAAAAATTAACCTACTAAATGGCTATCACTAAATCTGGATGAAAGAAGGGGATGAGTGGAAGGGTGCCTTCAAAACCAAAGGAGTCTTATATGATTAGATGTCCATACCCTTTAATCTATTAAATGCATCCTGTACTTTCATGTGGTTTATGGATATTTTTTAAGGCCTTTCATTTTGAAGTTTGTTGTAGTTTATTTTGATGGCATTATTGTGTATTCTTGTAATAGTGAAGAGCATGTAAGGCACTTAAAAATTTTATTTGTAGCTCTTAGAAAAAATAAATTGTATTGTAAGTTAGAGAAGTGTGATTTCTTTGTGCCAAGAGTCACCTTCTTAAGGATTTTATATCTCAAAAAGGAATCTCGATGGATGAGTTAAAGGTGGAGGCAATAATAACATTTCCTACACACACATCCATTACACATGTTAAATCCTTCCATGGATTTGCCTCATTATATAGGCAGTTCATCAAAGGATTTAGTACTTTACTAGCTCCTATCACCAAGTTCCTCAAGAAAGGGTAGTTCTCTTATACTAAAGCCTCCCAAGAATCCTTTGAGTCTCTCAAAGAAAAAAATGAGTGAGGCCCCCATTCTAAGATTACCCAATTTTTCCAAAGTGTTTGAAGTGGAATGTGAAGTAAGCAAAGAGGGAATTGGAGTAGTTTTAATACAAGAAATTAAGCTCGTCGCCTACTTTAGTGAAAAAATTAGTGGATCTCACTCCAAATATAGCACTTATGAAAAAGAATTATAGGACATTGTTAGGGTTATATATCATTAGTCTTATTACCTTAAGCTATCTCACTTTGTATTGCATATAGATCATGAGTTCCTATAAGCGGTTAAGTTCTTAAAATATTTTTTTTTGCCAATAATAAGAGTAGCAAGAAAAATATTGTAACCAATTCCCTCCCTAGGAAGCATTATATGTTGTCATTATTAGAGGATTGAGTCCTAGGATTTAGTTATTTGAAGGATTTCTACTAAGGTGATGAAGACTTTGCCAAGTTATTTGAAGATAAAGACAAATTTTGTGATATAAGATGGATTTCTCTCCAAGAACAACAAGTCATGCTTCCTTAAGAGTTCGTTTCGAGATTTGTTGGTTCAACAAGTGCATGGAGGAGGATTCTGGCCACTTTGGCATTTAAAAAAAACATGTGATGTACTCCAAGAACAATTTTTTTGGCCTAAGATGATAGGGGATGAAAAAGGGGGTTTGGCAAGGTGTTGTACTTGCTAAAATTTCAAGATCTACTTCCACTAAGGGCTCAATAACCCATTGTCTATCCCACATCATCCATGGGACCACTTGAGCATGGAATTCCTAGCAGCATTACCTATAACCCTAATGCAAAATGATGTTATTATGGTGGTGGTAGATGGGTTCTCTAAGATGACTTATTTTGTCTCCTACCATAAGACAAATGATGTACCTTGCATGGCAGATATATTATTCAAGGAGATAGTTAGGTTACATGGTATCCCAAAAATAATTGTCTATGGCAACGATACCAAGTTTCTCAGCTACTTCTGGACGACTCTTTGAAGTCTATTTAGTACTAAACTTCTATTTAATACCACATATCACCCCTAAACATATGGTCAAACTAAGCTAACCAACTAGAAGATTGTAATGATCTTGAGGAGATTAGTTCACAAATTTGTACGAGATTGGGATCTCAAGATAAGCCATGCTGGTTTCACTTATAACAGGTCTACCAATTATGTCATAGGGAAGTCCCCTTTTGAAATTTTCTATGAGGTAAAACCACCACTCCCATAAAACTCATGTCCCTCCCAATCAAGGCACATACCAGTTTTGCGGTAAGTGAAAGGTCCAAAGAAATTAAGGAACTCCTTGAACAAACCCAGTCTAAAATTGAGCGTACCAATAAGATAAACAAGAATAAGACAAACAAGAACCAAAAAGAACAACTTTTTGAGCTAGGGGACCTTGTGTGATTACACTTTTGGAAAGAGAGGATTCCAACCAAGAGAAAGAGCAAGCTTATGCATCAAAGTGATTTTCCTTTCAAAATCTTTGTGATGATAGGAAACAATGCTTAATGGCTAGAGTTACCACCAGAGATGGGGAACATATCAAACACATTTAATATGGTATATTTGTTTCCTTATCTGCATGATGAGCCATACTAGGATTAGGGGGTTCCTTCTCAAGAGGGGTAGGATGATGCAAGAGCATCCCCACAAATGATATGAGCATGCTAATTAATTTTTATCAGTTAGAAAATGCTAAAACGCTCCTAACTTGGACAAAAATTATTAGTTAAAATTGCAAGTCATGCATGAGCCAACCAAGCCATTATATATCCTCATAGCTTAAGTTGAACCAACATGGATCATAATCTAGCCCAATAAAACAAAACACCAACCCTCAAGACCATCCCACAAGTAGGAAAATTTCCAGCCACAAACCCGGCAAAAATTATGCAAAAATCAAGGTCATGCAAAGTCAGCCATGTAGCAGCCATTTCAGCACCTTGGGCCACAACAAATAGGGAACAATCAACACACATGCAAAAATCAAGGTCATGCAAAGTTATCCATCATGTTTTATTTTTATTTATTACATTGGTTACTTTCTTTTATTCCCCCTCGCTTTTTTTCTTTGATGCTTTTTATCTCATATGTCTTACTTATCATAACTTAGTCTCCCAAATATTGGTGATAGATGAATAAATATACACACCAAAATCCAAAACCTTTACTTGTTTTGATGCAAAATCTTCACTGGTACACACATTCATTTCCATCCATTTTTTATGATCCTTCACAAGTAGTTAAATAGGTTTATGAATAAAACGAAAATTATACTTCTTTTTGTACAGTTTTATTAGCATCGATTATTGAACCTCTATCATGGATGTCACTTTGGTTTTGTTGAAAAATATGAATATAACAGTCGTTAAATTGGCTAATATTATTTCCAGTAAAATGATATTGATTCTTCATTTGTAGAGCAATTATATCTGGTCCTCCTTCATCAAAATTCTTCAAAATAATCCACCACATGTTTCTAATTATTCTTACTTCTTATTATTTTCTTTAATAAGATCCTCTGAAACCTGTACATGTCCAAAACAATAGGACTTCTTATTCATTTTCCAATCATTTACATACAATCGACTTCAAAGCTCATTTGTTAATAAGCTATAGTGTAGTTTTTTACCTAATTTTGGATAGGACACTTTGAAATTTGATAGTATCCTATAGAAGCGGTTGTTGGGAAAGCAAAATCATGTTTCCTTAACTCTCAAAATTTAGTGGAGAGTTTTGGATATTTTTAAATTTTTAATTTAATTATTGTGGATTTCTAAAAAGTTAGAAGTTTTGAAGATTTGGATTAAATGATTTATCATAATGCGTGTTATTTAAAAACAAAATAGATTTTGAGTATCTAAAGAAATTTAAAAATATCAAATAACTTAAAATTTGGGATTTTGTGAGTATTGGACATTTTTAATATTTTAAGAATTTGGATCTATGGATATGATAAATTTTGTGTATTTAAAAATTTAGATTTAATGAATTCTGGATATTTTGATGTAACTCACTTGAATTTGAATTGTTTGGTTACCCTAAGAGATTCACAACGTTAAACTGAGTTTAATACAAAATGAAGATGATGAATTCCTTATACCGAGAATATAATTATATCGTTTAATGTTCAAGGAAATATAGTATATAGTAGATATGGCAATGGGTCCAGGACCTGGCCCAGACCCGGCGGACCCGACCCGTTAATATAGGGTCTGGATCTGTAATTTTTAGACCCGGCGGGTCTGGATCGGGTCTGGATCTGGACCTGAATAAACGGGTCTGGATCTGGATCCTATCATTTTAGACCCAGACCCGACCCAGACCCGTTTAATTAAAATATATATATATCATTAAACCCTAATATTATTAGTTCTGGAAGAATCCCGCCGAAGAGTCTCTCAAGTCTCAGACTCTCATCTCATTCTCATCTCATTTCCGCAGAGGCGCAGGCAGACTCTCACTCACTCTACAATCTGCATTGCACCGTCGCCCGTCAGCCGTGACTGACACCGTCCATACTCCATCGACTCGAGTGGCTGACTGGCTGTCGAGTGTCGACTGGTCGACCGTCGACCTCTTCAGTTCAGAGTTCAGCCGCTGTGTGTGCAGTGCGCCCGTGTGCTGCTGCTGAGTGCCGACTCCCCCCACACGGCCACGCCGCGTCACCGACTCGCCGCCAGTCTGCCACGCCCAGACTCCCAACCGTTCGACCGTCGCACTTCGCAGGTAATGTTCTTGTAAGTATTATTTCCCTTATCGATTTACTCAGTATTTTTTTCTTTGGTTTGGCCGTTTGAGGAGGGTGTTGAATACTTGAATTCCTTTACTCGATTTCCTTTACTCTGTAAGTCTGTATTTTCAATCCTCGAATATTTTTGCATGGCAGTTACGACATCAATAATTAATGGGATCCTTCCTTGGAGATAAACTCTGAATCTGCTCTCACATACACGCACAGAGACACACACAGTAGTCGAGACTCGAGGGTACTACAACTGCATGCGTCGTCAATTTTTGACTCAGAAATCAGAATGCCTCCTCCTTAATCCTTATTTCATATTTTTGTTAGACGACTTTAAGGGATTGGATTTGGATGTCGCAATGATTGTAAATGTCTCCATCTAATCAATATTTCCGTGGAAAAAAGGGTACTCAAAAATATATAAATAAAACAGTAGTGGCAAATTGCCAACTTCATTCAGCATATTGCAGCCCATAAAGAAGAAACATTTATTCTAGCGGCAATACATCGTGCAATTGTGCATGCATGGCCTACGTCGATCAACGGACCACTACTAAAATACTTACATCCGGGAAAGAATAGGAACTATATATATATATATATATGAAATATAAAACAACTGCATTTATTGTAAAACCGGGCATTTATCTCATCGTGTGCATGGGATGCTCAAAGCTCATCAATCCACCCTCACTGTGAAATAGGCACCCTGTAAAAAACACCATAGATATAGTTTAATCAGACAAGTATTTATGACCCAAATTAAGTACATGATTAATATTTCTTTTTCTTTTTTTATTGTGATTAATTACCTTGCAGAGTCTTATAAAGCATATGTAAGCATTTTGAGATAAACTCTAAGTAAAACAATGGTCAAAATATATCAAAATGATTCCTATAGAACTAATAATCCCTAAGGTATTCGAGAAAAAGATAGATATTATATAACCCAAATTCTTTTACATATAGGTTAAAACACATGTAAGCAACTAGTAAACCACTAAACATTAAGGTGTCATTGATGGGGTTAGGATAGTATACGGTATACCTCACATGGATCAGACAAAAACTAAACAAAGTAGCATTCATGGATTATGGTCTAAAAACAAAGATAATAAAGGGTATGGGGTGGGGGTAAACTAAAGGGAAAAAATGAATTGGTAGAGAATGGTTAGAGAAAGGAAATCCAAGAAGAGAGTAAGGAGGGGATCTACTTCTAAAATAACTTGAAAAAGTATAGTTAGATTAGTATATGTATCTCTTTGATAACTAACCTAGGAAATATAGAGAATAAAACAAGACTTAAACGTTAACTCTAAAATGTACAAGTACAACTCACGCTAACTTTTATTTTTAATTTTTGGCAAGTTAACATTACAAGTTATTGCATGGGTTAAATTTGATAATATTCTATTCTTGAGGTTGCTTCAAATTGTATTTTTTTATTCTAGTAGGTCATGGAACATGAACAAGAATCTAATTGTGCTTCTTCCAAGTTTTCATGGTCTAAGGGCACTCGTGTTGGTTCATTTCAGCCTGCTACATTACGTGTGGATGATTTGGAAGTAAACATGGAGGATGTTCAAAATTAGAACAATGAGGGACACCTAAGTGATAAGGAATTAGATCAAGAACTTGATTCTGCTATTTGTACACAAAAAACTAGGAAGCGCACTTCAGTGGTATGGGATTTCTTTGACAGAATTGAAGTTAATGGTGTGGGTAAGGCAAAATGTCGTCACTGTAAGGCTATTTTAACTTGTGCAACTACTGGTGGAACCTCACATCTTAAAAATCATGTAGATAAGACTTGCCCTGGAAGACATTTGAGGCTTGGGTCAAGAGGGGTCAAGCAACAAAAATTGAGTATAAAGACTCAATCCAACGGCTCAGCAAGTTTAGATATAAAGCAGAATAATGATACGTCCTTTGATCAAGAAATTTCAAGGAGGGAATTAGTAAACATGGTGGTGATGCATGAGTATCCGTTGTCGATTGTTGACCATATTAGATTTAGGAGATTTGTACAAAGCCTCAATTCTTCCTTCAAGATGATTTCAAGGAATACTTTGAAGAATGATGTGATGAAGTTGTATCAAAGTGAAAGACACAATCTAAAGGATTTGTTGGATCATAATTAGAGTCGAGTTGCAATCACCACTGACATGTGGACTGCATCCAACCAAAAAAAGGGATACATGGTCGTGACATCACACTTTATTGATGAAGATTGGAATTTGGGAAGTAGAACTTTGAGGTAACTATTTAATTATTATCGTTATATTTTATTAGCTTGATTAAGTGTAATTTTTTAATTATGTTTTCATTATTATTTTGAAGGTTTTCGTCTGTCCCATGTCCACATACAAAAGGCATTATTTCCAAGGATTTATTAGATTGTGTGTGCCAATTTGGGCTTGAAAGCAAAATCTCTTCTGTGGTGGTTGATAATTGTAGTACTAATGATGCAATGATGGGAATTTTGTTGAGAAAATTTGAGAAAAAGTCTCTTATACTTGGTGGAGCAATATTACATATGAGGTGTAGTGCTCACATTCTTAACTTGATAGTTAATGATGGATTAAATTTGATCAAGACGGGGATTGAAAATATTCGAGATTGTGTCTCATTTTGGACTTTAACTCCTAAAAGGATTTAAAAGTTTGAGGATTCATGTCAATATTTGAAGGTCAATACTTCTAAAATGTTAGTTCTTAATTGTAAAACTAGATGGAATTCTACTTATTTGATGCTCCAGAGTGCATTTCCCTATAAAGATGTGTTTAAAAGGTTGAAACGTTTATATGGTAGATTTAAGTTTGTAGTTCCTAGTGATGATGATTGGGATTTGGCTCATGTTGTATGAGAGAAGTTGGAACTTTTTTATAAGACTACCGTAGTTTTCTCGGGAAGAAATTACCCTACTGCAAATTTATTTTTTCGAAAAGTATGCATGATTAGAATTGCTTTGAGAAGTTGGCTACAAAGTGATGTTGAGGTCATTAGTTCTATGGCATCAAAGATGATTGAAAAGTTTGATAAATATTGGCGCGAAATTGATGGAATATTGGCTATTGCTAGTATCTTGGATCCTAGAAACAAAATGGATTGTGTTGAATACTATTTTAGGAGATTATATGATGATGAGGCTCATAATGAATTAGATAGGGTTAGAAACATGTTTGATGCTCTCTTCGTTGAATATCAGAAGAAATTTGTTGATTATTCTAGTGACCTTGGTGGTTCTTCTAAAGCTCCATTGAAAAATTCTCTAAAGCGGGTATCACCTCAAACTTCTGTTGATGATGAGGAGGATGAATTTGCTTTAGTTAAGAAAACTAAAGTAAGAAAAGTTAGTGTGAGGTGTGAATTAGATCATTACTTGGAAAGTGATACATTACCTGAAAGTGATCGTTTTGATATCCTTAATTTTTGGAGGAACGACCTCAAGTATCCAACTCTACAAAAGATTGATAGGGATATTCTTGCTATTCCCATTTCTACAGTTGCTTCAGAAAGTGCTTTTAGCATGGGAGGACGGGTTGTAAGTCCCCATCGTTCGAGACTGCATGCAAAAACTGTAGAGGCATTGATGTGTTTACAAAGTTGGATGGTTGAAGACATTAAAGGTATTTTAATCTCTCTTCAATCATAACTTATTGCATATTTTATTTTATATGAGATAATTTATGATTTATTTGTTTAATATTCTATAAAGGTACATTGGAGAATCCATATGCATGTGCTACAATGATATAAGATTCGGACACTGAGGATGGAGTAGATGTAATTGACGTTTGTGATATGGTACATAATTATTTAATTTTACTTTAATATAATTATTGTATAGAATTTCACCGATTAAAGTTAATATTTATAATCTTATAAATTTTTAGGATATTGACAATGATGAAGAGGATGATTGATGTCAACTTGAGTCTTGAACTCTTGAAGTCTTGAACTTACCGATGAATCAATGGTCAAGGAGGCAAGGATATATCCTACAAGCTGCAAGCCTACAATTGTGTTGATTGAAAATTTATTTTTACTTAATTTTTAGTTTGTTGTCGTTTGTATAATTGCATTATATCATTGTACTATTTGTATTTGTAAGCAATGATGTACTATTTACTATCAGACTCAGTATGTCATTGACTTATTGATTGTTGTTTAAATTAGCTTGAAATGGATTTGTGTGGAATGTGGATGGTCCGATACTCTGATGTTGAAGACTTGTATAACATAACAGGTGGTTATGTTTTATTTTAGCTTTTGATTTATGGGTTTAGCAGGTAGTTATGTTTAAATATTTTTTATATTTAAATATGATAAACTTACTATTTACAACATGAATTAATAGATTTTTTACACATAAAATGTCTGGACCCGTTAAGGACCCGATTACCCGATGGACCCACCGGGTTTGGGTCTAGGTCTGAAATTTTGAGACCCGTTGGGTCTGGACCGGGTCTGGATCTTCTAACATAAACGGGTCTGGGTCTGGATCTCGATGGACCCGACCCAGACCCGACCCATTTCCATCTCTAGTGTATAGTATTAAAAATAAAGGGTGATATAGTACATATTTTAAGAATTTTAAAATATAACTATTGTTTATATATATATAAAGGGCACCAAAAAATCTCTACAATATTGTTGCCTAAGGTAAATAGCTATCCAAATATTCCCTTTATATTATTTTCCCCAAATAATTAAATGCAAAAAAAAATCTCTTGAGCAATTAAAATCCCAACAATACATACATTGGAGCTTGCAACTAATCAATTTTCAATAAAGTAAGGCATGTTTACATGTGCAGAAGTTTGATTTCTATTGGCGAGTTGAGGAGTGGGCTGCTTGTGAGCATCCACGATCACAAATAAATCACATATAGTAATTTACCTTCATCATATTAATGTAGAATAAGATTGGCAACGACGTATAAGTTAAGAATATTGACTTTAGAGAAATCAATAAGTACCAAAATTTTTGCATTAAATTTGATATCATCCCTCTTTTTTCTAACTGATGTGGGAGCTATACAAGCAAGTAGGTCAATGTATCAAATTTTCACGGGCGATTGTACTTTAAATTTATTTATGTCCCTTGCTTTTATTATTTTTACCAAAGTTTGATAGTCTACTCCACATTCATGGAACTAATTTTAGCGCTCTTACCTTTTCCTACTTTTTATCAATTTTAATAAAAAAATTTATTTCTTTCAACAAATTGCCCCTTTCTGCCTCTATAATCTATATTAAAATTATTGTGTATAAATTTTGAGAGGAGGATATTTAAAATAAGGAATTTGGATAACCAAGGTTCGAATCTCAACCTATAGTCTAAACTCACCACTAGCATTTAATATGTTATTACTATATATACCCTCCATCCTATAGGCTATAATAGCATTCCACAATGTTTTTATATAGATGAATAGTTATCGATTATTGTCATTATAAATGTACTTAGATTTGTGCCATTGGTCCTATAATAAAATTTACACTAAATAAAGATATATCAATAAACAAATATATTAACATTATTTTTAATAAGATAAGGGAAATATAATTTGAAACAAACAAAAATAAATATCAAATCATATTTAAGGCATAAAAAAGTATCTAGTTAAATGGTCTATGATGATGATGATAATGCATGTACAATATTTAACACATTAGCAATTAAATAGTAGCTACAATTATACTCTTTTTAATTTATTTTCAGAGTTAATCATATTCTATCAAATTAAATCAATTAAAGTTTGGTAATAATAAAGATAATATGAAGTTAATGAAAATAATGATAGTAATGATAGTAAAAATAGCAATAGTAATAGCAAAAAACAATTAAATGCTAATTATGGAACTTACAATAATAAAATAATAACAACACATTAAATTTTTTAAATCAGATTAGATCAAATTAGTTTAGATGAAATTGGTTAAAAAAACAAATAAAGAGAACATGCCCTAAGTTCGGAGTCAATTTATCATACATGTTTACTTGGTGATGTATTTAATGGGATATATACATGTCATTATTTTATTTATTGAACTCACAACATGATAGAAATTTATAGGCAATCTAAGCTTGCATTCTAAAGGTTTCCCATCTGTTGGTGAATATTTGCACAAAATTTTAATTTACTTGCAAAAGGTTAAAAAAACGGACGCACAATCGTTAATATAAGGAGATATCAACAATTTACTATGATCATACGATTTTTCCAACTAAAACCGCAATAACATTATTAATTTTATTCATTAGAAACCCGAAAAAATAAGTATAAAATAATATATATGTGATAGTAGTATAAAGATATTACAATAGTGGAAGAGAGGAGAGAGTGATTTGAATATTAGATATTTAATATTTTGTAGCTATTATTAACTACTAAATCAAACCACATTCGGTATTTCATTAAATTAAATGATTTTTATAGTGGATGGCCATGTTATTTATTTATCTCTATATGAAAGTTAATGAATAGTTTGTATCCACTAAAATAACTCCCTCTATTTCATAATGTAAGCAACATTAGATTTTAAATATATATTAAGAAGTTATAAATTCTAGATAAAATTGTATTTTTATTAATATACCATTATAGTAAATTTAATCCCCCTTACTAATTTAATAAGAAAAAGACTAACATGAGGTTAAAATTAAAAACAAAACATTTCAATGTTAAGGTTTTTTTCAAATATATATATATATTATGAAACAAAATTAAAAACCTAGCATTTCTTATGTTATAAAACAAAAGGAATATTGTCTAATTTTGTGTGTGTGTGTGTATGTTCTCCTTTTGAAGCTATCTATAACTGTTTGAATAATTTAGCTTAAGAAATAAGTTATAGTCATTTTTTTAATGTCAAATTTTAAGACGTAAGTAATAATATAAGATAAGGTTAAATAACGCATTAATTTAAGCACAATATTGTGTGTATATGAAGTTTTAAAAAAATTAAATGCATGGGGAAAAGTTGTTCATTTTGTTAGTTACATTTATTTACTAGAGAAATGAAATCCCAAAAAGAGATGATAAGTTGTATTTTTAGTTATTTATTGGTGAAAATACGTTGTATTGTAATGTTGGTTGTTTTCCAACCCATCCATTTTGACTTTTCTCATAATTTTGCATTTTTCTTTTTGGGTGTTCGCCTACCACTCACGCTCTTTCTCTCCAAGTAGAAATTCGGTTAAAAAGAAAAAATAACGAATGGCACGTTGCAGAGTACGAGGACCAACAACGGCTGCGAACCTAATCGGACAATTTGTCAAGTTAGATACAATGACCAACCCTCTAAATTGCTATTCTACCGGAGATTTGATTCATACCAAACTGAGGCTGACAAAATGTATGCTTGGATGACAGACAGACGAGGTAGCGCGTAGTACAGGCAGGCACCGTCCTCTACCAAATTTGATGACGCAGCTCTCATTCTCAGGGGCACTGGTATTTATTTACTAGCATCCATTACCCAGCATCCACAAATATTTTCCTTTTCTTTGTATTTTTCCTAGACCTTCCCTTTGTCCACGCTTTACTCAAAATTAATGCCTACTTAAGACAAAAATCCGTATATTTTAAGCAATCTTTAATAAACCATCCATCATTTTCTGCATCTATTTCAATTATCATAATCTCTTGTTACAATGCATAACCAAAAGTAAAGCTCCATTAATTTTGAAATACATTCACCATAGGTGAAAAAAAATCACATTAGGTATTTTTCAATTAAGCCTAATCTTTCAAACATGTTAGAAAATAAAAATAAAAAGATTTAATTCACTTAAAATGCAGGAGTTAGTCCTCAATGCGACTAAGAAACTTGAAACTTGGCTTTCTCATCTTTTTTCTTATATCAGTCGTACATAACTAAGTAAGTCAATAGTGTCTGGCATGCAAATGTATTGGAGTCAGATTTTTATTCTCCCTCAAATGCTTATACACTAAACCGAAAGCCTATGTAAATGGTTTATTTGTACAAAGCAGTCAAATGCTTCCAAAATAGGCACTTATGGCTTGAAAAGTGACATGTCTACCAATACAGGAGGAAGGTTTGAGCTTGATTGATATGCAAATTTGGATAAGGTCCTTCAGGATATATGCAAAAAAAATGGATACCTTAAGGGTGAAAATGGTTCATTACATTTATATATATGGGGATGATGTATGAGAATTCACAATACACATAGATGCTCATGGGATCTACAATAGGTACTCAAATTGAAACTACTGCTTTTAAATTTGTGACATAATTCTTTTCTTAATATCTTGATAGTATAGGAGAATCCTACAGTATGCATAAGATTTATGAAGACTTGATGCATAAAAACCACTAAGTCTTTCAGTACTCTTTGGTGTGGTGTAACCCTATAGCACCTAAACATCAGTTTATTATGTGGCTAGCAATCCAAGGACAATTGTTTACCAATAATAGAATGCACCGCATAGTCTTATCCATTGATTTAAAATGTATGATATGTTATTTAGAGATTCCTCTTTTATAATTATCCATACAACTTAAAAATATGGGACAGAATCAAAAAAAATTATTTGATTGTATGAATACAATGGAATAATGGTCCAAAGAGGAGATGATTTTAGCTAAGAGGACACAACAACCTAAAGCAAAAAAATTATTATGCACATATCATATTACCTTTGTTACCTCTATTTGGTATAAAAGAATTTCCTAAATTTTTTAGAATTATGAAATGATTTGGAGTTGAAAGATGTTAGGCTCATTATAGCTAGTAGGTGTCTTTTCTCTAGTCAAGAACATAATTATGTATGATGTAGGATGCATTGATAATATGTTGACCTAATATAACTAGTGTTGCCTTAGATTGGTTTGTAGTAAGATTTTAATTAATGGGTGGTAGTAATTCTTTAATCTAACAGCAAATAAAACTTCATTACTCGTCATAAAAAGTTACACTTAAAAATAAAAATGGTAAATATAAAAATCATACCTTAATTTTTCTAAAGAGACATTTTTTTTATACAAAATTTAAATCTAAAACTTGTTTTTACATCAGAATAAAACACTATACGTTTTATTCTAGTGAAATGAATACTCCTTAGAGAAATTTTGCGTTGGTTCAGTTACATTATATAAAAAACGTAAATATACGTAGACTAAAAATTCACCAATTAGAGAAAGTAGAAATAACTTCCAATTAAGACCCTACCACACCTTTCAATAACCCCTCCTCTAGTAAGTACACAGTTAGAATAGTGGACAACATATTTAGAAGAACATGCTATCAGCTATCAAACAAGTGATGACGGTCATCATCTCTTTCTTGTCCTTCTCAAGCTAACTAGTGAACTAAAATAAGAAGGAAAGCTAATCTAGAGAGGTAAACAGAAGCTACAGCTACCCTAACCACACATTTCTTTCCCGATTTCCACTATCCTGCCAGTTAGAATTTGTCACCAACCTTTCTCTCCCTTCCCATTTTCCCTCAACTCCCCCAAAAGTAATGTCAACTCAAGATGCTCAATTTTGGAACATCTTTGGACCAGGATTTACCCAACCCATTGGAGAGTACATCTGCTGCATATTATGAACAGGTTGGCTGGAATTGTCATAAGGTCCTGGATTTCTGTTCACATGGTTATCGCCACGTTCATCAGATGATTCACTTGAGGCTCCATTCGAGGGTGGACTCTCGGCAACAGCTGGTGGTGCACTAAAAGTCAGCATACGAGAATCCGGAATTGATGGCATATACTTTGGCTTCTTACCATCCGCGATGAAGCTCCCTACAATTATCTGATGACGGTGCATAAAACAAAGTTAGCTAGGGGGGGCACAAGGAAGATGCAATAAAGAAAACGCAACTCCCACTGAACCAACGGCTAGACTGAGAGATGCTAATGCATGAACAGAACCGTAAAAGCTTGCAATAGATTCTGGCATAAAACCTACCGTAAGAAATTAAGTAGGTAATCAATTGCTCTAATCCTTGTTCACACGCAAAAACATATGCACGAAAGAAAATGCAAATCGAAGCACAAAAGATGGATGGAATTGGAGAAACAATATCCTCCATACACCATATTAGAAGAAACTTCCATAAGCTTAGTTTTTCAGTTGGAGGAAGGCTGGAGGAACTGACAGTTGTGTCCTGCAGAAAAAGGATAGATACAGTCGTGTAATCTTAGGAGACTAACTTGTAAGCATAGACTGTCTCTAAAATCTTTCCACTGCTCTGTTGCCAGACTATACCATAGACCAAGAAGCGCTCCGACATGTGTCTCCTCTTCCGTAATGGAATTGCACCCAATAAACATCAAGGACACTATCCTGATAGCAGTTTGTGGTCTTTACCTTCATTAGGTAGGTAGTTCCAAATTTGCTAGCGGGTCAAGTTCGATAAGAAACACTGAAAATTATCCCAGTTCTCAAGTTCAAAAAAGATTTCATTTGAAACTCAGTGCAAGATCATGGATTGAGGCTCAAGATCAAATTTTGACAAATAACAAAAATCATAACATGGCTGAAAGAGTACAGGAATAACAAAGAATAAAGCTGTCAAAATTCATTGAATTGCCTGGTTATTAAATATAGATTCTATAACCATAGTTTTTAGGCACAAATGAATCCAAGGGCCAAGCCCTTTCTATATTTATACTTTCCTGATCAAGGTTATTATTACAACTTTGCTTGGTAGCTCATATAAGCTCTGAACGAAAGCCAATTAAGTATAGAGCCAAAGCAGTAGTGGAAAATAAATCCAAACATGCCCAAACATATGGCACAAGTCATGCAGCCAGTCTATCCAGCAAATATGCATCAAATGAACATACTGAAATAATCTGCCATCCTTAATTTTGGAGCAGTGGCTCAATCCTAGCACTTCAAGCTAGATTAAAGCACCTTCAACTTTGATTCTGAAAATGCAGCCTCAGATTACCAAGTTAGTTATAATAAAATTTCATTGCTGAAAGCTGAATGCATGAAACTAAGGCTGAATTACAAGCTCACTTCATGTCTTAGCCGTAATATTAAAGTTGTCAAAGTTTCAGCTAAGCCAAATACCAATAAATAACAAATAACAGAAAAAATATCTCGTCTCCATGAAAAGAAGCATACAGAAACAAGAAAATAAGATATTTGCACAGGTGAAGGAAATAACCAATACAAAGGACAATACAGAAGATTAAGTTTTGAAAAAGTAACACACCTGCACTGGACTTGCTGCCATCAATACTCCTGCAACTCCACCACCTAATACTCGACCATCTGTTCCAGCTAAAGAAACACTCAAGCCTCCAGATTTAACATTGTTACCACCACTTTCGGAGAGCAAGAAGGACCCTGTTATAGAAATTATCTCAAACCGTCCCTGCATAAATACATCATACCATTCATCGCCTAAACAGCAAGAATAACAGACCCATTTGTTGCAGCAAGGAAAACATGCTGAAAATACAGAAATCTGACAGGAAAGAGAAAAATAAAAGCAGAAAATTGTGAGGAAGAGCTATGAGACCGCAACTCACTTGAGCAATTATACAACACAAATAAACGTAACTAAGTGTGATTCTTCCAGAAAACAAAATATGGCAATCAGTAAATAACTAAATGCCAACCCCTATAATTTTCAAGCACAGATCGCTCAACAGAACCACTCTATAGAGTAGAAATTTTCATACACAATATTCAGGAGCCAGAATTCAAGATACAAAATGACAGATCATGCAAGGGTGGTTGGACAGAAGAGCTTGGTCTGCTATATACATTGTTATAATCATGAGAGAAATCAGCCCCTTCATTAACAAGAGTTCACTACAAGGACACTTTACAAGGTTAAGTAAAACTGGATGGGGCTCCCAGACAGATGAGAATTAGTTTTTAAATAAGCTTCTTAAGCAGTAAGCACTGAAAATTCTGGTTATGAAACTACCCAGGAAATTTGCAAAGGACCAACCACATTCCATGCAAAAAGATGCTAGTCAAGAGTCCAGACTCTCAAGTCTATTTACAGGAGGGGAGATGGACAGAGTGGTGGGGAGGGGACCAAACAACACAACACGACCAGCCAACAACCACACGGCATCAGACAAATACTTCTTCCAACACTGCAGCCTCACTAAGCACTCCCTGTGGACCAGAGTGTGGGAAGCTTACTTGTGAGGCTTGCAGTGCTCAGCTCCCCTTCACTATCCCTAACATTACCCCTGCCTTTGTCCCTGTGCTGCCTTGTCTTTCTCTATTCTTCTCCATCCTGTGACCAACAACAAAAAGGGAGGACCACATGGCAGCTGGGATCCACAGATCCCTGTCGCGGCCAGCAGAAAAGGCCCAAGCTTCAAGCCTCGCTTTTCATTTTTCCCCTCTAATTTTCCACCAACAAATGACAAAGAGTGGTGGTTTACGATGGTTGGCATGTTTTGCTGGTGATCAACTAGTTTGGTTAGTATCAGGTACCATTGTAGTCATGAGAAGTCTAAGGATATCTTCACCAAGTTTGAGGTTAGGTAAAGGAGCACATGGGATACCATCAAGGATCCAAGAAAATACATTGATGAAGTGATGGATACTAAAAACAAGAACAATGGAGACTTTGAGGCAATCTGGGACACCTTGGCAACCATGATGGAGGATAACACCAAGGCAGTCAATGAAGACATGATTCTTTTCAAGGATGTCATGCACCAAACTATGGGAAAGTTATAAGTTAGGGTGAAGTAGCTATCTACAAAAGTTACTGATATATGGGAGGACATAGCCCAAAGTGTGGCACGTAGAACCATCATAGAGACTCCTAAGGTAGTGGATACACCAAGGCCAGCACCTTCTCGAGGCATACAGGACACCAAAGTATTTAACAACTTCCTTTATCACATGGAACGTTTCCTTGAGAACTCAGGGATCATTGATGAAAGAGAAAAGGTTCGCACCACCTCTCTTTTCATTGTTGATACTACTATGGTATGGTGGTGGAACAAGTTTAATAATATGGAGTTGGGGCAAGCTACCATCACCACTTGGGCGGAGTTTTAAGCAAAAAATTAAGAAACACTTCTACCCAAGGAATGTTGAGTTTTTGGCCTGGGTAAATATGCATAAAGGTGGAGGAATATGTACAGGAGTTTGTGGCATTAAAGTTAGATGTACCAAGCATGAATGAGGATTTGTACTTCAACTATATGATGGGCCTCCAAACTAAGGTTCAGGACGAAACTGAAAGGCACAATGTTACTAGCGTTGACGACACTATGGCCATGGAAAAATCATTTGTGGACCTCACCCTAACCCAGGAGAATCCATGAAGAGGCAAGAAAAAAGGTGAAGGAAACAAATCAAGGGAACAAAGAGGCCAAAGACCTTCAAAGAGTCCCTAAGATTCTTATTAAGATAGAAGGTCAGACAACAACCATGGTCGACACCAATGGAAGGACAAGGGTAAAGGGACTACCAGTGAAGGAAGCAATCAAAACAACCTGAGTTGTTTCCTCTATGAAAAGCCACACTAGGCTAGGGATTGCCCACAAAGAGGAAAGCTCGCAATTTTAGTATGCAAGAGGATTGAGGAATGAGACGAGTCCGAAGATGAGGAGCAACAACGCATGAGAGCCATGGAACACTTGTACACAGTTCAATCGATTCCCAAAGGAAAACAAGGTGAAGGGCTAGCTTATGCAGATATGGACATTTTTGACAAACAAACAATAGCACTAGTAAATACGCGAGCAACCGACCACTTCATATCTTTGGGGCAAGCTCAAAAGCACAAGTTAGGAAGTGAAGGAAATATGACCAACATCAAAGCAATGAGCTCTAGCCCGCAACCAATATATGGGATTGCCCAGGATGTGCCCACTAATATTGGAGGTGCTTGGAAGGAGATGGACTTCACCATGTTAGATCTAGAAGAAGAAGATGGACTACTGCAATATTGGGTCAAGACTTCTTCGACATCAAGCATGTGTGATGCCCAAGGATCGGATCCTGTGCATATTTGATAGAGAGGAATCGTGCATAGTGGTGGAGCTCTTTTGGGACTCCGATAAGGAAGGAAGTCCCTGTTGAATGTCAACACCATCCGAAGGATGGGATGCAATTCAAAAGAAATGTATCAAATGAGTACAAACCTAGGATCGTGAAAGCATCGGACTCCATATCAAGGAGATTGTACAAGGAAAAGACAAGGAATGTCAAGACTATGGGATGAAGACATGCAACAAGGGTGATGCAGATTTAGGTAGGGGAGAATGTCATGGATTTTCTACAATGCTAATGTTGGTTGCAGGATAAATGTACTAGAGATGGATCAAGACCAAGCTGTGGATGTTTTCTAGAACACTCGATTTGGTAAAAAAGTACTAAAGAGGTCTAGAACACTCTAGGATTCTCTAGTGTGTTCTAGAAGATTTTAGAAACTCCTGAATATGTATTAAATAATCTAGAATATTATGGAATATTGTAAAATAAAGGGGGAGGAAGTGGAGTGTTCTAGAGCATTCTTGTACATGGGAGATATTTTAAGGAAAGGTCCTAGATTCGTAAGTGCTAGTAAATGGTAGAATAGCCTAGAAGAAAAAATGTCTAAACTTATCTAGTATTGTGCGGAAAGTCTAGAACCTTCTCTTTTGCGAAAGAGACTAAAGGCATCTCAACTATAAATAGAGGTGCACCTCATTAACTCCCACCATGCAAGAAGTTACAAGTGTTGTAAAATATCTACCTTTGAACATATTCTATTGTAATATAAAGCTTTCTTCTTTCCAATTCTCTCGTGTTTCATACTAATCCCACTTTTATCTTGCCATTCATATAGGTTAGGCTAACTTGACTAAGCCTTACACAAAGATTGTGACTAAGCAAGTGACACTAAGAGATTCTACGGAAAGAGTAGGGCCATGATAGTAGGTATCAAAGCCGGTTTGATGGGAACCACGCGTCAGGTAAGTTTGTTACACGTTTTAAAAGTAGTAGTATGTCAGGTGAACACACCAATATCAACTTTGTTGTGAGACGTGATTAAACAAGTTAGGCAAGCCATGACCAAGCAAATAGGTGAACACACCGATACAAATTATATAAGCAAGTCAGGCGAGGGTTGTGAGTGATGACTAAACAAGTGCCGCACGGAAATCTATGGGAAGAGTCAAGCCATGATCAAGCACCCAAAATATGCCTTGTTTTCTGAAATACGTTCAATAAAGGCCCAAGCGACCCCCTTCTAGGATTGCCTTTCATTTTCCCCCTCTAACTGTCCACCTACAAGTGGCAACGAGTGATGCTTTATGCCAGTCAGCATGTTTTGCTGGTAGTCAACTAGTTATTTGGTTGGTGTCAAGTACCATTGTAGTTGTTAATTGTCAGTGTTAGGTGATGCAGTAAATGTTATCATAAGGTAAGGGTAATTGTTTCCCCCCTTTGAATGCCTCCGCCTTTCCCGAGCCCTCAAATCCAAACAAAAAAAATATCCCATTTCCTTACTTATTACCTCTACATGCACCAGCCCCATTTACCCCATCAAAAAAGCCCTTGAACAAAATTATCTAAGACAAGGACCAATTCTCTTCACTTAACAAATATGCTTTGCGTTCTGAAATACATTCAATAAGCATGACTGCTTCAATACAACATCTCAAATTTTCAAAACTAGCCACACAAGATGAGCAATCCCACTTAGGTCAGGTCATTTAATGACCCATAAAATCATTTGCATATCATTAGACCAAACCACACATAAGGCACATGCAAGGAATCCTAAAAGACTATCCTACTAAATAGAAGCAAATCAAATGGAAATAAATTAAAGATGACTCCCAAAAACATCCAAGCCCTTTGCCAATCTCACAAATACAGCAGACATAATTTTTATTTTTATTTTAAAGAAGAATTATCATTGATGAATTTGATGATTACAGCATATTCTATAGAATTTTCAAGAAACTTCTGAACTAAATCACCCTTAACCTTGTCCCCCAAATACATAAGCCTATAAGCACCCTTAACCTTGTCCCCCAAATACATAAGCCCATAAGCAACAATATAGGTAATTCTCCTAACAAGGCTAACCCAACTCCAAGTTTGGTCAAAGAAAATCTTTGCATTCCTAATCTTCCAAACTTCATAAAAGCTAACTGCACATATAGTTCTCAGCATCATGATCTTCATCTTGTTTCCTCTTTTGGACTTTGATAGCAACTCTTCAGTGTTTGGCCAAGCATGGGTTGGGACTTGAATATCAAGAGATTTGTAGGCAGTCCTCCATAAGTTCTTGGTCACATTGCACTCGAAAAAAAGGTGATGTAAAGTCACCTCTTGATTTGCAACCCAGAAAACTACATCATGCTTGCAGTAGGCCTTATTTTGCCATTCAAATTTCCACCAATTTACTTCAAGGAATTTATGTCTCAGTAGATCATAAATCGTGCTGATCTTATAAGGAGACAAGTTGTCCTTGTAAGATAAGATAGGCTGAAGTGGGTCCCTTAGACAAAAAATAAAAAATAAAAATAAAAAAACTAGATTATCTAGGAAGGTGTGCCAGGGAGGAAGGCTTCCCAAACTAAATTTCCTTTGAGACAGTAGCAATGAATCCATTTCACCCATAGACTAGCTTTATCCTGAGCTAGGTGCCATAAATGTTTGCTCACTGTGGACATATTCCAGATATGTAAATCCACCAAACCCAAACCCCCCTCTTTTGGGTAAGCATACAATCGAGCAAGAGATAGGGGCTCTTTTACTAGGATTGACTTTCCCAATCCAAAGATAATGCCAAATGATAATAATCTGACTCAAATTTTTTTTGGGGATAATGAAGATTTGGCACCAATACATTTGAATGCCATAAATCACAAATTTAAGAAGTTGGAATCTTTCAGCATAAGATAAGAGCTTGTTAGACCAATGGTTGATTTTTCCTGTCATCTTACCCACCAAATCCATCATTTGACTAGCCTTAAGTGATGAAAAGGAAACCCCCAAGCACTTGAAAGGCATTTTCCCTTCAATAAATGAAAGAAACTAGAGAATAAGGGCCTTTTCATGTTCCTTTATGCCTCCAAAGTACACTAAACTCTTAGAAGGGCTGATTTGTAAACATGAACTCGTCAAAGATATCCTTAAGAATTTTAACAGACTGGAGATCTCCCCTACAAAACATAAGCAAGTCGTCAGCAAAGGAGAGATTAATTATCCTCAGTTTCTTGCATTTAGGAATCCCTTTGAAACCTTTATTATTCTAGAGGGACTACAAATATTCCAATGCCAACACAGAGATAGGGGGCTAAGGGATTGCCCTACCTTAAGCCTTTGTGGGTTGTGAAAGGAGGTAGTAACTCATCATTAATGGCCAAAGTGTAGGAAACCTATAAGACATTTGCCATAATGAACTTAACAAGATGGGAAGGGAACATAAGTCCCATTAATACTTTCTCCAAGAAGCTCCAATTAAGGGAATTGTAGGCTTTCATAAGATCAAGCTTCATCATACACCTTGGACACACATTCTTCCTGGCACAAAATTATGAAATCATGAGGTAGAAGAATGTTATCGCTAATAAACCTACCTTTCACAAAAGCCGACTGAGATGGATGTATTAAACCAAGGAGTAGATATTGAAGCTAAGTTGTAATCACTATAGATAGAATTTTGTAAAGAACAGTCAGCAGGCAATAGACCTAAATTCAGTCACCTTTTAAGGATTTTCCACCTTGGGGATAAGAGTAAGAAGAGTAGGGGTGAGGAATGACGGAAGTGAACCAATTGAAAAGATCTCCTTCATGAGAGTCCAAATGTCTTACCCTAGGTGGCCTTAAAGAAAACTACAATGAAACCATCAAAACCAAGGGCATTAATATTCCCAATGCTCCATAATGCAGCCTTAACTTCTTCAAGAGAAATAGGTTATAGCAAGGTATGTTGTTGTTCTATAGTTAGAATAGGGCCATTATGTAGCACCTGTGCTTGCATACAACCAGTTTCAGGAGGAGAGTAAGGGGAAATGAGCATGCCCTGATAATATTCTATAAAAGCCTACTTGATAGAAGAAGATTCAGAGACCCAAATCCCCTCTTGGTTCAGTATCTAGGATATTGCTCTTTTATTCTGTCTAGCCTTCATGTTAGTAAAGAAGAACTTGTTATTAGAATCTCCTATATTCAGCCGTTTGATCCTGATTTCTATCTCAGGAAACTTTCTTCATATAAAGCAAGATGTTCATACTTTCTAAGGCAGCTTTGTTCTTCTTTCTGCCAAGCTAGATTATCAGGTTGATTGCTAAGTTTTATTTAGATTTCCTTTGGATTCTGCCTTTGTTCATTCTTCTTGGAAGAAATACTTCCAAATTTAGCCTGACTTCACTTCTTCAATATGTATTTTAAGGTGAACAAAGCATTTTCACTATTGTTAAAGTTGAGGCTGAGGAAAATAGATTCCATACCTCTATCACCAATGGGAGAAAATTTGCATCTAACATCCACATCTCAAGGAATTTGAAGTTCCTTTTAGCCATAGACCTCTAGGAAGGGATGGAAACCACGATTAGAGAAGTAGGTGGATTGAAAATCAGTTGATGAAGCTGAGAACTTGGTCAACCACTAAAAATTGACCAACACTGATAAAGTTTACACATTATTCTTGCTTCTCCTTACTTTCCTATTACTCCAAGTAAAATCATGGCCTAAGCAAGGTTTTACTTTTGATGAGATCTAAGCTATATAGAGATGCTCTGATGTAAATTTTGATAGTGTTGTTTTGGTTTCTAGGTATGCTTGGTTTTCAATTTTGGGGGGCGCCCAGGTAGTCTTTTGGTCTGTCGCCTTAGAATGCTAAGTAGTAGTAGGAGCCACCATCTTGGAAGTGGAGTGGTGGATGTACCCTCTTAGGACAAGACCAAGAATTATGTCCAAAAATATCACAGGATGGGCAGAATGCAGGTCTCCATTTATAAACTATTCGTTGGGTAACGATCACACGATCTTCAATGTCAACAAACTTCTCAGTCACACTACTTCGACTAAAACTAAGACAAAGGAGATCCTATCTCCTGCACCAGTAATACCATCCATACCAAAAGCCTGCCTACAGCACTGGTGATTCTGCTAATCAAATCAGAATCCTAATAATCCAAAGGTAGGTTTGGCAACTTTATCCACAGAGGTATAAACTAAAAACATTCTTTCACGAATTGGAATTGTTTATGCTAGGGCTTAAGGATGAAAGGACGGTTCATAAAAGTCCAATCGGGGCACTGAAGAACCCAGATTTTTTCATCCTCAGAATTGAATTTAAAGATTACAAACCCCTCATCATGAAGCTAAATTTTGGGTTCTTCAATCAAAGACCATTAAATCCGCATAAAGGAAGTCATCTGATTAAGATTTGGACGAAATCCAATAATATAGCCAATTAGACATCCTTCCCACTTATTGTCATTCACATCCACAAAATTTTCTAAATAGATACTTTCCATGTACTACCTGCCAATGTAAAGGGAACATAAGTAAATGCAATAGTCGGAGATAGATTTTGATTAGATAAAACCAATTCTTTCCAAATTTTCCTAATAGTAGCCTCTACATCAGGTTTGGAGTTGTCAAAAGGAACAAATTAGCAATTAGTATGTGCAAGGGTTACAAAAGTTTGAGCCATAGGGTCCATAGATTTGTCAACACTAGGAAGAACCTGGACAAACAAATTAGGTTTGGAGTTGTCAAAAGGAACAATTTAGCAATTGGTATGTGCAAGGGTTCCAAAAGTTGAGCCATAGGATCCATAGATTTGTCAACACTAGGAAGAACCTGGACAAACAAATTATCTTGCAAACATTCCAAAACATGAATATTATTAATCAATTTGGCAAAAAAATTCAACATCTAGTGAATTTAAACCTTCCAAAATAGAATTAGATAAAACAAGAGAACTCATCTATCCTATTTGGATTTCTGGGGAAGAAACAATGGAGTCCATAAAGGCATTAGTCGGAGAAGGCTTCAAATGAGAGAGTTTCATCTTAGATCCATTCCCAACAACGCACTCTTCCTGGATGGAGGGGCAGGTCTCCTCATCCGTGCCATAGGGAAGGAGAGAGGAGAGAGTGTCGGGTATTCAGCATACATATTATTGCTTTAAAATGCAACAATTAGTTCCTTATCATTTAGTCTACAATCAATGAACCAAATTTACATATAAGAGATTATCAAGGTTTAGGAAAACTCAAACTATCCACATTTTGAAGCTATGAATGATTTCTTTAAGTTAATAGACAAAGAACACAAAACAGACTCATGGACACTGTAATATTCTCCGTTTCTAGTTTTCTAGTCAAGATCAATGGTTTTTGGGAAAGGCGTATAAAGAGAAAGGTCCTACAGAAGTAGTTAAAATTACACCAAAGAGGAACATGGAAAAAGTAACTAAAAGCCTCAAACCCAATAAGACCAATTGGCATAGATATTAAAAGCCCATTGGACAACATCTGTCTTTGCTCGAAAATAACAAATAGAACAACAACAAAAGGAGAATTGTTCAATATGAATAAAGATGCATGAGAAATCCACAATTCATGTTTCTCAAGACATTAAAGAAAATGTAATTCCTTAACAAACTGACATCCAGAAATAGTCCTGCATAGTTTCTAATAGTCGAAAACAGGAAACCAAGCCTACTACCATCTTTTCTCTTGGAAATTACAACCTTTTCAGTGTCATTAGTTTCAAGACTTACCCATACCCATTCACATTACCATCAATAGCATATTTCAAATTTAGAGATAACTGGTATTTTAGAAACTACAAGAACTTACTTTCAATTGTAGTTCTAAACCGATTTATTTCATGGAGAAGTAATAAAAAGTCATGTTAAGATACAAATTCAAACAGAAATAATGTAGGGATGACACCCTAAAACAAAAATCCAAGCCCTTTGCCAATCTTACAAACAGTATCCACTGATCCAAGAGATTATCAAGGTTCAGGTCAACTAGTAACATTGACATTTTGAAGCTGTAAATGATTTGTCATGCCAACAGACATGGAGAACGCAACAAGGACTCATGGATACTGTTTGTAATCATCACCTTTTCTAGTTTTCAAACCAATATAAATCATTTTCAGAAAGATGTGTAAGGAAGATAAAGGTCCTAAGGAAGCAGCTGAACTTAACCCAAAATAGAAAATGAAAACAAAAAAAACTAACTCAAACTCCATAAGCCCAATTGACATAGACACTAGAAACCCAATGGTTGGTGTTATCTTTTTTCTTCTTTTTTCGGTCAGAATCTCTGCTTGCACAGAGGGATATATATATACCATGCACCTCATCCTTCTATTATTCTAAGTTTTGTGAGTTGTAACTGGTTCTCCTTCAAAAAATTTAACAATTTTGCATGGATCATTATGGAACCAATCCAGCGGTTTAGAGGTGAGACTACGTATGCTAGAATCCACCCCAGACCTTGCTTAACGACTGGATTCAAACTGGATTGTTGTTGTTATTATGTCTCTGCTTTTGTTTCAAGATAACAAATAGAACTATAAAAGGAGAATGGTTCAAACTTAAATACAGATTCTTTGAAAATTCACAACTCACGACTCACGATACAATACAGAAAATGTATTCCTTAAAAAACTAAATCTCACAAATAGTCCTACAAAGTTTCAGATAGGCAGAAAAGGCAATTCAACCTACTACCATTTGTTCTATATTTTTAGTCCCTCTTGATTTCAGTATTTACCCCTAAGACCCTAAACCAATCACATTACCATCAATGAAATTCTTTGCAGTCAGAAATAACTGGTATTTCTAGGAACTACAATACCTTATTTTCAAATGTAGTTATAAACAGATTATGATATGAGAATATTTCCAGCAACAATAATATGTCCTTACACGCTGTAGAGTTTCCTAGAACTCACTACACACATTTCCTACTATAGCCAAGAAGAAGAAGCCTTTGCTGCCAAAGCCATTGCCTCTGGCGACTAGCCCTCGTCCCCCATCATGTCCTCCCCCAATCTCTAAGGGCATTGACCGTTCTCCACAGAAAGGACTTACGTAATCCCTAATTATCTGAGACATGTGATGATCCCTAATTCATCATCTCAAAAAAGGGTGGATCCTGATGATGTGACAATTATGGACCAATCCCTACAGCCTGATGATCCTCGCTAACTCAGGCGATGATACTTGGACTAAGCAATCGTACGAATATTATTTCAATCCCCCATGAATTGATTCCTCTAGTAATACTCCATGTGTATGGAGGGATATCATCAAGATTAATAGCTGACCAGACCATCTGACTAAGTTGGAGTATAGCCCTCCCATAATGATTGATAGTAATATGGTGGCAGAATTGCAAAAGGCAGATTTGGATCAAGAAACCAAAATTAGGAGTTCTCTTTGGTCGGTATGATATGAGGTACGAAACCTTCCTTCTATCAAGAGGATTTGTTTTTTCTTTCAAATTGGGGACATTTAAGTTGTCTCACATTATTATGCATGAGAAGAGATATATCCTTTTGAAATTCCACTATGACGAAGATTGTTTGACCGTACATAATGCTAACTTTTGGTCCATCTATAGCAAGCCAATCCTCCTCAAAAGATGGCATCCAAATTTTACCATAACAAGAGAGGAATACTAGTTTCCCCCTTTATGGGTGAAATTCCCAGACCTTCCCCTACATGTGGTATGCTGCCTCTCTAAGCCATATATGCAGTTGTATTAGGAAACTCATTGGGATGGACCCAATTACACTCATAGAAAATTACCCACTTCTGTCAGTATCAAGAAGCTTGATAGGGCAATTCTAGAACAAGCTATGGAGTTTGAATGGGGACTTATGCTTTGCCACAATTGTCTTGGAATTGATCATGACATGAATAAATGCTCAACTTGCTCTCATCAGCTGATCATTCCCCTAAAGCAACAATGGCTCATGGTCACAAATAAGAGAGGTTTTGCAAGATCAAGCAAAACCCCGATGCATGCCACACCTTCCTTAGTCACTATTCAACCAACATTGAGCAACATTATGGTCAACCAAAGAGGCCATCTACCAAATCTACTATTCATCAAGGCATGTCCTCTACTTTATTGCATGTGACCAGGGGAAAGTCTTTGCCTAGAGATCCATCCTCACTCCCTTTGGAGAGCCCCTACGAAGCGAATTTTGACTTTAAGATAGGTTGCAACTTGGCAACTTGCATAGCTCATGGGGGTTACCTTTCCACATCCAGTTATAATGAGTGTTGGGTGTTAGAATATTGGAGGGTTGAATGACCCTCTCAAGCAGAAAAAAGTCAAGCAATGGTGTAGAAATAATAAGCTAGAGTTGGTTAATCTTGTAGAAACCAGAATAAAAGAGACAAATGTTAATAAGATAACAAGGAAACTCATGTTGCATATTGGATGTATTTGGAAGCTGGATAGGGTGGAACTCTTCTTACTATTGGAAGGTGGAGGATATGTATAGTACAAACCAAGGTATACTTACCCAAGCAAGCAATGCAACCGGTACCTTTAATTTCTACGCCACCTTCATTTATGCTCATAATGAAGGCCAGGCTAGGAAGCCCCTTTGAAGTTGGATGATACAATTGTACCCTGGTACCTATCCTTGGTTGATATTAGGAGATTTTAATGGCGTCACTTGCAGGGAGGAGAAACTTCAAGGTGCTGACACACATGAACAAGATGATGATCTTGTCTCATGTCTTGGCCGCCTCCAACTTTCAAATATTAGGTACACTAGATCCTTTTTTACTTGGGAGCAATAGACAAGAGGGCAATGATAGAGTCCCATGTAAATTAGATCTGGCCATAGATAACCACCAATGGTTTGAGACTTTTGAAGGATCACATGCACGTGCACATGCACATTTCTCCTCACCACTCATCTCTAATCATTCTCCTATCAAGATGATAATGAGGCAAACACTTTTCAGGGACTTAAACCCTTCCGGTTTTATAATATTTGGGCAAAAGATAACACTTTTGATGAGTTAGTCACTGAGACTTAAAACACAACTATTGGAGGGGATCCTTTACTATAGCATAATGAAGAAATTGAAGCTACTCAAATGCCCTCTTAAGGCTCTCAATCACATAAAATTTAAGGGGGTATTTGATAGGGTTATGAGCAGTGCATCCAAGGTATCCTCATCCAAGATCCTCTTAATGAAGATTTAATCCAACAGGAAACACAACTATAGAAACATTCTACATTCCTCTCAACTTGTGAGGAAAAGTTCTATCATCAAAAATAAAGATTTCAATGGTTAAAGATTGGTGACTCTAAAACCAAGTAATTCCATGTTACTTGAATTCTGATGTAGAACATGATCAGAACATCACTATAAACCACTAATAGAGAAGTACAGTTCAAAATCGGAGCATGGCAAGCAACTTTGCTTAGTCATGCTAATAGAATGCAATTAGTAAGGTCTAAGCTTCTTTGCTTCTTAGTCTACAGATCTACTAGTGCCTTATTTTTCCACTACCTCAATATGTGATTGATGAGAACAATGTTACATGCAGAAGTTTTCTCTAGACAAAGAAAGCCCTCTTGGTGGCTTATCTTTTCACTGCCTCAATATGAGATTGATGAGATCAACGTTATATGTAGAAGCTATCGCATGCCAAACAAAGCCCCAATTTCATGGTATAAAGTCTACAAACCAAAGAAAGAAGGGAATCTAGGATACATTGGCATTCACAGGTGGAACATAGCACCCATTGGCAGTTTACTATGGTTCCTAGATAAGAAGAAGGACCTCATGTGGGTTAGGTGGATCCATTCTTACTATACCAAACATACTACTCTGTGGATCCATTCTTACGTAAAGTGTTAAGCCACGGGCAGATCTACCAAACCTTAATCACTACTGCGACCGGTAGGGGCCAAATTTGCAGATTGGACAACTATATCATTTCCCCAGCTTAAGAAGCTATCAGACCCAAAGGGAGAGGGTGGCATGGGCAGGGGTTGTTTGGAAACCTCCTACACTCCCACCACATCAGTTTATTTTCTGGTTGCCTGTGCACTTGATTACAAACCAAGGATAAGCTTGTCCAATATGGTGTCCTAAATGAGAATACCCGTAGCCTTTGTTCACAGCATGAGGAGCACCCTTCACATCTCTTTTCCTCTTGCACTTATTCTGTCGAAGTTTGGACACCATTACTGAACAGATTGGGAATCCAGCAGGCAATGAATGGATGGAATGATCTGGTAAGATGGTGTTCAAATGATGGTAAAGGCCCTAAGATGAGAAGACGGATGATTAGAGCTTTGCTTACTACAGCTGTTTACCATGTTTGGTGAGACAGATACAACAGAATCTTTGCACACACCTCCCAGACTACGAGCCATATAAGGAGGCTCATCCTCGATGATAGGCACTGATTAAACTTCCAACACTACAATCTTTTGGTATGTACTCCTCACTCAGTTTAGCAAGTAATATAAATTATTTTACTTACCAAAAAAATGTTATTATAAGAAAAAATAATAAAGATGAGAAAACAATCACACAAAGTACATCTCGTCTCATGTACTTTTGTGAGAAGTACTCAAGGTATACACAGGGGATACACTCCACAGGAGTTTGGTCCGTTTAAAGCCAGGAGAAAGGGGGGATAACAACATTTTGGGAAGAGAACAAAGAGAACCAAGCCATGTAACACAGCTACAATAATTCAAAATTTATCAACTAATATACTAAAATTCCCTCCACTGCAAGATTCGTGGCTCAAACAGGACTAAATACTCCTCTTTACAAATTCAAAAAAGAATAGGTCATTTTAGTTATCATGGACTTTCCAAGCGACAAAGTTCATGTTTCAATTAGTTGCCTCGGATGGTCTACAAGTCTACAAGTCTACAAGTATAAGCTAAAAACAAATATAAATGAATTCATTATTGTTGAATCGTCCATCTATCTTGTTCCCTTTCGCGGAAATGAACTTGTTTTCAATATTTATGGGTGTTTACCGCAAAAGACACTTTATATCAACCATCATCCCTCACAATTATATGTGAAGTAGCAGTCAAAAAAGCATCATATATGGCATCACCTGAACTCACTTACAGCATTCATATTCATAGGATGTTCGATCAGGAAAAAAAAGCGATGTTAGCCAAACAAACTAACACACTAATTTTCGGCACACCTCATATGTAACAGTACCACTGGACATAGCTGGTTGGCGTAGTGTCACATTGCAGATGGAACCATTTGCGGAAAGTATGCAAACCGTCCGTGGGCCCTGCTGAGAGAATGCCATGATCTTTGATGCAATATCCTGCAAAACATAAGAATGCATTTATAACG
This sequence comes from Tamarix austromongolica, assembly GCA_039764185.1. Lineage (NCBI taxonomy): Eukaryota > Viridiplantae > Streptophyta > Magnoliopsida > Caryophyllales > Tamaricaceae > Tamarix > Tamarix austromongolica. The sequence continues at coordinate 59,521,508 of CM077809.1, forward strand.
GATAAGAAAGAATACATTATCCAATGCCTAGAAGTACCAAAACACCAGAATTTTAATAAATAAATAAATAAATCGAGATTATGTTGCTTTAACAGAAACCTATCTTCAAAAGCATAGCACTCTTTGTGAAAGCTGCTGCCTTTTTCACAATGTACCAGATACAAAGGCTCAATGCAACTAGAGAGGAAATTACTCATTTCCTACTTCGCACTATCTCCATGACCTTGCCACTACACATCCCACAGAGTTTTGGGGGGGGGGCATATTGCATCACAGAAAACATGTTAACAAATCAAGAAACCAATTGTTTAAACGCAGCACCGCAGATCAGGTTAGCTATTTTTTTTCGCATTTACATGAATGGGGATAATAGTGCGAGTTTTATCCTTCTATTCACTAATTTTGGAATCCGGTCCTATAAATTAGTTTTATTTTGCACATTTAATTATAACTGATGTTGATTACTGTTGTCTTCCTTGAGTAACGTTTTATCACTTGTTATTTACAATTATTAGGAACTGTTGTATAGTTCCCAGGCTGTGAGTTCCTAGGTAATTAATTCTGACATTATTAGGAACTGCTGTGCAGTCCCTAGACTGTAGGTTCCCATGTAATTTTTTATTTCTTTTCTTCTTCTTCTCTAGTAAATACCTTCCTCCCTATGAATAAGATAAGTACTTTCACCCCTCTTTTATTCCACGACTAACAACAATTCTAAATATATGCCGAAAAAGCACTTCCAACTTTTTTAAATATATGTGGTTTTATCTTTAGGTACAAGAATTAAGGGTGCAATCCAAATGACTTAATTATCCTTAATCAAATCACTATTACAAAAGATAACAGGTATTGAAAAAAGAAAAGGACAGCCTTAACGTGGAATAGAAAAAGTAATTTCAATTTCACATCGAACACGTCAGATGACTTCTATTTATAAACAAAATAAAATTGCTAAAACAAGTTATATTTAAAAACCGAGGGAGTATTAGCCCAAAAAAATGGAGAGAGTATTGACCTAGCACTGCATTCTTGATTTAAAAGTGGAAAAAAAAAACAACTTATTTCTAAGGAGTATCCATTGAGCTTACAGAAAAGAAAAGTATCATCAATGTCATCAACCAACGACTAGATCTGCAATTAAATCACTAGTCATATCATTTTAATTTTTAGGTAAGATATTATAGACTTACAAATTTACAATTGTCTATACTCTATAGGCACCAAAATAAAGTCATGAAAAGATTTTGTTCGTGGGCAACAATATACTTCCCGATGCTTTTAGAGGTTGCATCATTTGAGCAGATCTATGTACTGGATATAAATCCAGTAACAATTAAGAAGAAATTTCACATATACATCATACAATTCAAGTACGAACTACACCTCAGTATATAAACGAAATTCATACGCGAGACTAATAAGTAGTGACACTATTTTCAGTTTTGGCAACCATTCCAATGACCATTATAAGCAGAGGGAGGCAAATGTACTTTAATATTCTTTCCCTTTTTTTTCCTTCCTCTCTCTCTAAATTTTAGGTTTAGAGTTTAGACCATTGTCTCGTAATCTTACAACAATATGAATAAAACAAAGTCAAATTACTTGAACCGCCTGCGCTATTTTACGATATCCACACGCAAGAAATTGAGCTAGCGCACAATTGGCTAACATATTTAGTCCAACCATGTCTCCAGAAATCTAGCACATAAACCTAGGGAATTGATTGTTCATACCAAAAGCCAATCCATCACACATACCTCTCCAGCTTTCACTAAAATGACGTGCGGTGTAAAACCAACTCCACAATTACCTTGCAACACAAAAAAAAACAAAAAAAAGAGAACGATGATTATCGGTTATAAGGACAAACAATTTTGGAGGAGAGAACCAATTATGTGAAAACAACTAAACTTTTTACCTAATGCGTCCAATTGTCTTTTACCAGAGCTAGGTGGGCGTCCTCGATGCCGCTTGGAATTTTGTTCGGACGATGGAGTACCACCAGAATCGGCCTCAACTACTGCATTAGACATTGGAGGAGGCGTAGGTGCCAAACCCAAAGCAATGTTACCAACTTCAGGTGAATACTTCCTAGGTCTACCCCGTTTCTTCTTTGCCGAATCAATGCCGAAGCTATTTGCTCCCAATGCCGACGAACCATCTCCAGAATAAGAAGAATTTAGAGGCTCGAGGGGTCTTGAAGCAGGTATGACAGCTGAATTAAAAGGGAAGCGATTATTCTGCAGCAAAGCAGAAGAATTTGGGTTGATCATCTGAGGGGAAGATGAAGGGTACGAGTTTGTGTGCATCATCATACCGGGCGGAGGTGGTTGATGAGCGGCAACTGACGGCGGTTGATGCTGATGGTGCTGCGGCGGTGGTATTGATGGGTCATGACGGGAGTCCATCATAGACGAACGGGTAGAGGCTGGAGAGCCCGGTAAGAGGGAAAGCAACAGAACGCTGGTTCGTTTAAGGGTCCCAAAATGCTATCTACTCTGAACCTACTACGATAGAGAAAGAGTGAGACACAACTGCTGTATGCAAGATTGGTGAGAGGGGAGAAGTAAGAGGGAGAGAAAAGAGACAGCGCAGGAGTGAGGACAGCACTGAGTGGGGTGAGGAGAGTTGAAAAAGAAAATTGGGGATCAAAAAGCATCCGAGCCGAATTTTGGTATTTTAAGTAGGGTTTAGTAATTAGGGTTTAAACTTTTTCTTTTTCTTTGTTTTCACTTTCAACTCCCTGTTATGCCCCGCGACTTTTGACGCCTTGGTTTGAAAGTTTGAAACAGTAATTTAGGTGTTTGTTGATTTTTGCTGATTTATTCCGTACCAATTTCATCTAATTTTGTTATAAATAATTACAGATCTAATTTTATTATTATTTGCAATATAATTTTATTTTTACTGATCTAATTTTAGTACGCTCCTAATTCACAAATAGCATATTTAAAAACTTTCAATAATTTTGAAATAGATTTAATATTTAATTATATTAAATATTTAATTTTAATATTTGGTAAAAAAAATATTTTGTATTATTGATTTTTGGTTGAAAAAATATTTTTCTAAAAATGCTAAAAAAAGATTGGATTAGTGTATTTATAATTTTTTTAAATCATTTATGTTTTTAATTTGTTAATAATTACCACTATCAACAAATATTGTCAAACACTTTTAGATAAATAGTTAATATAATATGATAGTCAAACCAACTAATACAAGCAGCTATTAATTAACCGTTAATATAATTTACTAACCATTATTATTATCTGCTAAGGTACCATTTGAATAACTTAATATAATCTGAATATGATCTAAAGTAATAAAAATGTATGAAATAATAATATGGTAAAGTATTTGGTTAACCCATATTATTTATATATAAATATTTTTGAAGTAAAAGTAATGTTTGGTAACTTATATGAAATGAAATAAATTAATATACAATGATAATTTTAGATATATAGTAATTTTATTAACTATTATTTACATTTTTAAAGGTTGTTATTTATTATTTTACCATTTTATCCTTAATCTCATCTACTCTCAAACCCAAAATCATAAATCAAAAGTATTATTTAAAATTGATGGCTACTAATCATTATTTATAGTTCATTCCAACAATAATAAATAAATAGTCATAAAATAAAATATTATGAGTAATAAGTAGTAGTAGTAATAATAATATATCATTAAACAAATAATTATAAAAATCATTAGTTATCACATACAATTAATGATAAAAAAAATATTATACTATTATTATTGTTAAAAATAAATTTTTAGCAATAGATACTTTTATTGACAATCAATATATAATGTTATTAACATTAATTATTAATCATAATAATAATGATAATTCATAATATTAATCATAATAAGAATTACTTATTCATAAAAAATTATAGACATTAATAATATTATTAATTATTAATTAATTATTATGAATGAATAATGAATAAAACTAATAATATTTATTACTCATTAAAAGTAATAAAAAATTATTAATAATTTTTAATTATTATTAGTAATAATATAATTAAAAATAATTGTTATATTATTATTCATATATTATTAATAATTATTACATAATAACTAAATAAATAAAATTATACAAGTAAATATTAAATATATTCATAATTAATATTAATACTTATTAATCATTAATATTATAGAAAATAATTATTAATAATATAGTGATCATTAATAATTAATTTTCATAATAGTTATGGTATTATTAATTATTAAATTATTAGTATCTTAAATACATTTTTAATAATTATTATATCATATCCAATAATTGATAATCAAATATATATTATTAATTTGTATTGATGTTATGAATGAAAATATAATAATAATTTCAAATTATTCCTCAACAATTATTATATTATTAATATACTAAATATAGTTATAATTATTAATATATAATATCTAATAATTGATAATTAAAAATATATAATTAATAATTAAAAAATATAGGAATAATCAATAATAATAAATATTTATAAAAATATTTAAAAATAATTAATAAAAATAATTATTTTTAATTTATGTTAATGATAACTATTTTTAATAATCGTAATCACAATTAACATGAACAATCAAATTTTATGATATTATTAATAATAATTTATTGATAATTCATAGTTAATATTGTTTCTTAATGTTTAACCAATGCAAGTAATGCTAGGCATTAAAGAAAGTATTATGTATGAACGAACTGTGTCGCCAAAGGTTGTCTAGCTAATGTGCTAGATTTTATATAAAATTTACTTCTTTTATATTGAATAAAAATTGGTTGATTTACGATAAGTTGTTATTGCCTTGATGGATAATTGTTATAATAACTTGTCAAAAAGAAACTCAAAGATGACAGTAAACTTATATAAGTTGGCCCAGTGGCCTGTCCTCCATGTCGAGGGCGTTGAGGCTAAAGTAAGTTGTTCCATAGATGCATTATTTATAATACCTTCAAATTGAATGAAGTATTATAAGGATTAATATAGCTACTTATATTAACAAGGTACACCATTCTTGTAACACCCCCATTTTCAAAACCAAAAACTCATTAAAAAGTATGCGCGGAAGCTAAAACAATGAGGGCATCACCGCCACATCTAGTGTGAATTAGCACCCTAATGCAATTCACAATAGATGCTAAGGCTGTGTAAAATAATAAAACACACGAAACATATTCATTAATTCAAACTAACCGAACCGAAATTGTTACTACAAAAGAAACCATGAAAAGTATCTACTAAAATTAATATAATAAATAAAACTCTGAAAGTCACCACCACTCTCAATATTTCCCATCATGCATGCCATCAACACCTTGAGTAGGTTCGTACCCAACCTGCACTAGATTATCTGCTCACCATGTACATCATGGATCATCACAGCCCCGTTTAAAACATGTAACAAGTTAGCCAGGGGAACAGCTAAGTAACACTTAAATACGAAGGAATAATGTTATATATTCACATTTATATAAACGTATAATTTATAGACATACACTCGAATCACATAAGAAAACCACCCAATTATTAATCTTTATTTAGGTGACCGTAACATCTAATTTATTTATTTACTTATTTTTTTTTTAAGTGGGGAAAACCAACCAGGGGGTCACCTGGCAAATCAAAAGTCCGAAGACCTACCACCAACCACAGGAGGAATACAAATCACACCTGGGCCATCCCAATGGACATAGTCCAAAGGAGATAACAAAAGTCTAAAGACCTACCACCTCGGTCATCATGTCCTTAAGTGTGCACACCCCCTAATAGGGTCCGGAGAAGCCTATAGAGTAGACGAGGAGCCTTTACCAGACACAACTGGCAAATAAATAAATATCCACAATAGAAAAGGAAAGGCTATTGCCGATCCCCAACATCAGGAGGCCAAACCTGAAGGACCCAAAGCCCACTTTATGTTTCACTTTAAGTTATGGTATATTAATTAAATAAAGTCACACAATCCACCATATAAACTTCACTTTATACACTTTTATATTAGGTAACTTTCTCAAGTTACATAGAAATATACCACTTAGAGTCACCACTCAATTAACCAGTTGGAATAAAACAGAATAAAATAATTATTCAACCAGCACTTCAAATAAATAAATAAATAATAGTTAAAGTTTCTTAGGGTCCAATTATACGCTAACATAAATAAATAAATAAAAACTTAATTTAGTCATATAAGCTATGAGCCTTGTGATATATGCATAATAAAGGAACGCTTGTATAAAATCAACTCTTTATAACCAGATAAGACCATTATATTAACGAGTGCATAATTAAAATATACATGAACGCACATACACATATATATCTACATATAAAAGGTTGAAAATAATGTTACCTAGAATGCGATCTGATCACAAATGCTCACTAGTCGCTAAACCTATAGTTTACACCAATAATATTAACTCTAAACGAAATATATTTGGTAAAAATATTATAAACGGCTTAGATCCAACTTATCACAATTCTTACATTTGCCAATATTTAAATTTACCGCCTAATATTTATATATAAACCCCAACTCCTACAATAATTATGTAACTATAAGATTACTCAAATATATATATATGTGTGTGTGTGTGTGTGTGGAAAAATACTTACAACTGGTTTGATTAAATAAATTAATAGAATAATCCTATGTTGAAATTAATCTACCAGTAATATTAATCAGAAGTCGTACATATTTCCTACCGATGAAATTTAATTTAGTGCTCAAAGTTTATTAACTAACAAATATATTCGGCCCCTAAAATAGTTATAAGTATTTATGCTAGAATATGAATATGTAATTAACTAAATTATAGTTAAACCACGTAAAAATCACGTATATATATGTATACATTTAAACCTAAGTCACGTAACAAGCTGCCCACCCAACAATCGCGTAGAATTTTCTAGTCACCTCCTGTCTTATATTCTAAAAGTTATCCTGCCAAGTTTTATATATTAGATGGTCATACTTACGTAGGTTTCCCAACTAAATGGAATTTCTTCCGCAAAAGGCACCCACCTTTGACTAGTATTCTATATATATATATATATATATATATATATATATATATATATATATATATATATATATATATATATACACATATTGAGGATAGTGTTGCGGACTCGTGCAAACAGTCTCCGACAACCACATATCACAAACACCGAAGCATGAAGGCTTCAAAAAAAATTAATAGGTTGTACCATGCAATAGTATAAAGTAAATTTGGAAATGATGTTTACTGACAATGATACAAGAACTACAAATTTGTATTACCTGAGTACGCGAAACAAAAGAAATCGGCTTGGTACTTGTTAGCGATATCAACCCTGTGGAAGTGGCCAACGGCTATAGCTTTTGTTTTCTCCCAATCGCATGACTTGTTTTACCGAGCAACAGGTTTTTATATACTAGTAGAGATTATTAGGGTTCCAGAGTTAATTACCTTTTCGTCCCAAGTTACGTAAAAATAAAATTTTTTATTAAAAATAATTATTATACCTTACAAATAGTTAGTTACTAAAATTTACAAGCAGTAACATTTTATTAAATAAATTAAATTTTAATGGGTAAACCTACAACAACCTTATATTGGTCAAATCCCACTGCCTATTATTATCAAATAAATTATTATTATTATTATTATTATTATTATTATTATTATATCAAAATTACCGGGTATTAAATTCTCCCCCACTTAAGAATGAACTTCGTCCCCGAAGTTTGAGCCTAATTGCATAAGTAGGTACATCAACACATAAGCATGACATCAACTTACTTATATAACACCACATATTAGAATATATCAATCATAGAAGAAAAACCATGATAAATAAGAAATGAGGTAATATAATCTCGAACCCCATGGTATACCTATTCGAATAATTGAGGGTATTGACACTTCATGGCCTCCTTTGTCTCCCAAGTGGCCTCCTCTACCTTGTGGTTCGACCAAAGGACCTTTACCATAGGAATTGACCTCGACCTAGTCTCCCGAGTCTTAGAATCTAAAATTTTCACTGGCCGCTCTTCATAAGACAAAGTCTCATCTAACTCTAAATTCTCTGGCTGAATTACATGGGAAGGATCATGGACATATCGACGAAGTTGTGAAATGTGGAACACATTATGCACGCGTGCTAACTCCATAGGTAAGGCAAGACGATAAGCCACCTCCCCGATCCTCTCCAATATCTCATACGGACCAATAAACCTCGGGCTCAACTTTCCCTTTCTTCCAAACCTCATCACACCTTCGGTAGGTGAGACCCGTAAAAGGACCTTCTCACCCGCCTTAAACTCATCTAATCTTCGTCTTTGATCTGCATAACTCTTCTGCCTATCTTGAGCAACTTTCATCTTCTCTTGGATCACTTTCACCTGCTGCATTATATCCTCAATTAGCTGTGGCCCTAATACCACAACCTCACTAAGATCATTCCAACACAAAGGGCTTCTACACTTCCTCCCATAAAGTGCCTCAAATGGAGCCATTCCAATACTAGCATGATGGCTATTGTTGTAAGAGAATTCAATCAAATCTAGCTTGTCATCCCAATTCCCTTCAAACTCCAGCACACATGCCCGCAACATATCCTCTAATGTCTGGATGGTCCTCTACGTCTGACCATCAGTAGCTGGATGAAACGCCGTGCTCATTTTCAACCTGGTACCAAATGCCTCTTGCAACTTTCCCCAAAAATGGGACAGGAAACGAGAATCTCTATCTGACACAATATCTCGGGGAACTCCGTGTAGCTTCACCACATATTTTACATATGCTCTAGCTAACTGATCCATAGACCACGTCGACTTCATCGGAATAAAGACTGCCGATTTAGTCAGCCTATCTACAATAACCCAAATCATATCCATACCAGTCCTAGTCTTAGGAAGACCCACAATGAAGTCCATAGATATAGAATCCCATTTCCAAGCTAGTATTTCTAATGGTTGTGTCAACCCTGCTGGCCTCTTATGCTCAATTTTGACTTTCTGACAAGTCAAGCATTTAGCCACAAATTCACCCACCTCCCTCTTCATTCTTGGCCACCAAAACATCTTCTTTAGATCCTTATATAGTTTATCTCCACCTGGGTGCACTGAATAAGGAGTATAGTGCCCCTCTTCCATGATCCTCTTCTTCAGGTTCCCACAACTCTGAGGGACACACCCCCTCCCTCTGAATTTGATGCTTCCATCCTCATGAATCTGGAAACCTTCAGCTCTACCTTCTTGCATCTTCTGTCGAATTCTCTCTAACTTTAAATCTCCTGACTGACTGGCCCTAATCTCATCAAAAATAGTGGGAGTGATGGTTAGAGAATTCAATCTTGTCTTTAGACTCCCACTCGTGATCAGCTCAATCTCCATCTCCTGCATCTCCTCATACAATCTATCTGCTATTACCAGGGCATTTAGCGAATGCGATGACTTTCTACTAAGCGCGTCCGCCACCACATTAGCCTTACCCTCGTGGTAGGTAAGCTCCATATCATAATCTTTCACCAACTCCAACCACCTCCTCTGCCTCATATTAAGTTCCTTCTGTGTGAATATGTACTTGAGGCTCTTGTGGTCTGTATAAAACTTGCACCGCACCCCATAAAGGTAATGTCGCCAAATCTTTAATGCGAACACAATTGCTGCCAACTCTAAGTCATGAGTGGGATAGTTCTCCTCATAGGGCTTTAATTGACGCGATGCATAAGCTACCACCTTTTTATTCTGCATCAGCACACAACCAAGTCCCTTCTTTGAGGCATCACTGTAGACTTCAAATCCTTCGGTTCCTGATGGGAGAGTTAAAACTGGAGCAATAGTTAATTTCTGCTTTAGCTCTTGGAAAGCTGCCTCACACTTGTCATCCCATTGGAATCGTGTGGTTTTCCTTAACAAATTTGTCAATGGCCTTGCAATCTTTGAGAAGTTCTGTACAAATCGTCTGTAAGATCCTGCCAACCCAAGAAAGCTTCGTACTTCTGTAACATTAGTAAGGGCTGGCCACTCAGAAACTGCTTGGGTCTTAGCTGGGTCTACAGACACTCCTTCCTTGGAAATCACATGCCCTAGAAAAGCAACCTTCTCCAACCAGAATTCACACTTGGAGAGTTTAGCGTAGAGCTTATGCTCCCGCAAAAGTGCAAGTACCATCCTCAAATGCTGAGCATGTTGGTCCCAATCCTTTGAATACACCAATATATCGTCAATGAAGACCACTACAAACTGATCAAGGTAGGGCCGGAAAATTCTGTTCATAAGGTCCATGAAAATGGCCGGGGCATTAGTAAGACCAAACGGCATTACCGTGAATTCATAGTGGCCATACCTGGTCCGAAACGCTGTCTTGTAGATATCCTTCTTTGCCACCTTCAGTTGATGGTATCCTGATCGTAGATCAATCTTTGAGAATATTCCTGCATCTTTTAGTTGGTCAAATAAATCATCAATCCATGGTAAAGGATACTTGTTCTTGATGGTCACTTGGTTCAACCCTCGGTAGTCAATACACAACCTTAAGCTGCCATCCTTTTTCTTCACGAATAATACAGGTGCTCCCCATGGAGATATACTGGGCCTGATGTACCCCTTCTCCAGCAACTCTTCTAGCTGGGCTTTCAACTCCTTCATCTCAACTGGAGCCATTCTATATGGTGCTTTAGACACTGGTTCAGTCCCTGGTGCCAAATCAATTGTGAACTCCACCTCTCTATCTGGCGGTAAACCAGGAATCTCTTCTGGAAACACATCCGGGTAATCTCTCACAACTGAAACACCCTCTAGCTCTACCACGTCAGCATTCAAATCATGAGCACTACACAAATATAATGGGTACCCCTTCTTTACTAAAGACCCCAACCTCATGGCTGAGACAAGGCGTGTTGTGGCCTTCGGCTTGCAAGCCCAATAGGATACTCAAATTCCCTTTGGCCCTCTCAAAACCACCTTCTGTTGTGCACAATCTAATTGTGCTTTATACCACCCCATCCAATCCATCCCAAGGATGATATCAAACTCCCGCAATTCTATCTCAATAAGATCTATAGCAAGCTCAACACCACAGACAACAAGAGACACTCTACGATACAACTTAGTACAATGCATCGAATCCCCAAAAGGTAACATAATGGTAGTGGATATAATATCAGGATGAACTAAGCCAATTTTTTCTACACAAGACGTAGCAATGAATGAATGCAAAGCTCCAGAGTCAAATAATGCATATACGGGAGTAGAGAGGATAGTAAATGTACCAGTCATTACATCCCCTTGACGCTCAGCTTCTGCTTGACTTATAACATTCAATCGACCTCCACTCTGACCACCAGACCTTTGCTGCTGAAAGTTAGGGCGATGTTGCTCGATCCTGCCCTTAGAATCATGACTCCCATTACTGCCCGGTGTCCTTTGTACAATCTGAGTATTCTGTTGTTGCTGAGATTGTTGATATTGTTGTCTTTGTCCTCCATTGAATTGTTGAGACTGACTCCTCTGAGCAACACTATCTCCACCACCAGATCGACACTCAAAAGATCTATGTCCCATCTTGCCGCAAGTGTGGCATTCCACTAAGTTACCCCCACAATCCTTCCCAGGATGATTCTTACCACACCGCTTGCAATGATAATGCCTCTCCTGAACCCGTCCCCCACCGCGACGGACTCCTGATTCTCCTCCAGCAGAACCCACATATCCTCCACTCGTCTGGGAATTTCCTCCCTGACTCTTACCTCCATTATGTCCCCTTTTTCCTCCTCCAAATCTTTGTTCGCTCTCCAGCTTCCTCTTCTTAGCCATTTGTACCTTCGCAATACCACAAGCTCTTTGATACACAGTCATCATATCTGTGAAAATAGCTCCTCCAAATAGCTCTTGGATACGAAGGTTAAGCCCCTACTCAAACCTATGAGCCATCATTTCCTCTGTGGCTACCACTTCTGGTGTAAAGCGAGCCAATTCCATGAACTTCTTGTAATAATCCTCCACTGACATCGACCCTTGTTGTAGTGACAAAAACTCATCATACTTCGCACGCTTAACCTGCAAAGGGTAAAACTTAGCCCTCACCACCGCTTGAAACTGCTCCCAAGAAGCTACTGGGCCCTCATATAACTGGCGAGCTTGCCACCAATCATCTGCTACCTCCCTCAAAAGGAACACTGCAATATCGACCATACGTTCCGAAGGGCAACCAACCGCAGCAAAAATCTTGTTAAGGTTTTTGAACCAACTCTCTAATATAACCGGGTCTTCTTGACCTTCAAAGGTTGGTGGATGATGTTGCGTAACCCGCCTCAACCAGTCCTCCTCATGAACATGGCCATGAGCCTGAGCTTGAGCTTGAGCCTGTTGTGCCTGCATATGCTGCTGAGTTTGTGCCATGTTAAACACGATCTGTTCTAGCTGTGTCATCTGCGTACTACGAGTCATTGTGCTACAAAACGGAAGTAATGTTAGGTTAAAACTTAAGGGTTATCATACTACAGTACCAAATACACGCGAGAAAACTTCTAACTTAGATGCCCGTATGATAATAAACGTATAAAAGATAATCCTAGGGGCACATTTTCTCTAAAATATTACTACTTAACGTCCCGCATTGCTAATAATATACATGACAAAATCATGCACATATACACGCCAATCCTTCTTCCTCACTTGGTGACGTTCCAGGTTTTAAAATAAATATTCTTGGTGATAAAAAAAAAAGTGAATACCATTCTTTAAAAATCATTTTGAAACTAGCTTTTTTAAAAACCTGGCTCTGATACCACTTTGTAACACCCCCATTTTCAAAATCAAAAACTCATTAAAAAGTATGTGCGGAAGCTAAAACAATGAGGGCATCACCGCCACATCTAGTGTTAATTAGCACCCTAATGCAATTCACAATAGATGCTAAGGCTGTGTAAAATAATAAAACACACGAAACATATTCATTAATTCAAACTAACCGAACCGAAATTGTTACTACAAAAGAAACCATGAAAAGTATCTACTAAAATTAATATAATAAATAAAACTCTGAAAGTCACCACCACTCTCAATATTTCCCATCATGCATGCCATCAACACCTTGAGTAGGTTCGTACCCAACCTGCACTAGATTATCTGCTCACCATGTACATCATGGATCATCACAGCCCCGTTTAAAACATGTAACAAGTTAGCCAGGGGAACAGCTAAGTAACACTTAAATACGAAGGAATAATGTTATATATTCACATTTATATAAACGTATAATTTATAGACATACACTCGAATCACATAAGAAAACCACCCAATTATTAATCTTTATTTAGGTGACCGTAACATCTAATTTATTTATTTACTTATTTTTTTTTTAAGTGGGGAAAACCAACCAGGGGGTCACCTGGCAAATCAAAAGTCCGAAGACCTACCACCAACCACAGGAGGAATACAAATCACACCTGGGCCATCCCAATGGACATAGTCCAAAGGAGATAACAAAAGTCTAAAGACCTACCACCTCGGTCATCATGTCCTTAAGTGTGCACACCCCCTAATAGGGTCCGGAGAAGCCTATAGAGTAGACGAGGAACCTTTACCAGACACAACTGGCAAATAAATAAATATCCACAATAGAAAAGGAAAGGCTATTGCCGATCCCCAACATCAGGAGGCCAAACCTGAAGGACCCAAAGCCCACTTTATGTTTCACTTTAAGTTATGATATATTAATTAAATAAAGTCACACAATCCACCATATAAACTTCACTTTATACACTTTTATATTAGGTAACTTTCTCAAGTTACATAGAAATATACCACTTAGAGTCACCACTCAATTAACCAGTTGGAATAAAACAGAATAAAATAATTATTCAACCAGCACTTCAAATAAATAAATAAATAATAGTTAAAGTTTCTTAGGGTCCAATTATACGCTAACATAAATAAATAAATAAAAACTTAATTTAGTCATATAAGCTATGAGCCTTGTGATATATGCATAATAAAGGAACGCTTGTATAAAATCAACTCTTTATAACCAGATAAGACCATTATATTAACGAGTGCATAATTAAAATATACATGAACGCACATACACATATATATCTACATATAAAAGGTTGAAAATAATGTTACCTAGAATGCGATCTGATCACAAATGCTCACTAGTCGCTAAACCTATAGTTTACACCAATAATATTAACTCTAAACGAAATATATTTGGTAAAAATATTATAAACGGCTTAGATCCAACTTATCACAATTCTTACATTTGCCAATATTTAAATTTACCGCCTAATATTTATATATAAACCCCAACTCCTACAATAATTATGTAACTATAAGATTACTCAAATATATATATGTGTGTGTGTGTGTGTGTGGAAAAATACTTACAACTGGTTTGATTAAATAAATTAATAGAATAATCCTATGTTGAAATTAATCTACCAGTAATATTAATCAGAAGTCGTACATATTTCCTACCGATGAAATTTAATTTAGTGCTCAAAGTTTATTAACTAACAAATATATCCGGCCCCTAAAATAGTTATAAGTATTTATGCTAGAATATGAATATGTAATTAACTAAATTATAGTTAAACCACGTAAAAATCACGTATATATATGTATACATTTAAACCCAAGTCACGTAACAAGCTGCCCACCCAACAATCGCGTAGAATTTTCTAGTCACCTCCTGTCTTATATTCTAAAAGTTATCCTGCCAAGTTTTATATATTAGATGGTCATACTTACGTAGGTTTCCCAACTAAATGGAATTTCTTCCGCAAAAGGCACCCACCTTTGACTAGTATTCTATATATATATATATATATATATATATATATATATATATACACATATTGAGGATAGTGTTGCGGACTCGTGCAAACAGTCTCCGACAACCACATATCACAAACACCGAAGCATGAAGGCTTCAAAAAAAATTAATAGGTTGTACCATGCAATAGTATAAAGTAAATTTGGAAATGATGTTTACTGACAATGATACAAGAACTACAAATTTGTATTACCTGAGTACGCGAAACAAAAGAAATCGGCTTGGTACTTGTTAGCGATATCAACCCTGTGGAAGTGGCCAACGGCTATAGCTTTTGTTTTCTCCCAATCGCATGACTTGTTTTACTGAGCAACAGGTTTTTATATACTAGTAGAGATTATTAGGGTTCCAGAGTTAATTACCTTTTCGTCCCAAGTTACGTAAAAATAAAATTTTTTATTAAAAATAATTATTATACCTTACAAATAGTTAGTTACTAAAATTTACAAGCAGTAACATTTTATTAAATAAATTAAATTTTAATGGGTAAACCTACAACAACCTTATATTGGTCAAATCCCACTGCCTATTATTATCAAATAAATTATTATTATCATTAATATTATTATTATTATATCAAAATTACCGGGTATTACAATTCTTTTGGTGATTCTATTCCAAGAACTTCACAGTTAAGTGTGTTTGTCGTAGAGAAAAATTTAAGATGGGTGATCATTCCCAAGAAGTTTCAAAAAATTTCTAAAAAATTCTCAAAAAACATGTGGGTGAGGATAAAGCATGATGAAATAACTCGTATTGATCTGTGAGGTCAGGTGATCAATCTAAAAACGTTCTACGGTAGCCCTATAACCCATGTGGGACCTGAGTTTGTTGTCACTTGGTTGCTAAGTGGCCCCAGCATGGTCATATTAACTTCAGATGTTACAAATGGTATCAGAGCAAAATTAAGACCCCGAGCTTAACTTGGATGAGCCAGCTATTGAATGATTATTAGGATAAACTATAACGAGGCATCTAGTGGTCGAAGTAAAAATAAAGACAATGTGTTCTTTGAATTGAGGTAAATATAATACCTCCCAAATTAAGTGGAGTGTTATAAGGATTGATATGGAAACTTATATCAATATGATATACTATTCTTTTGGTGATTCTGGCATAAGAGCTTCATAATTAAGCGTATTTATCGTAGAACAATTTTTAGGATATGTAACTTTCTTGAAAAGTTTCCGAAATTTTATGAAAATGTCTTAGGAAGTATGTGCATGAGGACAAAGTGAGCTGAAATGACTCATGTTGATTTGTGGGGCTAAGTGATTAATCCAAAAGCACTATAGGGTAGCCCCATGTGAATATATCAACTCATGGTGTTACAAATAGTATCAAAGCAACAACTGTAACTGCAATTTGAATGTGGATAAGTCAGTTAGCTGCCTAACAAGATGATTCTTGGGATAAATCTGTACTGCAACAATGAGTATAAAATGCTCCAAATCTTAATTTTAAGAATTTTAGTTGAATAAGGATTTATTAGGAAAATTAATTAAATAATTTTTTTATTTAAAATAAAAGGGAATCAATTAGGGAAAATCAAGATGAAAATAATAAATATTTTAATTAAGAAAAATTTGGGCATTTTGCTAATTAAAATGGAATCTAGGAAAAATCTTTCAAAAATTCTAAATTAGCCTAAAAAGCGATTAAATATTATTTTATTTAAATATTATTATTTTTTAAATATCCCAAATATCCAAATTATTATAATTATCCTAACCCACTTATTTTTCCTTTTCCCTTTTTCCTCTTTCGTTTTTCTTCTTTCTTTTCCTTCATTTTCCTTTCTTTTATTTCTTTTTCTTCTCCTTTTCTCCCCGATTGGGCTTGCCTTATCGCGACCCGTTTCCTTTCCTTCTCTTTTCTTCTTCGGCGGCCTAGGACCCAGCACGCCGCGTTTTGTTTTAAGTCACCCTGTCGCCGGTCCGGTCTTTATTTTCTTTCTTTTCTTTTCCCCAGCCGACTGGTCCAGCCCCCCTCCTCCTCCTTCTTCTTCCCCAGCCCTTCGCGCCTGCAACTCCTTCCCCGAACAACCGAAAATTTTGCCACTGATCTCGTCGCTTGACCGGCCATTTTCCCTCTATTTTCCCCTGCCGATTCATCGACCATTTCTCCCAACCACTTCTCCCCTCTTCTCGCATGCTTTTCTCTTGTCCCTGGTCAATTGCAGGCCACAAAACCTGCCCGATTGATCATGTACTGGCCGTCAGCACTGGCCAATGCACCTCACCCACCTACCCAATTCTCTCGTCTCTCCTCTGACCTTAGTCATCCCTTTTAATCTATAAATACCCCTAACCAGCTTGGACTTGAGCCTTTTTTCCCCGAAACCCATAATTTATTTCTCGTGCACTACCGCCGCTTCAGACACCTCTTACGCCGCCATCGTCCAATACCGACGTTCGAACCACCCTCAGAACCACTCCCTACACTGCCTTCTAACTAACTACACCGCCCTTCTCCCTCGATTTGTCCTGCACGAGCCACCCCGGTTGTACAAAGTAGCCTCCTCAATCAACCCTTTCTTCCCCATCCGCCGCCCTTCACACCACCCTTAGCCACCATTTTCACCACCACCACTGCCCCTTACACCTCCCAAAAACACATGTAAACCGTCCTCTATCTCCCTCTACTCTTCTTTTTCTCTTCATCCCTCTCCTCCTCTCTTTCTCTTCTTCTTCCACTTTCGGCCACCACCGCCGCCTTTAGCTGCATCGCCACCCTCATTCTACCCCCTCCATCTAGGCAACCATAAACACCCTTACTCCCACCCTCATTCTTTCTCTCATTTCCCCAACATTCAATTTTTCCTCTTTTCTTCTCTTTTTCTGGCCACTGCCGCCACCATCGTGCACCACCGTTGGTGAAATACCCCAAAAATCCTAATTTAAGAAATCATGGCCAAATAAGAGATTATTAGGAAATTAATTAAATAAATTACTTTGTTTACATTAAGAAGGATAAAATAATTTCAAATTAATATAAACTTTGTAAATAATTTAATTGGAGGAAATTAGAGTGTTTTGGTTAATTAAAATGGAATTTAAGAAAATTCCTTCAAAAACCCCTAAATTAACCTAAAAAGAGAATTTAATTATTATTTTAATGTAATTATTTTATTAAAAATCCAAAATTACCCCAAATCATGCCAATTAATCCAACCATTAATTTCCCTCCCTTTCTTTTTTCTTTTCTTCTTTTTTTCCCCTCTTTTTCCTTTTCTTTCCCTTCTTTCTCTTCTTTTTCCTCGACCTGGGCCGGCCTGCTAGGCCCAGCACCCCCCTCTCTTGGCCTAGCCCCGCGCACGCCCTCCTTTCTCTCGGGCGGTTCGGCCTACCCCCTTTTCCTTTCTTTTCTCCTCCCTTGGACCGCTGGTCCGCCCCACCTGCAGATCGTCTTCAACCTCGCGTCATCTGCAGCCGAGATTTTCGCCGGAAATAGAAGCTTCAACGTCACGCCATTATCACCGGTCATTTCGCCCTTTTCTCCCTCGTTGTCCTCCCTACAGACATGACCCATCAATGAAGACTCTCTCCCCTGCACGTAAACCTCCATTTTTTCGACAGATCATGGCTTGCAAATCGCAGACCATGTGCCGGCCAATCTCGCCGGACAACCTACCCTAACCCTAACCCCCTACCCTCCCTCGAAGCTTTGTCTTTTCCCATCCCAATTGGCCTATAAATAGCCCTAACTGCCACCTGGATTGGGTTCGAAATTCTGGAACCCAGAGAAACCCCGTCGCGTCGCCCCACCTTCAGCCACCCTTTCCTCCGTCGTAAGCCACCTCTACCGCCTGTCCTTGCCACCACAACCCTCCCCTGCACCGCCCTCTGCACAACCAACCCCCTAGACCTCCCTGCCTTGCCCCGCACGTGCCGCCCCGGCCGTGCAAAATTGCCACCCCGAAACAACCTTTCCAGCCCCTGCGCCGCCACCGCCGCCCATACCGCCGCTTGCAACACTACCACCACCCCCCAAAACGACCAGGGGATCCTACCCTACCACCCTACACCCCCCATTTCCTCTAGTTTCCCCTTCCCTAGCCTCCACATCCATTTTCCTCTTTCCTCCCTTCCTCCACCGCCGTCGCCACCGCCAGCGCCACCACCCCAGCCAGGTTGCCCAACTCCCTAAGATCTTGAATAATAGAAGTGGTTTATAATTTTAATGCTATTAACTAATATTATTAATGTTATTGTAATTATTATTGACATTATTATTATTAATACTATTACTATTATTACTACCCTTATTATTATTATTAGCAGGTACTAACATTACCCCTAAGAACTTCTAATTAATGGTATTAATTAATACTAAAACCTTGTTAAGTTGTTATTATTATTATTATTATTATTATTATTATTATTATTATTACTATTACTATTATTACTATTATTATTATTATCATCATCATCATCATCATCATCATCATCATCATCATTATTATTATTATTATTATTATTATTATTATTATTACCATGTTTAGTACTCTAACTATGACTAATGTCGTTATTACCTCTATTATTATGATTATTTTAGTATTCCTACTACTATTAGTATTATTACTATTATTATTATTATTATCATTATTGTTATTATTATTATTATTATCACGGGTATGGCGGTTATTATTATTTCTATTGTTGTTCTTACTCTTATTATTATTATTATTCTTTAATATTATTATTTTAGTATCCTTATCATGATTTGTATTGTTACTAACATTATCATTACGATTACTATTACTATTCCTATCATTATCATTATTATTAGTACTACTAGTAGTATTAGTATTATTAACCTTATTATCGTCATTAATATTAGTGCTATTTTTATTATTGTTACTACTGTGGTTTGATTACTATTATCATCATTACTATCATTACTACTATCATTATTATTAGTATTCTTATTTTTGTTAGTACTTTTAATAACATTATTGGAACCCTTACCATAATACGGTGAAAATGATAAGGCCTACTTCGAGTAGTGGAAAATTTTAATTAATTATCTTAGGAATAATAATAACCCTACCTTTCTATTTATAAACTACTAGTTATTAATATTAGCCTTAGTATTAGGCCATGATAAGGGTAAGATAAGGGTTTTGGTATTTTCGATAGAGGGAGATTAACTTATAGTATTTCCCTCTTATAGGTGAATCGAGTGAGAACTTTCAGGAGGCGTAGGAGCGTGTTCCAAGCCCGGCACCAATTTAGGTAAGGGTCTAACTAAGGTCGCTTGTGTGATACGTGAACTACTTGCCTTGGATGCCTCGTATGATTATGTGTCGTGTTTTAAATGTCATTATCTTACCTGTTTTAAGTGTAGTGCAGCTTGGATTCAAGGTACGTTTATGTGATCGCCTTTGTTTGTATTAATGTGGATGTGCTACAAGTTGTGTTATGATGTGGCCTTAGGACATGCATGCTAGGGTATTTGATGTGGTGATGTAGTTTGGGGACAAAAAAAAAGAAAATTTGGAAAGAAAAATAACCAAGGGGAAATAAGTTGGCTAGAGAAAGAGTAGGAGAAACTAGGGTTTGCATGGGGTGGTTAAGGTCCGCATGGGGGCGAACCTTACGTATAGAAAGATGCCTCGAGGTGTGTGGAAGGTAAGAGAAGTGTCGTTTGAGTGTTTGGGGGCTTCGAGCGAAAAATAGTACGTAGACCAAAATAAGGGTGCGCAGGAGACTAGGCTAGAGTTTAGAGGGTGACAAGAAGAAAAAGGGGAGAGTTAAAATAATAAATGAGGATGAGGGTGACATAGAATGAGGGTTGAACCGAAGGGTCGTAAGGTGTAAGGGTGCTAGGATGGTTCTGGATGTACGAGGCAGGTAAGGGTGGGCCACATAGGCCCAAGTTGGGTTTTCTGGAGAAAACCCTCAGGGAAGGTAGTGAGTAGACTTTGGGATAAAAGGTGGTGGGCCCAGACCCACACACTTAGGAGACGGGTTTCGAAGTGAGTAAGCTAATTAAGGGGAGGATGTCGGGCGAGTTAGGAGGCGCAAAGGTCTCAAGATATGAGACGGGCCCTCTTAGAATGATGAGTATAGCTGAAGTTAGCCATGCATGTCTAGGGCGGAAACTCGTTGAAAAAGATATAATAAAATACTAATCACTTAAAGAGGAAGATGCTGAGCCGGGCCTAGACCGGTCCACCGGCGAATAATAGTGGCCAGGAGCCGAGGTGCCTTGGAGACCGATCCACCGGCGAATAATAGTGGCCAGGAGCGTTTTGCCCTGTATATATTTTCAGTCCACCGGCTATAATAATGGGGGTTTCCGTGCTCAGCAAACCAAATATAAAATTGATAAGACATGGGGAAGATACTAAATACTTACAGTGGAACACCATGTGAGTCGGGGTCAGACCGGTCCACCGGCAAATAATAGTGGCCAGGAGCGTTTTGCCCTAGAGATCAAACCACCGGCACATAATAGTGGTCGAGAGCGTTTTGCCCTGTACATATCTCCGGTCCACCGGCTATAATAGTGGGACACCCGCCCTTACATGGATTAATAAAGAGTATGTGGAATTGAGTATGGTATTAAGAGATTTAAAGGATAAGTCTAATTGGAACATAATCGGCCTCACTATTTGTATTATCTTATGTGCCTATATGATTATGCATGTATTGTGTACTTTGTCTGTTCGGCCTTAGTTATTCGGTTACCTTACTCAGTACGAAGCGTACTGACCACCCGTTTCATGGGTGCTGCTCATTCCCACGAGCAGAATGCCCCACTGATCTAGTGCAGGTAGGTGACTCTATATTTGATGCCTATGACGCTTATGAGGCATTGGGCGGGACCGAGAGTTGAGTCTGGACCTAGCTTGGGGACCGAGAGTGGCGTGGCCGGAGTTTGTTGTTCACCTTACCTTTCTTATGCATTTACATTGTTTATTTCTGATGTACGACGTTCAACTTTCGGAATCCTTAAAACTGTATCTTTGAACTGTACCTTGACCTTCTGCACTCTGACTCTATATTACTCGTGTTTTACCTATGACTATGTTTTGCTATCAACTCGTATTTGATGATTAATCTGATTTAGCCTTAACACTTAGTACTGGGACGGTAAGAGTGAATCGTTATGGTATTAAGTGTGGCGATAACGCCCCCGAATTTACAAGTGTTATCTTTTGTTCCCGATAAACTTTTTGAAATTAAACGAAATTTTTCAGTAGTAAATTTGGGGGTGTTACAGTTGGTGCCGCCTGTTACCACCAGCCTAAAGTGGAACCCTAAACCCTCTCAACCCTTTTCCACTGTTAATACGAGCTTTATTTATTTTATTTTGTTATAATTCCATTATTTTGTATATATTATTACTACTACTACTACTACTAATGTTATTATTATTATTATTTCTATTGAGGGTCGAAGCCCTATTCTATTTTTATTTTGAATAATAATAATAATAATAATAATAATAATAATATTATTATTATTATTATTATTATTATTATTATTATTATTATTATGTGTTATCATCATCATCATCATCATCATTATTATTATTATTAGTAGTAGTAGTAGTAGTAGTATTTCAAAGTAGGGTCGGAACCCTACTTTATATTATCTTTGATTTATACTATTATTATTATTATTATTATGGTTATTATTATTTCGTATTACTATTATTATTATTATTATTATTATTATTACTAGTAGTCGTAGTAGTATTAGTATTATTTTGGTGAAGGGTCGAAGCCCTTATTTCACCATTTCTTTCGAATGCTACTAATATTATTATTATCGTTTTA
Source organism: Tamarix austromongolica (assembly GCA_039764185.1). Classification (NCBI taxonomy): domain Eukaryota; kingdom Viridiplantae; phylum Streptophyta; class Magnoliopsida; order Caryophyllales; family Tamaricaceae; genus Tamarix; species Tamarix austromongolica. The sequence continues at coordinate 59,544,145 of CM077809.1, forward strand.
ATTATTATTCTTTTTATTATTATTATTATTATTATTATTAGGGTAAAATATTCAAATCTTATATTATTATCTTTTATAATATGACTATTATTACTTTTACCTTTAGTAAAATTAGTAATTCGTTAGTGTTATTACTACTATATTATTATTTTATCCAAAACCCTAATCTTAGCATAAATAAGGAATTAATGGTATTTTTAGTAGGAGGGAACCTAATATTTAGTTTTCCCTTTTATAGGTGAGATCAGTTAAAGCCCTAAGGAGGCATAGGAGCGTGCTCCAAGACTGGTGTCATATTAGGCAAAGGTGTAACTAAGGCCTTATGTGTGTTTATGTGACTTATATTGTAACACCCCCAAATTTACTACTGAAAAATTTTGTTTAAATCAAAAGGTTTAGCGGAAGCGAAAGATAAAACCGTAAATTCGGGGGCGTTACCGCCACACTTAGTACCAGACCGGTACACTTCTACCGCTCCAGTACTAAGTGCTAAGGCTAAAACCAAACAACATCAAGTGCGAAATATTAAAACGTGAGTCGACATTTGACATAAATCATTAACGAAACACAAGGCAATTAGTATTTAGAATACGGTTTAGGAGTGCAACTTAAGAGTACGATTTCAAAACATGAAGCGTAGTACAAAATACAGCTAAATAAAACAAGTCCCGAAGGATCAATATCTGGATTGCCTACTCACTCAAGTCAAGCCTTCCACCCCAAAATAGTACCCGATCATAAACCTGCACAAGAGGTATGCTCCCCACCATCGGTGAATCATCACAGGACCCATTCAATCAAGGTAGTATCAGTACGGGTCCAATACCGAGTAAGGGCGCAGGTGCGCTAAGGCCAAGCATACAATCATACCACATAACACATAGCACAATCATATAGGTAACGTGCGATAACACGCAAGATAAGGCTTGAATACTTTTCTGGTGACTTATTCTTTATTCTCATTAATAATATGTTCATTCCACACATATTCTTCAATAGTCCATGTGAGTGCGGGAGCCCCACTATTATAGCCGGTGGACCGGAAGATAAACGCACAGGGCAGAACGCCTCTGATCCACTATTATTTACCGGTGGACCGGACTGGCCCCGACTCACATGGTGTTTCACTTTAAGTACTTAGTATCTTTCCCATGGATTAACTTATTTGTTTGGTTTGTCGAGAATGAGATCCCCCACTATTATAGCCGGTGGACCGGAAGATAACGCACAGGGCAGAACGCCTCTGATCTACTATTATAGCCGGTGAACCGAAAAATAAACGCACAAGGCAAAACGCCTCTGATCCACTATTATAGTCGGTGGACCGAAAAATAAACGCACAGGGCAAAACGCCTCTGATCCACTATTATAGCCGGTGGACCGGAACATGGGTTCGGCTCAACATCTTTCGCTTTACGTGATTAATGTCTTATCAATGTCTTATTAAATCACACATCACCCTTAACATGCATGCCAACAACATTCTACTGTTTTCTTTTCAAGAGGGCCCGTCCCATATGTTGAGACTCGTGAACCCTTAGTCACACCCTGACATTACTTTCCCCTTAAGCTCACACATAATGAGAGACCAACTCCTAGAAGCGTAGGTTAAACCTAACACCCTATGACATCGATATCGCCTATTCTCCCCTCTAGGGTTTTCCCCTTAGAAACCCTAGTTGGGCCTATGTGGCCCAACCCCTTCTCACTTACCTTACCATTACTTATTCTTCACCCCACATCTCACCCTTATTAGGTCAAACCCCAAGGCATATCACTTTACTCCTCGATCTCGCATGTGACCAGCAAAACCCTAGTAGGCCACATCAAACCCTAGCACCTTACTTCTTCCATAAGTAACCTCTCTCTTTTCATTCCCAAGTCTCTTCATTCACATGGAAACCCATACTTATCTTTTATATAATAAAATTCTCACTCTCAACCCATACTCCACCCTTCCTTAATCATTCTTACTTTTACACTTCCCAAATTTCCACTTTCTCCCCAAAAAAACCCTAATCAGGTCCTTTATACACCCTTGCACCAACCTACGTACTATTTTTCATCCCAAGTCTCCAATCACTCCGCAACTCTCTCATTCTCTTATTTACACCCAAATTCAACTTTTCTCACGTAAGACACACCCCCATGCAAGAGTTAGTCACCTCATGCAAACGCCCAAAGTCACCATGCAGATTTTAAGGCCCCCATGCATGGTTCCCAACTTTCATTTACTTTGAATATTCTACTTACTTAAAACTTCTCTCATGGAGTATGAGGCACTTTGGTCAACCCCATATCCTCCTTAATGGTCTCACTTCCCATTCCCCTCTTATTATTCTCTTAGTCCCATTTTACCATACCGAAACCCTAGTATGCATGTCCTAGAGGGCCGTATCAACACATCATCAATATCATACATAAACATGTCATGCTCATGTCATAGAAAGCACACACGACATACCTCAAATTCCAAGTTGCGCTACACATGAGACAAGTTATCCATAAATCATATAACACACATTAGCATGGTATACACAACAATCAACACGTCACATCACACATAGCACAAGGTCATAGCTTCGTCCTTACCTAAGGCGACGCCGGGCTTGGAGCACGCTGCTCTAACTCCTTAGGGCTTTGGTTGGGATTACTTATAAAAAGGAGAAATACTAAGTATTAGTTTCCCTCGAAAGTGCCATCAACCCTTATTCTAGTTTAGGATTAAGGCTCTTATTACTAGAGGGGGTTTATAGAAAAACTAGGGTTTTTACCTTAAAATTAGTATACTAAATATTACTAGTCAAAATATGTTTATTTTTAATATTTATTGTTACATTTATATTATTAGACCTGTTAGCCCTATTCTTCTAATAATAATGTTCATGCTAACTATAGAAAAATAGTGATAATAATAATAATAAAACTAATAATAGTGACACTAATGTTTATAGTGATAGAAACCCTAGCGTTTTTAAGGCTAAGTATAATAATAGTGTTAGTGTTAAAATAATAATATACTAATTACAATACCAACAAGTAACATATTCCTAAAGATGATAATGATAAAAGTTGTATATTTTTGAATAGTAATAATATAAGGGTTCAAATGTTTTTGGTCACAATAATAGGAATAATAATAATAATAATAGTAAAGATAAAGACAATAATAAACCATGGCTAGTGTTAGTATTATTAGTAAAAATAATAGTGAGGTTAATAGTGGCAATAATAGAAAATGAGGGAAGTCTTAATCACATTAACCCTAAAGTCTTAGACCATTATTAATGATAATAGTATTATTGGTTAGGAAAATCACAAGGTTAGGTTGAGTAATAGTAATAATAGTGATGATAATAATAATAATAACAAAGGAGGTAACTATATTAACACTAAGTTGTTAGTAATAATAATAATAATGATGATAATAGTAATAATAATAATGATAATAATGATAATAATAATAATAATAATGATGATGATGATGATGATGATGATGATGATGATGATACTAATAATAATAATAATAATAATGATGATAATACTAATGTTAAGTATAATAGAAGATAAAAATCGAAGGAATGATAGTATTAGTAAGAGTAATAACATTAATGATAGAGATAATAACAGTAATAATAATAATAATAATGATAATGATAATAATAAGTATAATAACATTAATATTAGTTAAATTTAATAGTATTTATATAAAGGAAATATTAGGGTTTGGTTGAGTGGAAAACCACCTAGGGTCGGTGGTGGTCCGGCGGCGACGCATGGCGGCGGCGAAGGAGGAAAAGAAAGGGAAAGATTAAGGTGGAGGTTGGATGGGATGAGGAAAAGAGAAGTTTGAGGTAGGGGAAGAAGCAGCAGGTGAAGGGGAGTGGAATGAGGGTGGTGGCGTGGCAGGAAGTGGCAGCGCGCGGTGATTGGCGCGGCGGCCGAGGGTGGTGGAGAGTGGTGGAAAATGGGGGAGGTAGAAGGAGAGGGAGGCAGGGGAGATGAAGTTGTGGGAAGGTAGGGGAGGGTCTGCTGGACTTTTTGGAGGGTGGTGGAGGTGTTGGCAGAGGCGGAATTGGCGGCGGAAGGTGGTGCAAGGGGCAACGATGGCTGAATGTGGTGGTTTCGGGATGGGAACTTGGCACGGCTAGGGCGGCACGTGCAGGGCAAGGCAGAGGTGGTGGCAGCTTGGTTTTTTCGAAGGAGGTGCAGGGAAGATCCCTGTGGGCAGCGATGGCGGCGACAGCGGCAAACTTGACTTTTTGAGGCGGCGGAGAGGCAGGGTTTCGAGGCAAATTTGAAAAAGGGGGCTGATTATGGCTGCCAATGGGGGGTGTTATTTATAGGCAATTGGGAGGGGAAAACGACAAGGGAAGAAAGAGATGAGCGGGGCAGGTGTGGCAGGACCACTGACCGGCGGTGCAGCCCTGCCATGGTAGATTAGGTTGGGGAGGGGGAGAGAAAAAGGGAAAGAGATGGGCACACAGGGAGGGGAGAGATGGGCTTGGTCGGGGTCAAAAAGAGGAAATAAAATGACAGGGAAGGTAGGGGAGGACGGTTGGCGCTGGTGGCTGCCGGCGAAGATTGTGTTGCAGGTCGAATTGCAAGTCGGGGTGCAAGTTGGGGAAGAAGAGGACTGGACCGGTCGGTCCATGGAGGAAAAGAAAAAAAAGAAAAGGACCGGTCGGCCTGGGCAAGGGAGAGGGCTGACGCGCGAGGCGGACCAGGGAGGAAAGGAGATTTGGGCCGACGGGCTGGCCCAAACCGTGGGGGGAGGGGGATGGAAGAAATGTAAAGGAGGAAGAAAGGAAAAGGAAAAGAAAGGAGAAAAGGAAAAATGATAAAATGGTTAGGTTGGGGGTATTTGGGTCTTTATTTGTTCATATATTTAATTTAGATATTTAAATTTAATAATAATTATTTTAAGTATAATAATTAAATTCATTTTTAAATTAGTTAGACTATTTGGATAAATTGTCCTTAACTTCCATTTTAATTAGTAAAATGTCCAAACTTTTCTAAATAACTTATTTATTATTTTCTCCTTATTTTCCTCAATTAATTCCCTTTTTATTTAATAAACTAATTTATTTTCTTAATTTTCCCTAAGAAATCATTGTTTTGCCATAATTCCTAAATTAGGATCTTTGGGGTATTTCATATATGCTTGGGTGCCTTATATAATGTCATATTGTGTATCATGTGCTATGAGTTGACTATTTTATGTATGCAGCAGCTTGGAATTAAGGTATGCTTACGTACCTTCTTATTATATATGCTGACATGTATATGTGGTGAAATGTTGTGGAATGCGATGTAATGTGTTATAACCTTTTAAGACATAGATGTGAGGATGTTTATTGTGGTTGGTGGGGTGGGAAGGATGAAAAAGGAAAATGGGGAAGTAAGTTGACAAAAGGGGAATAAGTTGACCAAAGAGAAATAAGTTGACAAAGGGGTGTGAGTTGACCTAAATATTTTGATGGTCCATAAGTGGATGCATAAAAAGGGAATTTTAAATTAAATAAAAGCATGGGAGAATCTATGGTTGTGCATGGGAGAGTCTATGGCTTTGTAAGGGAGAATCTAGGGTTTTATATAGGAGAATCTATGGTTCTGCATTGGAGAATCTAATATATGGTTTTGCATGGGAGAATCTAATCTATGGTTTTGCATGGGAGAATCTAATATATGATTTTATATGGGAAAATCTAGGGTTTCATATGGGATAATCTATGGTTTTGCATGGGATAATCTAATATATGATTTTGTATGGGAAAATCTAGGGTTTCATATGGGATAATATATGGTTTTGCATGGGAGAATCTAATCTATGGTCTTGTATAGGAGAATATGGGGTTTCATATGGGAGAATCTATGGTTTTGCATGGCAGAATTTGAGGTTTACATGGGAGTTTAGGGTGTTGCATGAGAAAGCTCAAAGGTTTGCATGGTAAGGTTAGTGTCTGCATGGGAATAAAGTTTACGTATGAAATGTTGACTTAGGATGTAAGGACGGTAATGGATGATTTGTTTGGGTGTTTGAAGGCTTTGGGTGAAAAATAATACGTAGGATAGTATAAGGGTACATAGGAGGCTGAACTAGGGTTTGGAGGAAAACCCTAATTTGAGGAGGTGGTAAAAAGGAGAATTAAATGAGGGCGAGTGGAGTACAAGAGAATGATGAAAATGATCAAGTAAGGATGAGCATGTTTGGCATGGAAAAATAAGAAGTGGAATGTAAGAAATGGGAGGGTGACATGTGGACACGAGGAAGTTAGGGTTTGTTGTGGCCAGTTAGGGTTTGGTGTGGTTACCCAGGGTTTTGTGACCACACGTGTATTTGAGAAGTAAGTTGACATGATGAAGGTTGAATCTAAGAATTATGAAGTTTGGGGTGTTAAAATAATTTGGGTCGTGTGAAGTAGAGTAGAATAGATCACGTGGGTCTAAATTAGGGTTTTAGGATAAAACCCTAGAGTGAGGTGTTGAGTGGACTTGGAGGAGTACGGTAGTGGGCCCTGACCCATATACTTAAGAGCTGGACTTCTAGTATGATATAGGATATGGAGGAAAGAATGTTGGGGGCAAGTTAGGAGGTGCAGGAGTATGATAATATGCATCGGGCCCGTTGGGGGATAAGCGTAGGGAGAGTGAGTCATGCATTTCTAGGGTGAAACTTATGAATAAGACACTGTAAGACTTTAATCATTTAAAGTGAAAGATTGTTGAGTCGGGCCTAGACCGGTCCACCGGTGAATAATAGTGGTTAGGGTGTTTTATTCTATGTGTGACCGATCCCCTGGTGAATAATGGTGGTCAGGCTTATTATGCTTATGTGTTTTCAGTCCACCGGCTATAGTAGTGGGGGATTCTGTGCTCAACAAACTGAACATAATTGTGCTAAGATATGGAAAGACACTAAGTACTTATAGTGAAACACGATGAGAGTTGGGGCCAAACCAGTCCACTGGTAATAATAGTGGTCAGGAGCTTTATGTCTTGTATGTTTCCAATCCACCGGCAATAATAGTGGTCAGAAACTTTATGCTCTGTATGTATCCGATCCACCAACTATAATAGTGGGGTTTTCCGTACTCGCATGGATTTGACAAAGAGCATGGTGTGAAATGAGTATCGATAAGAGATTAATTAATTGATTAATCAGAACTATAAATTGCCTTTATTTATAATTTATCTGGAATGATCGTATGTTGTTTTTATTATCCTGTTTGTATTATGTGCTTATATGTGTTAGCCTTAGTGCATGGTTATCTTACTCGGTATGTAGCATAATGATCACCATTTTTATGGGTGTTGCTCATTCCCACGAAAAGAAGGCCCTTCTAACTTTATGTAGGTAAGCGATACATATTTTGATGCCTTCAATGTCCACGAGGCATCAGACAGGGCTAAGTGTTGATCATAGGCTTGGTTCGATGATCGGAGTGATGTGGCCAGATTCTCTCTTTATGTCATTCTGTTTCTTTATGTATTTCTTTTCTGTATTAGAATTTCTAGAATTAAACATTATCGTTTGTATACGTTATTCCCTTCGAGGAATTTTAATTTCGTACTTTGAGAAAAGTAAATTTTTATGCGTACTCTGATTTATATGTTATGATCTTTCTAGTTCTTTTATGAACTATTAGTTTAAGTTTGACAATAATCTTTCTTAAACTTAGCACTTGGTACCGGAACAGTCGGAGTGAACTGGTCTGGTACTAAGTGTGGCGGTATGTAATATCCCATATTTTTAAAATCCAGATTTATTAAGTTTAATAATTTTATTAGCGTAATTTGATGTAAACAATTAATTGTTTTAATTTCAATTCGTTTTATGGATTTATTGATGATTTTGAATTCATATTTGAATTTAATTAATCGTTGTCATTGCGAACCATTCTAGATAAATTCGTTCACAATAATGATTTTATTATATTCTTATAAATTCGATTTTCGGTTAAAAATATGTATTCCCATTCTTTCTCGTATTTTAACTTTAATATTTTAGATTCGTTCTCGATTATAACTTCGTCGTGCGATTTCGACTTTATTTTGGAGTTATATTTCGTTAATGAAATATATTATTTAAATTATGAAATTTCTGCTTGAATAGTTAATTTTATTTTAATAATTTTATCCGTAGAAAATAATTCTGACTTTAAATTTAATCATTTTTGGAAATCGTTAATATTTTCGGAAAGTTTTAAATTAAAAAGGTTTTTCGGAGATTATTTATGAATTTCTTTCCAAAATTAATTTTCTTCTGTTTTACGCTTTTTGATTTACGGAAAACCGATTTCAAAAATTATTTAAATTAGTCTCGGTTTATTAGAATTTGACTTAAATATTTTATTATATGCTTTTAAATAATTTTTCGAGGTCTTATAATGTATTTCCATAAATAATATAAATTTTTACGTTCGTTGGTAAATTCTTCCAAAAATGTTTCCAAAATTCTGTATATAGTTCTTTTATTTATTTTAAGCTTTCAGAACCTTACGAAATAATTTTCGTCTAATAAATTTTAGATAAAATCTTCCAATAACAATTTTAGATAATTAGTATTTTGTTTTCTAATTGTATTTGTAAAAAAAAAACGAGCCCTACCCCGTCGAACCCCCCTCTTCTTTCCCTTATCTTCTCTTTCCCCGTTCCCTAACTCCCTACTCCCGTCCTGCAGCCCTAGCCGCCTCCTTCTCCCCAGCTCCTCCTCCCTACTCCTCCTTCGTCGGTCGCCGGCCTCCAACCAGCTGCCACCGTAGCCAGCCGCAACAGCAGCCGCTGAACGCTGCAGCAGCGACCATCAGCAACGCAGGCTGCGCAACCATCTTTCGGTCACCGGCGAGCCACGCCCAGCCTCCGACAAAGCTTCCCTGGCCTTCCTTTGCTCCGATTTTGTTGATTTTCGTTGGTATAAATTTCTGAAAAACCCTAATATAGATTTGATTAATTGAGTATGATTTAGCTTGTGATAAGCTAAATTAATTGTTTGATAATGTATATATGTGCCGTGAGATTGTTTTAAATAAGTTAATTGTATGGTTTAGGTTGGAATTTTGGAAATTGAATTTTTGGCCGGGTTATGCCCGAATTTTTTTTCGGATTCATCCGATTTAGCTATTTTGGGTAAGTTGATTATACAATATGTTTTAAAATGTATCTAATTTCATGTCAAAACCGTCAATTTGAGAAATTTATGCAGAATTTGTCGGAATTTGATTTCTAGGTCAAAATTCGTGTGTGATTAAATTGGGTCACGTAATTGAGTTTTTCCGCTCAATTGATTTTATAATATCGTTTAAAATGTATTTAATTTCATATCGGAAGTGTTGATTTGGGAAAATTGTGTGTAATTAATCGGAATTGGATTTTTAGGTCAAAACTCTTACGGGACTAAATTGGATTGTGTAATCGGGTCATTTTATTCAATTGACTATAAAATTTATATTAGAATATATTTAATTATATTTTCGAACAACCAATTTATATATTTTAGCAAGAATTGATCGGGTTTGTATTCCGGGCTCAAAAACCCTAATTGTGCTAAATTGGGTATTTCTTTTATTGGTTTTGATCAATTGATTGTTTAATATGTTATAAAATGTGTTTAATTGCATTTCTAAACATTCAATTTGATTAAATTAATAGAATTCAACCGAATTGTATTTTCGGGCCTAAAACCCTAGATTTCAAGTGAGATTATGAATTTGGTTAATTGTATAGTTGTTTTTCTAAAATTAAATTTATAGAAGTAGTTGAAATGATCCTAATTGTATTCTAATACCTTTAATTGGAATTAATTGATTTGAATTACCCGAGTTTGTGTTGCGGGCTTTAAAACCCTAATTTTGAAAACGGATCGTCTTGAATTGGTTAATTGGAATATTGTTTTGTCGAAATTGATTATCTAGATTTATCTAAAAATAGTTTGATTGTGCTTTAAAACTATCAATTTGAGGTAATCAAAGTGATTTGGTCGATTCGTAATTTAGGCATTAAAAACCCTAATCTTCGGGGATTGTTTTATAAAATTGATTTTTGCTATGAGCCTTTTATCTAATCGATTTCTGTCTTTGAGTTTTAAATCATTTAAATTATGTTTAATCTAATCGGTTTGGATTCGGTTCTATGTAAATGGTTGGTTTACCTATTTAGTTGTAAAACCTAATGAATAAGTTATTTTCGATAAATTGACTTATGATCGATTGTTCTTTCTCGGTCTTTCCAAATTAATTTGAAATGTCCCAAGTGGTATTTGTATTATTCCATTTTGATTTATAATTAATCTTAAATCTTAATAGAGCTATGCTTTTAAGTCCTAAGTTTTGGACACGTTTTCCAAGCAAGGTCATTTGTGTTCGTTTGCGTTTATTTAATTATAATATGTGAATTATTAATTGATAAAATAGTTTCTAACCTAGTTCTGATTTCCATCGGCAATCTAGGAAAGCTTTATTGTGGATCCTCTAGCTAGTGATCTCTCTCTCCCTCTTATATCGCTTAGCTAGCTTCGGATTTAGGTAAGTCCCTGCTTACCTCCACTTATTGGTGTTCTATAAGGACGTAACTAAGGCCGCCTGTATGTTACGTGTTTTACTTGTCTTGGATGCCTTGTACGGTTTATATGTTGTATTCTATATGTTATCTGTTTTATTATGTAGCGCAGCGTGGAACCGAGGTATGTTCTCGTGCTCTTATTTGGTATGTGCTAATATGGATATGCTGCAAATAAGATGTGATGTGATGTGACCCTTAGGACATGCATGCTAGGTTATTTGATGAGGTGTTGTGGAATGGGGCATGAAAGAGAAAAATGAGAGATTAAAATAACCAAGGGGAAGTAAGTTGGCTAACATAGGTAGGGATGACCTAGGTAATCTGTGATCCGTAAATGGACGAGAAAAAGGGGAATTAAATAAAATGGAAGAGTGGGAGAAACTAAGGTTATATGGGAGAACTAGGGTTTGCATGGAAATCTTAGGGTTTGGCATGGTAGAGATCAAGGGGTTTGCATGGGGAGGTTAAGGTCCGCATGGGGGCGAACCTTACGTATGGAAAGTTACTTTGGGACATGGGGAAGGCAATGGAAGGTTTGTTTGGGAGTCGGGAGGCTCGAGGTGAAAAATAGTACGTAGGATAATATAAGGGTACATAGGGACCGACTAGGGTTTGGGGAGGAAACCCTAATTTGAGGAGGTGGAAAAAGAAAAAAAAAGAAATTAATAAAAATAAATGAGGAGGAGCGATGTATGAGGGGAGAGTTGAGTCTGAAAATCATGACACGTGGGGCGTCATAGTAGCGTGGGTTGTGGGAAGCAGAGAGGGAAGGGCTATATAGGCCCAGATTAGGGTTTCTGGTGAAAACCCTAGGGTAAGTGGTGAGTGGACCTTGAGGTATAAGGTGGTGGGCCCTGACCCACACACTTAGAAGGAGGTGAAGTCTCAAGATATGAGACGGGCCCTTCTGGGAGGATAAGGACGGATATAGTTAGCCATGCATGTCAAGGGTGAAAATCTTTTGAATAAGATATGATAAGACACTAATCACTTACAGAGAAAGATGTTGAGCCGGACCCAGACCGGTCCACTGACAAATAATAGTGGCAGGGTATGTTACCCTCGTGACCGGTCCACCGGCTAAAATAGTGGCAGGGCATGGCCCTCGTGACCGTTCCACCGGCTATAATAGTGGGGGATTCCGTGCTCAACAAACCAATCATAATAATGATAAGACATGGGAAAGATATGAATATTTACAGTGGAACACCTTGTGAGTCGGGGCCAGATCGGTCCACCGGCAAATAATAGTGGCAGGGTATGTTACCCTCGTGACCGGTCCACCGGCTATAATAGTGGCAGGGCATGACCCTCATGACCATTCCACTGGCTATAATAGTAGGGTTCCCACACTCACATGGATTGATAAAGACTATGATGTGAATCGATTATAATGATCACAGATCTAATGAAAAAGTTATCTGGTTCATAACCGGTTTTATTTATCTGTGTTATTGCATGCTATCTACGTAATTATGCCATGTCTGCTATGTCATATATCTTTGTGTATGTGGACCTTAGTGCGTCTATTACCTTACTCAGTACGTAGCGTACTGATCACCCATTTCATGGGTGTTGCGCATTCCCACGAGCAGAAGACCCATCTGAGCTTGTGTAGGTAGGGGACGATATCTTCGATGCCTATGACACCTACGAGGCATCTGGTGGGGCTGAGCGTTGAGCCTAAACCTGACTTGGGGATCGAGAGCGACTCGGTCGGACTCTATTTCTTTTGTTAGACCTTGTATTATTATATTTTAGTTGTGTCTTCGTACTATGCCTTATGTTTTGAAAAACTCTAGTCATGTACTTTTTGGTTTGTAATCGTAAATCGCACTCTGACTTTTGTATGACTTGTGTTTTGTTAATGATTCGTGTTTAATGTTAACTTTATTTAGCATTAGCACTTAGTACTGGAACGGTAGGAGTGAACCGATCTGGTACTAAGTGTGGCGGTAATGCCCCCGAGTTTACGGTTTTATCCTTTCGCTTCCGCTAAACCCTTCTAATTAAACGAAATTTTTCAGTAGTAAATTTGGGGGTGTTACACGGTAACATCCTCAGAATTCACAAGTTTTAATTTAATTGCTTTTTTTTACATAAAAAATAGTAGTGAATTTTGGGGTGTTACAGAGTGGTTAAGGTGCAATGAAGATGTTTCATTATTTGAGTGGGGATGAATATAATACCTCCAAATTTAGTAGAGTGTTTATAAGGATTGATATACTACTTATATTAACATAGTATACTATCATTTTGGTGATTATGTCCTAAAAACTTCACATTTTAAGCATGCTTGTTGTGCAACAATTTTTATGATGGGTGATTCTCCAGGAAGTTTTGAAAAATTTATCGAGAAGTGTATGAGTGAGGAAAAAGCGTGCCAAAAAAGCTAGTGTTAATCTACGGGGTCGGGCGATCAATCCAAAAGAGCTCTAGGGTAGGCCCATAACTCTTGCAAGATCGAGGTGCTATTACTTAACTACCAAGTGGCCCTAACATGGTTATATTGATTCAAGGTGCTATATCTTCTAGGCTAGAAGTCATTGAACCCAATGTAAATCAAATTGACTAATGGTGATATCTTCATGTCAGGACCATCAAGAAAGGCTCCAATGGTGTATCCCCATAGTATATAAAAGAAGCAGGGCAACTTAGTCAAGGATCTATGGTGTGTTAGTCAGTCGGTGAGTCGGGGCCACTGAGCACTTGACCGCCGAGAATGAGACACTCGACTAATATAGGATGGTTTGATCAGCCACCTAGTCAGTTGGTTGAGCATCATCTCTAGTTGAGAGATGAGTTAATGAACAAAAATGAAAGGCCTACGTGGTCTGAGAATGATATCACCGTATTAATCAATCACTCGATTAGGACTGACCCTAAGCAAACTCAAGGCTTAGAGATGATGGATTTGTTTTATCTAAAAATAAAATCATTCTAATATAAAGGTATGCTTAAGATTGGGAAAAACTTGCATACACAAATTTGCGTAAGTATAGAATGTCTACTCATACATAGTAAAGGTTTATCTCTATATGGAAATCCTGACTCACCAAATAGAATATAAGTTTCTTGAGCTTTAGAGTGGAATCAATCTAAACAACACACTACAAAAATGGCCTTGGTATGGATAAATTAAGCAAGCATGCTCAACAAAAGGACAGAGGGAGAGATCAAATTAGGGTAAAGATATAAACTTCTTCATAAATTTATTTACATAGATCTTTACAAAGTTCCATAATACACACACACATATCTAGCAAATTCTTCTTTGGCATCTTTTTCCTCTATCATGACGTCAATCTCTCATCTAGCAAACCCCACGACTTCATCTATCTCCTATGGCATGGCCATCTCTTCCAATTCTTCAATTGTATAAGCTACACCATCACCCTTAATATGATGATTATGCTAAATCGACTCCTTAAATTTAACATACGCCACTAACGAATCATAGGCATATTACTCAAACTAAATTCATTCTTTGAAGAACTCAAATTCCTCACTCTTTCAATATTCACCAAAAACCTAGTGGTTATGCTTCAACTTAGCATTAGCAACTGCCTGAGCAGTATGACCTTCAACATTCTACCTCAATGTCTCGACCATGCTACTAGCATCAACCTCCAACCTCTTTAGCTTACTAACCTCAATTTTATTTTTCTGGTGGGCGTGATTTGTCCTAACATGATGAATTTTAGCATCCTTTTATGCCTTTGCTAAATTTTCACTGAGCTCCAATATTCTCATATTAGCATCAACGTTTATCTTTTCCAAGTTGCCGACTTCCTTCTTCAAGGACTTGTTGGCCTCACTCAGCTTACTCACATGTTCCTCCAAGCTAGCCATTCGTGCCCTCGGCATGATAATCTCACAAGTATACTACTTCATCAAGTCTTACTTAGCTTCCAGACTAGAAGCGTTCAGATATCAATATTGAATACCATGGCTTTCAACTTCTCCCTTTTTTCCTTCATAGTAACCATCTCATTTTGTAGGGAGATGACTTGGTTTTTAACCTTAGTCAATTCATTGTCTTGTTGATTATACTTGTGTTAGGCTTTCATAAAATAGCCAAACACCTCGGTCCATATAGTTTGTTGTAATAAGAAAAAATTTATGCAAGTTAGTCGATACCAATAAAGCCTATACATGCCTAATAACGTACACATAAGCAAAATGGTAGTATACTTACCTAAAAAGTGAGGTTTAGATATTTTCGGAATAACTAGGTTGTCCTTAGTTAGCAAAGTATCTCCCAATCTGGAGGCAACAACATTGCTTTAGCTAGCCCCAAGCAAGTGCAATCATCTAAATTATACTCAAAAAATGAATAATTGCCTTGAAGACTCAAGGTCTTATTTACTAGATTCATCACTGCTTGTTGTTTGTTTTTAATCATTCTCTAAGGAAATGTTAGCCAACCAATAGAGCTTTTGCTTGGGTTTTCAATGGTGGCAGTTGATCCTTTTTCTTCCCTCTAATTTCCCTCACCTAATTCTTACTTTGGGCGGATAAACTATTCAACTTATCCTACCTCATTTGTTTTTAGTAGCTTGTTGGCAACCAATAATCCATCCAACCCCACCAAGACTCATAAACTATCTCAATCATAAATAAAGTATTTTATTTCAATCATATGGACATATTCCCCATATTTTGCTAGGAATCCATATTTATTGGTTGGTAGGCAAGTTAGTGGAATAACAAGTGGCAGATTGGTGGCAACCCTAATTGCCTCTACCATTTAGAAGCCTTCTCCATGTTATTTGCCTCATTAGACTTTGCTTTCTTAACCTTCCTCTGCAATCTAGTGTCACAAATATTGGTAATAACCTATATGGGGTATGAAATGATCAAGGGATCAGTTAGTAGAAAGACATAAATAATAAAAAGTAAAAAAAATCAAGATGGTAATAAACACAAACATAAAGGGACGATGACATTCTCACCTTGCATTTTAGGGTTGGTGCCTTCCCACCAATAGCACCAAGGGGATGTGCATTGGGTTTTCTAATGTCCCCAACCAATCCCTGTGGTGTAAACTTTAATCATCCTTTCCAAGCAGAACATTATGTGCAACATAGATACATTAAGTGTAAGCAACAATTTAAAAATATATTTGGAATAATTTTACAATATTATAGATCAACCACTTACCTTCCCTATATATTAGATTGGCCTTCTTTAAGTGAATTAGATTACTAGTGACTTCAAAATTATTAATAATGACATCTTCCCCAACAAGTTAATCGATCGAGATTGCCTTGAATTTGAGCTTATCAATTATTGGTAGCTCTTCTTAGATATTTGAATTCACCTAACTCTATTTTGGCAGGTCCCATGACTCATTTACTCATGCATAGAAATATTGTGACTTTCACTTTTTAATCGTTGTCTAAGGCTCTATAATTATTTCTTGCTCTCAAATTTGGATCCAGTAATAGCTAATGTTGAGATGACCCAAAAAGTTGAAGAACTGTCAAAACATATTGATAGTCATCTAAATTTCCACTGACTGACAAATGTAGAATAAGTTGGTGATCATCCTCCGTCCATTTGATTATAGCTGACCCATATTAATTTGGTAGGCCTTGAACAATTCCCTAATAAAAGGGTGTAGAGGGAAGCATAGACCGGCGTAAAAAACCTCAAAAAATACCATGATACACACCTCGAGAGGCTCATTAGCTCAATCCAAGGGCAAGGGTTGGATTAACACCATGTTGTTAGGGATGCAGTACAAATGCTAGAATTGCTCGAGTTGGGCAGGAGTGATAGTAAAGGTAGGGAAGTCGTACTTTGGGTTTTTTGACTTAAAATTCATATTGAGAGGATGAAAGTAGGAGGAATTGGTGTGGAGTTTAAAATTTAAAAGGAGAGACTAAGAAGTTCTTCAAAAACTCTAAAGAGGATGATTTTAAAGAGGAAATAGATCATATGTTCATAAATGGCACTCTCAAAGCGTCCAAGAGAGTGGGAGATTTACCAAGACGAGGAAGAGAGGAAATGTCTGGTGATGTGACGACACAAACTTTATTACTCCAACGGATGTTTGGAAGTCTTGATTGGTGTATACCACCGTTCGCGTTGATGCCAGGAGGAGTTTCAACAATCAAAGAAGTCATCAAAGTTGATAGTGTTGATATCGTTGTAGGGAGGCGAGCAATGGGAGGGAAATTTTTACCGCATTTGGTTTTTGTAGATAGTGAAGACAAAGACAGGAAATGAGGCATATGAGAGGAAAGGATAACTTAAATAAAAGGGCACCTAGGGTGTCTTGAAGAAAGTTTATAAGTTGAAGAGTTGGAGTCCATTATCTATTAGGACAATCATTACCTATGTAATAAAAATTGGGAAAAGTGAAGGACTAGTGATTGAACATTCTACGGAGGTGATGGATGGAACATTATTGCAAAATGAATGACCCGCATCTCCTTAAAATGAGTGTCTCAAATCTTCTTAGGTTTATAACCTAAGACAAGAATGCTCACCCAGTTTCAGAATCCAAAAATCTCGTTAATAAGTTTTCTCTTATTTGCTACAAACCTTTCTACTTTTCTCTTTTCTCTACTAGATGACAATGCTCAACAAATTTTATCAGTTTTCCCAAGGCTAATATACACTGAAACCCTTATGTCAAGCCGACTCAGCATGTAAAGATGCGAAAAACACTTTCTCTATTCTCCGGGGTTGGCAGTACTTCCCTGGCTATCTATGTAATTCCTCCTTGGAAAAATATATACCCCACAGCTATCTATGTAAGTCCTCTATGGTAGTATATGTACAGCCTCAACTGTCTATGTAATCCCTTGGTTGTATATACACACACCAACATGTTTTTCCTAGAACTAGCATTATCTTGGTCCACATTATTCCTAAGAAGCAGACGAATGAGGGTGATTTTGTTTTGAAGGGAGTGATGATATGGATATATCCTAGGATGATCCTGAAGAACCAATGAACGAGGGATGATTTAGTTTTGAAAGAAGCAATGATATGAGTTTTTTTTTCTCAAATCGAACCTTTTTACTTATTAATTGTCCCGTACTAGAGCTTTAGACCTTCTTAGTCTGTCATCAGCCCCGACCCAACAACCCAACCAATCACTAAGGGGACACAAGTCACCTCACCTAGAACACAACTCAGGTAGCTAGTTGACCACTAGAACGTTAAGGGTACCTCCAACCCATGTTCACCCTTCCCTTCTCCCTTGTCATTTTCTTATTCCTCTTGTATCACACCCTTATAAGTAAGAGGTTTCATTTTCCAGTTAAGACATCTACCAACTTAATAACACATCGCCTTTTTTCTCTACTTCATCTTCCCAAAATCCCCAACTCCCTAAACCCATCGATTCATATTTTTCTCACAACACATAATAATTTTTATATTATTATTATGAATTTATTTTTAATAATTACTAAATAATATATAATAATTTATAATTTAAGCACATTTCAAAATTTTAACTATTAACAATCTTAGGAACAGTTATCATCATTCATTAATAATTAATATTATTAATAGTAAATAAGAATAGTATACTTATTATTATTAATTATTAAGTTTTTTTTATATTGATAAAAATTAATTTTTAGTATTCATTTTTAATACTTAATAATATTAATCATTAATAATAATTAACTTAGTCATTAATAATAATTATTAATATTGATGATGAGAGTGTCGTAGGTGGGAATGGATAAAGATGTAAATAAACCTAGCTGCAAGCTTGTTGGCCAACTTAGCCCGAGTCATTAAAAACTTAATTTTTTTAAAGTTAAAATGAGTTAAAATTGAGCCTAAAAATGTTTAACTCGACTCGTTAAAACTCAATTTATTATACTTGACATTTAAAAAAAAATAATCTCTTCTTCATGCAACGTGCCATATTATGATTTATCTATTTTTGTAACAAAACTCAATGTAAATATTGGTAGCAGAAAATTTTATTGAGGAAAAAATCATTGGCTATGCATGTACTGTCAAATAAAAAATAACAACAATTATAAATTTTAGCCAATAATAAAGTTATTTGATGGTAACATATATACCTTAACGAGGTAAATCTGTATGTGTAAATAAAGTTTATATCAGTATCACATATAAACAAAATAGTTTTAACAAAAACTAACCAACATACTAAGTCATTACACTACAAATTATCTCGATATTGCATATTATTTTCATATTTTAATTTGTGTATGCTTCGTTCCATGAATTCAAGCATCTTCCCAAGGTAACGTATTTATTTATTTGAACATCATTAAGATTTAAGATATTATATCTACCATAAAAATGTTACATCACCCATAAATTAGTTATAAACCAAATAGAAGACGAAAAATACAAGTTTATAATACGACAATTGAATAATATAGTAAACAACAATTATGACTTTAAACCGTAATTAAAATCCCAATATTATATTAAATTGTAAACTAAAAAAAAACTACAATTTATAAAATCGGTTGCATTGCTTATTAATTATCCAATAAAAAAATTATTTTATCTCATATATTAGAAATTTGGAGCTTTGAATAGATAGATGCAATCAATTATTTAGTTATCATAATAAAATTTTGGTTATTTATTGATATATACATTCGATGTTTGATTTATTTGTTGATGGTTCCAAAAATTGAATATAAATAATATATTTGTCCAAATGCTACTTTGGGCGGAAAAAAAATTCCATTATTTACGCATTTATGTAGAGACATATGTTGACATATAGATATAAATATATAGGACATAATAATAATAAAAACAGTCATTATGATGAATTATGGAAAGAAGATAAAGGTAAGTTAAAAAGCAAGACTATACATTGGACATTTATAAAAATAAATATTTCTAATAAAAAAATCTTTGCGCATATATATTAGATATCCCCCCTCCCCAAAAAAAAACTAGGCTAAGAATTTCCAAATAAAAGGGCCCCGAATTTAATTATAATACGGGTATAATATATAAACTAAAAGATGCAATGAGGAAACGAGACTAGCGGGTGATTTGGTTGGCTGACAATTGAGAGTGAGGAATGCTAAAGAGAGTTCAAGTTCCAATAAAACTCTTGTACGATCTCTTAACAAAAAGGTGAACATTCAATGTATGAAATAAATGAATAAATTTTGATTTCAACTTTCATTAATAGAAGTAATATTTTCTTTCACACTGTCATAATAAAAATAAAATTAATTTTTGAAAAAAAAAAAAGTTCTACTTCATTTTTCTTTCTTTATTTGACTATGCGGCTATTCCAGGCTCCTTCTTGGTTATTGTTTGATCAAATTCGATTACAAGTTTAGAATGTTTTTTTCCACCTAGTAATTGATTCAAATTATATAGCTATATGGTTAAGAAATCTCTAATTCTATTTCCAATTTTTTCTACACACACGCACACATGTTACATAACGTCCCAAAGATTAGGGCCACCGCAAAGCCCTTATCAGCCTGACAACCTTCTAAATGTACATTACGAATAGAGGGAAGTGATTAAAGATATTATAAGATTGAAAGAAAAGAGAAAAGTGATTAAAGATATAATAAGATTGAAAAATGCTTTGGATTATATTTGTCAAGACTACTAAAAGAAACTAGCTTAAAACTTAAAATCAAATTGTAAGAACAAAACTACAAACTAGCCGAAAACCAACACACACTTGGACCCAGAGAAATAAGCCGAATATGCGAACGGTCAGAGTTCATGGTCATGGGTTAATCCATATGCATAGTGCTCAGCACATGCATCCAGGACTAAGAGTAACACCCAAACAAGTTAGGTGCAAGCTGCCTAACGAAAAAAGTAAAGACTTCGAACTTTCAAACGTCTGCCCATCAACGTCAACAAAAATAGCTAATCAAGGATATTCTTGGATTTACCAAGATCCCCTACCGTTCATATTTAATGCATGCCTGTCAGCATAACTTTTCAACAGTAGTAGCATTCATTACCTAGCCTGGTTCAAATATTTGCTGAAAAGCTTGTGCCTTTGAAAAAAGTGTCACCACACGACAAATATGGCATAAATATCAGTAAAGAGTTTCAGCCACGGATACCCTGGGAAGTGGCTGGTTAAGCTTAAATATCAGGTGTAATTAACATTAAAGGTGATGCAATTCTGCGTGGGAATGAGGAATGGGAAACCAAGAGCGAAATGATAGAACTGGAAACAACCTAGTTCCGATAGGAAAATGGGTCGCTTACCTCAAATGGAAGTCCTTGCCTAGGATACCTCCCAGGCATAAGCAATTAAGCATCAAAACATATGTGCCAGAGCCCAGAAATCAATGTTAGGGCTCCCATCACGAACTTCAAAGCTAGCCACGAACTATAAATGCAGACGCCTCAATCACTAATGCACATTCAACAACAGCTGGCAAACAAGTGTTGCCTGTGTAAAGTGATTTCACTGTAAACGACAAGAGGATAGGGATGGTAATAGGTTTCAGATCTGATCATGACCTGCTAGACCCGTCTTATTTTTAGTGAATCTAAATCTATAATTTTTAGATTTAATAAATCTATGTCAGATCTGGATTCATATATATCTTAATGAATCTAGATCCAATAGTTTTAAACCCAGATACTAATATGTGAGTGTGTTTATATATATACATATATAAATACATACTAATATTATATTGTCATTATTGTTATAATCTTATTTAAATTCTTTATTCATTTTTTTGATTTTATTTTTATATATTTACTTCATAAATAATATGTACAATGTTGTATTCTAAAAGTATTAAAATACTATTTAAAAAATTATCATAACTATTTTAATATTTTTTTTTCACATGGAGGATTTTTTTAACAAAAAAATACATATTAAGTTATACAAAATATAAATATATTTTTATTTACATAAATTATTAATTATTTTTTAAAAAAATAGCCGAATCTATTTAGGACCCGTTTACCCTCTAATTCAGGCGGATCTGGATCTGAATCTGAATCGAAAATTTTGAGATCCGATGGATCTAAGTCTAGAAAATACAAACGGGTCCGGATCTGGATATAGTTGAACCCAACTCAGACCTAATCCATTGCCATCTCTAGACAAGGATATTTATGCCACAATCCTTCGGCCACAACTTCCTCTCCAAATCATCATCACCACCGTTGTACAGGAATGCAGAAGAAAGATGTATATATATATAATAAACAAACGCAAAAACTTTGCTCTTTAAAAAATTAAAAAAAGTGAATAAAAAAATCACATATATATATATATACACACACACTTTATTATATACGGTCTAAAAAATAAACTCAATCCAATAAAATTAAGAGAGGAAGAAAACAAATTCTCTCTCTCATACTTTTCCTGTCTCTTCAAGACCAAGGTTTTTTTCTCCAGCTTTCTTGCAACTTTTCTATCCTCAAATATGTCAACGATGGAAAACGTGACTTAGAAAGTGTCCCCTGCTCTTGTGTTCAATGCATCAACACACTACTACGCGCTCGTTAGGTATACGGTAATAGGAGGGCATGTGCATCTTTTCATCTCTTATCCAGTTCATTTGAATTGGAGTAAAAATTCATCCAAAAAATATCATTTTCGATATTTTCAAAGACAAAGAATTTATCTAAAATCTATATGCGCTATATGAGAAGTAAAATACAAGGGTAACTGGCAAACCCATATTATATTCAATACCAATCGAGCAAGAAGTATAATTCTGAATATCTCATGATGCAAAAATGTAAAATAGTGTGATCATATCTGAAGTGCAACTAGCAGAACTTCAGCTCTGGAAGCTGGGGTGAACTTGGTATTTCCATGCAAGCAGTTAAATAGATATATGTGATTGAAGAAGCTATTAATGTACTAGGGTGAACTTGGTATCAAGAACCAATTAGTCAGCAAGATGTATCTCTCCAGCTATTTCCATGCAAGTAGTTATATGTCATTAAAGAAGTTCTGAATGTACTGACGCCTGATCTCATATGAACCAGCCTTCGCCATACAACAAAGCCATTCGACAGCATTGCATCCGGTCTTCTCCCACGCCTGCAGAAATTCAATCAATTAAACTAGGGTTTCTAAAAGGTAATACCAGACTGTCAAATTTCCTAAAAGATACTTTATTCTTGGTGTTATGAACATAGGAGCCTGGATGATAATACTCGATCATCAATTCTGAATAAACATATCAGATGTAATCTTACGCAACCAATAATATTGAGTGTAGAGCCGTAGAGGTGCCAGATGCATAAGAAAATTGAGGAAAAGAATATTATATAATGTAACTGAAATTCCTCTCGAATAGGCAGCCTTGTCCAGGTCTTCTTCTCTCCCATAGTAGATATCAGCTCTCATTCCACACTAAGTTGATTCAGTCTGACCAGTAAAATTTCTTATCCTGCATTATGTGAATGTTGGATTCATCAACATATGTCCATCTTGAGATCCACAAAGCACCATACATCTAGGATGATTCATCAAAATTTTGCAAAGATGAGCAAAGACAAGGACATAAAAATAAGTCGAAGTATCTAATGGGTATACGTAAGTGAATGCGCCCCGTTGCTAGCTAGCCATCTGTCAGATATCAGCTATATCAACAGATGACAAACGGATAAAAGGAATAAGATGGAGTGGATGATGGATTGCGTAGAGAGAAAAAGGCAGGAATGTAGATTGAATGATTGATGAAAGGGAATGAAAGATACAATCATGTGTTAGAGGTCCTGGTGCCCTCCCATGCAACTGATTACCAGCCTGGAGCCCTTCTTCCCCTCTCTGACTACTAATAGAGGTAGGCACAGCTTCCTAGCCTCTGGCTCAGCATAACAACCAAAACAGAATAATAACGACACACCCTACCACATTCAGGCTCACCCCAACAAACTAACCGACTCCACTTAATTAATTACACAGACCCTAGAGTCCTAATGGGACAATATCATCAAAAGTCATAAAAGATATGGCTATATTACGCTATTAGCCAGGCTGGACCACCTATAACGGCTCCTTCATTTCTTGTTTCTCCTTACATAAGTATAATTGATTACGGGTCTATCATCATTACGATAATAAGCCACATTGTTCTGCTAACAAAAGGTTAATTAAGTGATATGCTTTGGACTAAAATTACTCTATTTCATGTCAGATTAGAATGGTATCTGCCTGCTTGAATCCCCTTGGGGCTTGGATACTTAGATCTGTTCTAGCACATATATTTTTCTCAATCTAATATATTGTCTCCACCAATACCCCAATTACGTGACATTTTATCCCCTTGGGGCTTGGATACTTAAGTTGCTCTGTTTATTCATTGGAAATGGTGAGCTATTGGCTGTTATGCAATCAAAGCTGTTCCCTCCAGTAAATAGCAGGAGTTTGGCATAGAAGATACACAAATGCAAGTGAATAGAGAACAGAGGAAGGGAACAGAAGCCGTGTTGTTGAAGTACTAGATACTTACATCCAGAACAAAGAATCAATAAAAGCATTATACATTGCACGCTCAGATGACACTTGGAAACTTGTCTTGGCCAGTTTGTTTTGTTACTGGAGTTCTGATTACAACTCCAAGTGCATACATCTTAGCACCAAAGACACTCATGGCCTGCAATGAGTAAGTAATAAGATAACGGCACACCGTAAATTTCGAAGCTGCCTGTCCCTATGTGAAAGAATTACAAACCTTGACAATCACTACCATATGCGTTCAGCCTGACTCCTTTAATGTTCAGCAATACTTGAAAGGGAAGAATGACACCTTTGGTGATCAGTCAAATATGGGCAGGGGGGATCTACCTACACATAAATTCCAACTTGACAAAACAACCTGCAGAACAAACTATGTCATGAGGCTAAAATCAATCAAATTAATCGTAAAACCTAACTATTCCATATGATGATGACATATCTTGGGCAGAAACAATAAATAGCCAGGTCAATAATGCTACAGAGCCACCAATATCCTCAATGCTTTCTTCACAACTTTGCAAACAACCCAGTTTCAAATTATGCCACTAGTCCCCAGCCTGTTAAGACAGCTGAAATGAAGTCATCCCCCATATGTGAAACCATGTGCCTTTTAGTCATTATTTCTTGTATCATAAAACCATGTCACTTTAAAAAGTCAGACTAATGTCTATTTTTATCCTTGTCTCTTTTTATTTTTCCATAACATAATAACTTTTAATTTACTCTCTCCCTACTTGGGGAATAGGAAAAGTAAATGACAAAATTGGACTATTCTTTAATAGCCTCTTTAAAAAGTGTGAAAAGTCAAAAATGAGAAGTTTAAAAGCGACATTAATTCACATATGAAGGGAGTGATAATCTGAGAATAATCTAGTTTCTAAGCGGAGTCCTGGTTATGAAAAGAACTTTGGGATGACCCAAAATATCCAAATAGCTATGTAAAACCAAGTAGTCAAAATAATAATAACAACAACAATAATAATAATAAATAAAGCTGGATCTGGTTGCATAGAGTATTAAGAGGTTCATCTCATCACCACAGCAATCAGACTGTCATCAAAGACAACTTGATATTTGCCAGAAAGATCCAAGATATCAAGGTACAAAACCAAATCAGATAAGCTTCAACAGGCTTAAATATAGTAAATATGCCTTTTTCTTCTCAAGGAAGGCGTCAGCTGAACTTGCAGAATGAGCCATACAGATATCAAACATAATTATTTACCAGGAACCTTAACTTTCAAGTTTAGCGGAGATAAGCAACGTGAACAATCAAAATATTGATGCAAGAAAATGAACGAACACAGATTCTACAACAAAAGCTTACAATTGAACAGATACCTATTCTTCACCATAATTCTTTCACCTTGCTTTCATCATGCTTCAATGAACGTGATAATAGTCTAAAGGAAAGTAACCAATTCTTCCCTTTTTTGAGCTATAGCTGGACACGATGACAACACTTCACTAGATATGCCTAAAGGTATAAATGAGATTGAAATGAAAGACAAATAATTTTGTGGTTGAATCTCAGCCATCAAACATTTGTTCTTATGCTATCTCTGATCCCTCATGATGCATGACCAAATAACATATAGAGCACATTGTGGTTAAAAATCACCAAAAGAAGAGGCAACAACACGTCTATTTCCACATGTAACTACACTGCTAACAATGACCTCAGGCATCATCCTCTACAGCTACCCCCACCAACAGTGCACAAAATCACCATCAATCACTTACTTTCTTCTATTTTGCCAGATTTACATCTGAATCATTACCATTGTATGCCCACCCAAACATCCCAACCAATCTGGATGTGCTGAGTCTGCTGACCAATAGAAGCTGACAGCAGCAGGACAAAAATAGGAGCCGCAAGCTGGTAAGTGCACTTAAAACAGCTGAAATTAATGGTAGTGACTAATAGATGACTCTACAATACGTCATTCAAGGATCTTCTAGGCTTCAATGAAATCTAAGAGTGACTTTTGAGGCTTCAAATCGATTCAAGTAAAACAAGTTAAGATGAAATGGCATGATTGCAGTTATTCATAGTTTATATGTTCCTGGGTACTACTTACACTTGGTTATGGCTGATGATAGCAATTTGGACTTTGTGGATGGCTTTCATATTCATAATGAGTCTCAGGTAGGACACTCAATTTGAAAATAGCCATGATAGCACCTATGCCAAATAGGCAAATATGATGGCTTAGCAGTATGGAAAACTAGAAAAGAGCACAAGACTCTTACTATAAATGAACTAACAATAATCATTAGTTAATTGGAAGCGCCGAGTGCATTGAAGGGGCAGATAAATAGCCAGGTAACAGTGATGCAAATCAGTTGCACTGTACTACATCTGTAGCAAATTCTGTACCATCAAGCCACCAATATACGTGATGATTAATCACGAATTATCAGAATCACACGTGTTAGCAAGTTTTTCACGCCTACAACAAGGTACAACACACTGTAAAGCTAACTCCACTCAGCAGAACTTATGTCATTGCTAACCCTGATGCTTGCCTTGCCCAACTTCAAGGAAATAGGTTCCCATGCTACTGTTTTGAGTGACACAGGTCATTTAAAGCCTATTCAATACATGGAAAAATAATGAGATCTTAGACCATGCCCGCGGAACTTAATTTTCATCATTTAACCAAAATTGAACTTATATCAATTGATACACTGTGCTTGATAATTTAAACAATAAATCAATACCTTTTATAATATTCTCAGCCTAAGATCACAACATCATTTAACCAAAATTGAAGTTGTATCAATTGATATAACAGTTGGACAGTAGAGCCACCAGGAAAATAAAAATCATCCATCTACAATCACAAACACAAATTTATGTATGCACTGGAGGAAGTAAGAGAAGTTAATAAGTGACCTTAGTAATAGTCAGCCTTTGATCGTAGTGCAAAATTATGTCAATTGATTACAAAGGCGACCCTTTGTATCTGCTTTTCTATATATTGTCCCTCTCGTTATGAATGGCATGATGCTGACACAGTCCACAAAATAACACCTGGTTTTCCTCTTTCATTCACACTTCAAAATGCACATTATCCTCATCAATGAAATCCGGCTCAACATCATTATCGAGAACTGAGTCGGAATCTTGCTCCCGACCTCCATTACCCCTCAGATTCCTCTCAACTTTAATGCCTTCAGAACCATCTACAAAAGGCTGATTTCTGAACCTGGTCTCATCAACCTCCTCCTCCCTAGGTCGCCTATAACTGACCAATTCTCTATCCAAAGGTGCCTTTCGTGGGCTCAATAAGATTAAATCACCCAAATATCTCCTAGCCAAGTACAAGTCATTAGGCACAATCAATTCACCCTTTCTATAAGCCTCCCTCAAGAAAACAGTGTGAAGCTTCCCATGATTGCCCCTAGTAGATATATAAAATATCCCCTGATGCTGAAGTAAGAAATCTTTGAGCTTGCTGGGCAAGTGCATCGCCATCCTAAAATGTGCAATCCTCTCAAGTGTAATCTTCTTTTCAACCGTCAGCGATAACAATTCATGAATCATTGCAACAGCTCTTTTCTCCAATCGGTTCTGAGCCTCAAGCGACCTCATATCATAAGCAGAAATGTCCTCATAGGGAGACCAATACGGCAAACGCTGCCACTTCCACATTGCAATTTTGTAAAACTTCCCGAGTTTAAACCCAGGTGGGAAATGAACCAGAAATGAAAACCGGATATTTTCAGCGTCCATCCCTTTCTGCCTGTACTCTTTCTCCCTCACTTTCTCAATAGCTGATTCAGCCAAATTAGGATCTCTCTCCACAATCTCAATGTATTTATTCCTAGTTTCCTCAGCATCAAATAGTCTAAAATACTGGGGATATTTGAGCACCACCGAATACTCAAAATCGTCCGGAAGCCCGAATGCTGAACGGGCAATTCTAACGTGTTCTAACCGAAGTCTACCCATGTTAGACAACATCAACAATTTCCTAAGGCGAGTAACCGCTTCTGGGATTTGGGCAATAAGGGCATTATTTTCCTGCTCAATCTGGAGAAGGGCTTTTCGAGTTAAACGCAGATACAGAATTCGCTGAACTGGGTGCTCATAAACCTGGAAAATGTGAGAGAATTTGAGGACAAGCCTGCTTGCTTCAAACTGCTCGAATCCGAGACGCTGAGCGAGTGACTCGAAGCGAGACATAGGAATAGACTGATGCGGTTGAGCAAGAATTAGGTCTTTGAATTTCAAAACCTTCCTCATCTTCTTCTCAATTTCCATGTAATTATCAAAACCATGATCTCTGACTCTTTGTTGCTTCTTCGGTATAGTCGTAGAATTTGATTTAGCTCTTCTGAAAATGGAAGTGTGTTCCAATGTCTCGCCACGTAGGCGGGTGATTGATAAGTGTAATATTTGACATTTGAGTGGATTCAACGCCGAGCGAATGGAGAAACGATTCATTTCGATGGTAAGATACTGGCGCTTAGGGCTTTGCAACAGTGATAAGCAGTCAAAGGCAGCAACTCTGAAGGCTAAGGCACCGAATGCAACACCAGCGAAGGCGAAGGAAAAGACTGTTGCTAAGCTAACGCATAAGTAGCGAAAAAGGCAAAGAAGGAGAAAGCTACCGTTAAGCCGGAGAAGACTGAAAGAACTGCGATGGTGAAATATCCGGCGAGGTAAGGTGAGTGAGGCGGAGCAGAGCGCAAAGATGCCAAGAATGCTAAGAATATTAGACTCCATTTGTTAAACCTCCTTATTTGCTTGTTTATTTTACCATATTATCGAAACTTACGAGTTATTAAAGTTGTATGAATAAAGGGATTATGGACCCCTGGCTTATTGATAGGTGAGTGAGACTCAGATAAGGGGACCCCACAAGGTTCGAAAAATGAAAAAAAATAAAAAGGATGAAATGGAAGTGTTAAAGTTAACTTTTGTTTTATAAACAAATTATGTTATTTCATTTATCATTGTCTTTTTTAATTATTATAATCTTTTTTTATAACATATTGACAACTTATTATTATTTTATTAATAGATCATACTAATTTTAATTGAATACTAAAAAAATTATAATACTTACTTTTATTATAAAAATATCATTTAGTAATCAATTCTTCCAATTCTCCTATATATCTAAAATTATTATTATATATCAATTTTATTTTAGACAAGTTCCAAAACATTATTATCACTTTAGATAAATTCATATACAAATATTTTGTATCTATTAAATATTTTATCATATTAAATTTAGATTATATATTAAATTATAGATAATTTACACTATAGTAATATTTTTTCCTCCAAAACTTTAAATGAAATTTGGGTCACTTCACTAGCCGATTGGCTTAAAGTCAATTTAGACACAGGGAAACTAATATTGAATCTTTGGAGACTTGTATTGGTTTGATCGATTGAGGATGTCAAAGGTCTTTCCTAGGTGATGGCCCTCAAATAGATTAACCAAAGACAAAAAAGAAACATTATAGTTAGATTAAATTGCCTATCTCTAGTAAGCACTTTGAAGAAAAAGTACTAGATTAGATCTTGATTTGGCTTTGTAGTGGACAAAATTCTTAAGCAAGCTAGAAATATTGATGGTGTTGACTGAAACCTTGCACAGAGGAGTGCAAACTCCTTCACCCATGCTTTGGTTAAACTTAACCATTGTAGTGGTCTCTATATCTAGGAAAAATTGCTACACTTACCCTTAGTTGGTGTAGCATATATGTATAAATAATATAACCTCAACCCAATTTAGGTTGGCTTATTCTATAAAAATATATCATCTTTAATTCTTTACTCCCTCAAAACAAATAACCCCTAAGTAAACTTTACAAAGATTGTTGTCAAACCCATCCTTAATCTAATGATCCTTAAATGCAGCAGAAGAGATTCTTGTTTATCAAGTCCCAATAAAAATTTCCCTTCCTCTAGTAATCTACAAATTTGAGATTTTTTTTTAGGTGTAAGGAATGCTATAATTAGCTATAATAAAGTGATACAAAGGTTGAAATTTTAGATGGTGGAATTAGCATTACCATTTATTAGTCGTATAAGTTGTGATAAATTGCTAAACATAAGTAATAAATAGGTCAATAAATTAAATATGATAGTATTAGGAAATAAATAAATTATATATCAAATTAAAATCAAAACAATACTAATGAAATATTTTTTAATTTAATTGAACTAATTGTCCAAAATTTTCTATTTGGATTTATTTTTGTTATTGTTTCTAATTTTTAAATGATTAATATTTTTTTTATATTTAAACATTTTTTGCGTTATATTATTTTTGTCAAATAACGAATGAAAATTCAAGAAAATAAATAAAATTACAAAAAAAAGAGTAAATGGAAATATTATAATATAAAAAGTCACCAATGGCTAATTAATGAAAAAGTGCAAATATGAATTGATAAAAATAAAAATGAATAAAAATATAAAACAATCTATCTATATATATATATATATATATAGTAAAACTTGGGCAACAAAAAAAAATTGCCAAATACCTATTTATAGAACCTACTAGATAATAATTAATAGCTTAAATTGAGTTAGGACAATTTTTGATAAAAAAAAAATCAGCCAAAGGCACACTAATTTACCTACTAGATAGTAATTAATAGCTTAATTTGAGTTGTTACAATTTTTGATAAAATTCAAACTAAATGAAACTAGAAAAATCAACGGTCTCTAAATTACTACTAAATAAAATTAAATGTGTCATGGATGAATCAATTTACACTGTGTTGGGAGTAAAACATATGCATGTGATAATTCCCAAGTACTTTGCTCATGAACTAGCTAATTAAATTAAAGTATATGCTCATAAAATCATTTAGTCATAAATAAGGACCTAAATTAAATAAATAATATTACTAGTACTAGACTTTGAATATCCCCCATTAGAAAAGAGGGTTCTAAATATTTCATTTCTTCAACTTCTCCCATCAATTACTAATGCTACATAAATAAATAAAATGTAAATTATTTAATGGAAACAAAGATGATTTCTTAATCACTTGAAAATATAATCCAATCTTAATTAATTTATCAATTACTTTACATATTCCCTAGAATTTTTTCTCCTATAGTAGCTATAAACTCACAATTATCCTTTCCTTCGCCTATAAATAATACCTTATGTTCTGTTGTCACTTCAAGAAATGGATTAGTCAAGTAATCAACACATAAATTTTAAAGACCCTTTATCAATAATTCTTTATTTAAGTAAAAAAAAACTCTTTTAATAAGCAAGTGTTGTTTCCCCTCATATATTTCAATATCATTCATTTATAGTTTGTAATATATTTATATTATATATAAAAGTAAATAAAGATGCATTTTTTTATTATTATCCAGAGGTAGACTTTCATACTGAACAAGCTAACTTTTGTTTTTTGGTTTTGCCTTTTTTTTTCATAATAATATTTTATGGCTAAAATTATAGACTTTTTATATGTTGAATTATTATAGGAATATTTGGTGTGGGTATTTCATTAGAAGATTATAATTCTCTTACTTTGTTACTCGGTCCTCAATCATTGCACAAGATCTAGATCATTTTAATTTTTTTGATACAATTGTAAATGTTTGATTTTTATACATATATATATATATATATATATATATATTTGTTAAACAATTTTATATTCAATGAGTGTTCTTCTAAATATTTAAATATGATTTTCATTCCCTTCAACTAAATACTATTATCGTTTATATATTTTAAAGTAGTTTATATATAAGAATAACTATAGCCATATGCATGTAGAAATACTATACTTTGTATTTTCTGGAGACATTTAGGGTTGTGCAAAATCGGATATTTGTATCCGGTCGGATTTTTTTTCGGGATATCTGATCCGATCGGATATTTATTAACCTATATCCGTATCCGTATCCATTAATAACGGATATCCGAAAAATCGGATACGAATATCGGATATATCCGATTATCTGAAAAATATTTATTTTTCAACAAAAAAGACTTGTTTATGACCGGATATCCGAAAATTTGATAATTTAAATTCGGATATCCGATATCCGATATCCAAGCATCCGCATTGAAATATCCATATGTGGATATTTTAACCTGCTAGAATTAAATTAAAATAAATTCTAAAAATCCAAAGTCCATAACAAATACAATAAATCAACAATAATCCAAATATGCGCATTGAAATATCCAAATCTGGATATTTTAACATGCTAGAATTAAATTAAAATAAATTCTAAAAATCCAAAGTTCATAACAAATACAACAAATCAACAATAATCCAAATATCCACATTGAAATATCCAAATATGGATATTTTAACCTGCTAGAATTAAATTAAAATAAATTCTAAAAATCCAAAGTCCATAACAAATACAACAAACTAACAATAATCCAAAGTCCAAAGTCCATAACACAAATACAACAATAATCTAAAGTCCATAAATCCATAATTTTCGAGTTAAATAATTATATATATAATTTGTTTAATCAAAAAATATTTATATATTTTATTTTAAAAAAATATTTTTCTTATACACCAGATATTTTAATCGGATCGAATAATCCAGAAAAATATCGGATCGGATATCCACTTTGAAATTTTTTAATGTTGACCGGATCGGATATCCGCTTCGATTTTTAAATTCCGGATCGGATATCCTAAAATTCGGATCGAATTTTTTAAATATCGGATCGGATTTTCGGATTACAGATTTTTTGCACAGCCCTAAAGACATTTATAATGGTCAACTATAAAAATATATTTAACCCTTTCTCCAACGATTATATAACTGTTGATTGCATTGAAAATACAAACTTCAATATTTAAACTTTACAAATTGCATGTACATTTTTTCATAAACATAAGTCTCAACAGATCAATTGTCTATCATTCATTATTACCAGGCTTGCAAATTATATCATTCGTTGTCACTTGTCACTAGGCTTGCAAATTAAGGTGCTCCATTTAAATTATTCTAAATATTTTTAATTCAACAATCATAAATCCAATTATAATAATCAAATAACAATGTAATATTTGGATGTCCCGTGAGTGGCTAGTAGCGTATGAATTTAATATGTATTTAATCAGTGCATTAGGTGAATATTAATAGGTATAATTTTATATACATAGATACAATTTATAAAATGCTACATCTATACAAAAACAGTATTAATTTAATAGAAGTTATTTGTTTCAATTGGAACAAATATCAGGCGTTGCTACCCTGATAAAAACTCAAATATATTTATTCATTAATTAAAATAAACCTTATGTGTCTGTTACTTATACGACAATTAGCTAGACACGAATTATATGTAAATATCTCCGCAAATATCTCCATAAATAATGCACGCTCCACAACAGCAGGCAAACAAATGTTGCCTGTGCAACATACGTAATTTCACACAACTTCACTAAAACGCTATGAGGATCTTTATACCTCAATTATCCGACAACTTCTTCCACTCCAAATTATCATGTCAACACACTCCACTAAGTACAAGCCTGAAATATATGCTCATAATACAAAAATCTACAATGAGATGGAAGAAAACAGCAAAGAATCACAACAGGCAAACGTGATCAAATCCGCAGCGCAGCTAGCAGAACTTCGGGTCCTCGGGATGCTGAGGTGAATTTGGTATCAAGAACCAACTCGTCAAACGAGATGTATCTCCAGCTATTTCCATGCAAGTAGTTGAATGCGATTGAAGAAGTCCCGCGCCGAGTGTGCTAACACCTTATCTCATATGAACCAGCTTTTGTGATATAGCGAACCCACTCAACAGTATTATATCCTGTTTTCTCCCATACCTGCAGAAATTCAATCAATTAAATTAGGGAATTCTTAAAGGCGATACCAGACTTTATGTCGCCTGAAAGATACCTTGAGAAAACGAACACGTAATCCTGATGCTGTGAACATAGGAACCTGGATAATAATACTCGATCAGTAATTCTGAACTAACAAATCAGATGTGATCTTATGCAACCAGTAATATTCAGGGCAGAGGTGCCAAAGAAACTAGAGGAAAATAAGATATTAACTTTACCTGGAATTCCATTTGAATAGGCGGCCTTGTCCAGGACTTCTTTTCTCCCATAGTAGATATCAACTCTACTTCTGCACTCAACGTTGATTCAGTCTGACCAGGAAATTTTCTTATCCTGCAATATGTGAACGTTGCATTCATTAACATATAGCAATTTCAAGGTAAACAAAGATCCTTCCATCTAAGATAATGCATTAAACCTCTGCAAAGATGAAACAAAGAACAGGGAGATGAAAATAAGGAGTTCGAGTATCTAATATTTATACAAGTGATTGTACCCCTTTGCTTGCTAGACATGATACAAAACTACATTATTTTGATAACAAAAAATTAAGTGATATGCTTTGGACTTAAATTACTCTACTTCATGTGTTTGATTAGAGTACGATAACTGAATTATTTATTTGGAATTTCATTTAGGTACTTGACATTTGGCTAATACTTTACGGAACCCTATGTTTTTAATAATTCAACTTGCCTACATTTACATTTAATTTATTCCCTTAAGTACCCAAATGGTGAAAATAAATCACCATTCTAATTTCATCTCAGTACCCATTTAGGTGCGCAAACAAAAATAAATTAAAATGTAAAGGTGCCTAAGTGGAGTTATTATTAATAAACAAGTCGCTCATAAAATATCAGACTAAATGTCAATGTTTAAATGTACAATATTTTGTTTCTGCCTACATTAATCCCCTTGGAGCTCGGATACTAATTTCTTTATCTATGCTCATCCCACCGGAAATTTACTTTTCTTAATCTGGTATATTATCTCCACCAATAGTCCAATTATGTAACGTCTTATGTTGTTCTGCATAGTCATATAAAATGGCGATTTGTGAGCTTTTGGCTGCTAGGTGATCTAAGTTGTTCCCTTGGGTAAATAGCAGGTATTTGCTGTAGGTGATACACAAATACAAATGCATAAAGAAATGCAAACAAGGAACCCAGATGGGAGCTGTATAATCGTAGTAGTAGATACTTACTTCCAGACCAAAGAATCAATAGAAGGATTATACTTGGCTCGCCCAGATGTCACTTGGAAACTTGTCTTTGCAGTTTGTTTTGGAACTGGAATTTTGACAACAACTCCAAGTGCAAACATCTTAGCACCAAAGACACTCTTGACCTGCAGTGTATAAGCACTAAGATAATAGCATATCGTAAATTTTGACGAAGCCAGCCCCGTATGAAAGCATTACAAACCTTAACATTCACTTCCATTCGCGTCCTGCCCAACTCCTTAATAGTTGGCAATACTCGAAATGGAAGATTGACACCTTCCGTGATCCGATATCTACAAAATTTAACAAGCAAGAATGAGATTCAAGCATGGGAGGATGAGTGGGGGAAAAAGGAAAAGTTATCTAACTACAACCAAAAACCAACTTCGCAAAAATAAACTGCACAACAAATTATGACACCCGGAAAAATTCAGTCAAATTGATTCTGAACCCTAACTGTTCCATATGATGATATCTTTGAGCTAAAACAATAGATTAATGAATGTGAGATCTAGCTGTGAAGAATCCAAACATGGGAGGATATATATTAAACTCTGAAAGTTTAAAAAAAAATAAAAAATAAAAACTGCATTTCAGTTGCACCATAAGATACAGCATAGCAAGACCGCTTTGTTGATTTCTTCCTATTGAATTTTATCTTCACTAATATATTCTTACGTAAAATTGTGATTTCCTGAATGAACTGCATAACTTTGGAAGAACAATTTCACACTAAACTTAGACGAATGCATGCTTTCAAATGGATTTGAAATACATAAGATTTCCTGAAAATCTAAATCATAGAGTTCAGATTGCACAACACCAAACATGATTACAATAAACGATCCAATCCTCTTCTGGATAGTTAAATTAAATAAATTTAATCATGAAGTTCTAAAACCTCACATTGAACCAAACAAGCTACAGACAGTTATAATCTTAGGTTCAGGCATCAATTTCTACTCAGCAGAAACTGTGGCTTCAAAAACCATACAAAGAACCTACAATCATGGCATTTTGGCAGACACAGCCAGGTGATCTCATAAGAAATTTAGATTTGGAGTTCAATTTGGAGTGAAGAATTGTAGCCATACTTCATCAATTCAAATTCACCATCTGGTGGCACAAAACTGACCGTCTTTTCTGAGTTGAACCTTGTCAAATTTACACATTGATGGAAAGTAACATCATCCAGTTCAATAGTCTTCCCACTGCAAAAGAGACATTAGCAAATAGGTTCAGCAAAGAGATAATTCCTAAGGGGCATCAAATGAAGATAAAATCCAGCTCCAATTATGACAGGTCACATGCAAGCAAAGACAAGACACTAAGAGAACTGGAGTTTCACAGGAACTAAGGATATCAGATATCACTAGTAAACAGAAACATGAACTTTGGTAAATATATACAACAAAGAGATAGCAATTATTTTGTACGAAATAATCTTAACATTGAAAAATCAGCTTTCAGAGATTTCACTTGTAATAACAATAATTGTTGCATTTTTATTCAATATTCTCAGAATGTTGAGAGTATATTACAAGAAAACTAAGCCAACAAACATATAAAGCAGGAAAAAATGATAGCCATGTCAATATTGCTACAGTGGCTTCAATGTCCTTGATTCTTTCTTGACTAGTTTGTGAGTAGCCCAGGTTCAAGATATGCTACTATTTCCCAAGGCTCTTTTCAGCCACTTGGGATGAGAGGAAGTGGAGGGTTTGGATCTAGGGGAGGAACTTCCATCTTCATGTTACATCCTATTGATCCCCCCCCCCCAAAAAAAAACACACACACACACAAAAAAAAAGGGGAAAAGGAAAAAAGAAAGGCAGGTCCCATGCATCCTAAAAAGCTACCTCTTTGCCGGACGGGATTTAAGCTGTGACTCTTTCTCAAGTCCAATCTTGTCATTCAATCCCAACTTCAAATCAGGCATTCCTGAGAGGAAACACTTCATGAGTATCTTCCCGGTAACATCACATCGTAGCACACTACCTGCACAGATATAAGGCAAGGAATCAGATACCACGCGATGATAGTGCATAGTTCCCAGAAAACACAAGAAACATTAGATAAGAGTATCCTACCTTTTGAAGACATAAGGAGATTAACACTTTCCACAATGTCTAAGAACACCTGCAGAGCAGATGGTCAGAATTCTGGCGTGTCATCTTATACAATTGATAATAGAGGCACAAGAATCACCTCATTCTTTTTGTAAACAAGGCCTTCCCTCCTCCAGCCCACAGCACCAGTAACTTGTAAAGTTGCATTGGGGATTGGCTTATCTGTCGGCTATTAACATAGCATAAGTAAAAGGCCCAAGACAAACTAGTGTTAGTATGTAGAAACCATAAAGGTTCAAACTAGCCTGTAATAAAAGCCATCTAGAAAAGTATGTGGTCTCCACAAAGTATTTAGCATATCCAAGTAGATAACTAACCTTGGATGAGAAGGGAGAGCGCACGCCCTCTTGAGTTATGTAAAGTTTTAAAATTTCAGGAGAAAGATTTTGTGGAAAGCCAAAGTCCATAATTTCTGCAACAAGTGCATCACAAAAGGGAACAAATAAGCCATGGCAAGAAAATTGATACATGAAGTCTGCAAGCATTATAAATAGGATCACAAAGAAAGATTTCATGTTGACAATATCAGATATACTCAATATGGCAACAAAATTACATCAGTGAGAAGACAGCTAATGTATGCATAACTGCTTGAGAGAAAGAAGGTTCTCACAAGGATGCCAGAACAAGCATCATATTCTGATAGTCTTACGCTCTTATTAGGATCAGGATGTTTCATAAAGAATTATAAAACAATAGCATGTTACAAAAGCTGCAATGCTTATAAAGAAGATCTGCCAAGTCACAACACTGGGTTTTACAAAATAAGATTCGAATGAAGGTACAAATAATTGCAACAACAAGAACTAGCTAAAAGCTTCAGTCTTTTTTGATACAGTGTCCAATGACCGTTAACGATATTGGCCATCACTGGCTTTTCTACTAGCGAGTAGAAAACTACTAAAAGAAACCTTTTAAATTCCTGACATTCCTTTCTGATGTATCAACGTCAAAGATCATCCATATCACAAATCTAACAATCTAAACATCTCAAAATCCAAGATGGCCCATATACAAGTAAAAAATAACCATAGCAAATATGTGTATCAGTGTATGAGTTGCGTCAATTTTAGGATGCTGACTTGCTGCACATAAATACAACTTAGTCGCATTATTGCAACAATAAACTTCATCTTAAAATAAACAAGACGATCGCTAACACATATCAATGTTATCTCAAGCAAACAAAAGTTGATTGTCATAGTCTCAAGCCCAACAAGAGAGTTATCATAGAAATTCCTTCAATTATTTGTAACATCTTACGTCATTGGAATAGTAGATGTATCCAGGAACAACATAATAAAATAAGCTAGCTTCCTCTTGATAATAAGTATGCATTTTATTTCATCAGCAAAAGGATATCTGACTTGAATACTATATATTACGCACAAAAAATTTGAAAGGAATGAATGAGAACAAATGTTGCTGTAGTTATCTTTGCATGTATATCAGCCACATAAAGTGATAAATGAGTTTATTGCGTATATTTTTAGCTCCTAACATTAGTATATTACATGAATTTTCATATTTTCTATGTTGGTTTTAGTGTTTTTGTGTTTGGATTGAGAACGCATCAAAATGGATCAAAATGAAACAAAGTCGAGACTTAAAGCATGATGGATGAAGCAAGGCTTAGGCATCTTTAGCAATACAACTTTAGGAGAAGCAAAGCAAAAATATGGAGAAAATAAAAAACACACTCAGGGTGTGTTTCAATTCACAATCATATTCACCATCTACAACAAGTTCCTTGTATCTTTGACTATCGTGTTTTTATATTTGAGCACAGGAAACACATCCTGGGTGTCTTTCCAACCATGGCCAAGTTTCATCTGCAACATTAGTTTTTAAAATTCCACTACATGCATGATGGTTAAAGAAGAAAAAAATAAAAAGGACCAAAACTTTTCGTCAGTTCCAAAGATCTTCTTCCACTATTTTTCTCTTGAAAATATGTACCCAAAAACATAATTTAGCTTAGATTTAACTTTAAATTTTGATTTTTGTAATCATCTATATTCGACGATCGACGCTACATCATCTTAAACATCAGTTCTATTTTCTAATATATCTCTTCATTTGTTTTTTTTTTAATGTATATTCATTTAATTGTACTTCTTGTTTCAATTATGATTGAGTAGTAGTTTGTTCTAGGATCGAATTATGTTCGATTTCATTGTTAATTTAATGAATTAATTGCACTGTTGTCAGAACTATTTGAATTGTGTTATTCAATTGCTAGCATTTAATTAATTAGGGTTAGAACAATTGTACAATATTTTAATCCAATTAAATTAATTATAATTAAAAATTATAATTAACACCGAAACTTAGCAATTGAACAAGGATTAACGACTCATGAAAATAGATTAGTAATTAATAGAATTAGCTTGTTCCTAATGAGTTTAATTAGGTCTATAACCATGAAAATAGGTTGTAAGATTTAATTGGGCATGGCTTTTAGTTGTCGAAAGAGATTAATGGTTAAATTTGACTAATTATTCCTCTCGTATTGAGCAATCCAATACAAGATTGATTGATTTATTATTTTACATTGGAATTATGACTGAAGTTCGATCCTAGACTTATTTCTAATTGATTGAATTCGTAACTAGTAGTCACCATTGATTTCGTCATTTTAGTTCTCTATAGTTATCATCCTTTTTTAATTAATCCGTTTAAACAGTTGGAAATAGTGAAAATAAATCAATAGTTATCACTGAAAACCTGAAGACACGACATTGCTTTGCTAATACGATATCCGTATACTTGCAGATTTAAGCAAACATAAAGACTCATAAGCTTACTGGAAGACAAACTAATTAGCTAACATAGTTGCACATACCATCCAGGAGCTCATAGATGAGAACAAAATTATTACGGATAGCATCCTCATCAAATGCCCCTCCAAAATAAGATTTGAAAAGATTAACAGCCTGCAGGAAAAATAAGAAGAAACAGTGATGCTTTGATAGATCATAGATGTGAAGCACATTAAACTAGCAGTACAACGGCTGTTTGTACACAGTAAGAACAGCACAACTGTTACACAATTCAAAGAATGAAAAAAAAAAGGTTTTGAATATTGTAATGAAACAAACCAACATATTACCGGGTTACATATATAGTATATAAAGGGGAGCTAATATCTCTCACTTCAAAAGGGCCAAAAATCAATGAACATAAATAAATATAAACATTCATCATTCTCAGCTGGCCAATCATTTCTGAAAAACTGACATGAATGAGTTTAATATGGAATTTACCATTTCCAAGATAGCTGATATCTAGCACAGACAGGGGAGGAGGGTTAGATTCACATAACTGCTAAGAATTTACTAAAGAAACTTATGTGCCTATTTTGAAATCCAGGAAAGAAAAAAAAACAATGAAGATTGAAAAACAAAAAGATTACAATAGACGAATAGATATATCACACATGGTCCAGCAGGGGAAAATAATAACATAATTACTTATACAGCACTCAACATAAAACAAATCCAATGAAGCTCAGGACATAAATCATGAAAGGATATCAAAAAGACGAGACAAAATATAGAATGTAGAAAAAAGCATCATAAAATTACCTCCACGACAAATTTAAAGGCACAAGCCGCATTGGCGTTGCTGCTGACCACAATCACAATGTAGACATTGCTGATTCTCATGTAGAGAAAGGAGCAACCTCCTATCTGCCTCACAGGACATGTACCAAGTTCTTTTGTTTGCATTATATGCGTACGGAATGCGTCAACCATGTTGCCTCTGGTGATTAATACATGAACGACATAAGAAAGCCATTTAAGGCAGTGCTACTTAAACATATGAGATATGGCAGATACGAATGCCAAAAGAAAGCGATGCTTTCACATGCAGCAGGCTATACTTTTGTTTGGACTCAAGAAATTAGCATGTCCTTGCATTAGACAAGCCATGCACAAAATGACAACAAAAGAGGAGAACATACCAAGATGGATATATAGCGGCCAGCTATGAGAAAAAGATAGGCTAAATAATGAAACAGACCTGGCGAAGGTCGGAGCTGCATTAATTGAAGATAAATTTTGGAACATGAGTACAAATATTTTCCTTTGAAGGCTTTGAAGTCATATGTTGGCTCTAGCTAGATTCATAAAGTGGGTTATGAACAGAAAAAGATATGAAGGCCATTTGGAGACAAGACTGTCAAAATCAAACAAGGAGATGGGAGCATGGAAGATATTATGCAAAAGAATAGGCAAAGGAGCACCAATGGAAGTTGAACTAGAGTAATCAAGAGATCTAGGTTTGCTGAACTGAAGATAAAATGAATGATGTATACTTATATTTTTGAATATGTACTTCAACAAAAAAAATTGTTTGAAAATACTTTATAGTAATTTGTGAAGATAAGAATAATTTTCAATGCAATGGGTTACAACAACTGAAGTAATAATCTGAGAATATTCTAGTTTCCAAGCAGAGTCCCAGTATGAAAGAACATCGAGATGACCCCAAAAATCCAAATATTAATGTACAATCAATTAGTAAAAAAATAATAATAAAAGCTGGATCTGGTTGCAGAGGGCATTAAGGGGTTCATCTTCTCACTGCAGCAGTCAGGCTGTTATCAAAGACAACTTCATATTAGATGTCAAGAAGGCATAAGGATCCAAGATATCAAGGTATGAAATCAAATTAGATAAGCTTTCAGCAAGCATAACCATAGTAAATATGCTTCTTCTCTAAGAAGGTGTCAACTGAACTTGCAGAATGAACCACATGAAGATCAAACGTGATTATTTACCATAGGCTCTGAACTTTGAAATAAGTTAGTTGGGATATTGTAACTTCTATAATCAAAATACTGATGCAAGAAAAGGAACAAACATAGGTTCTACAATGCAGTCTTACAATTGGACAAATACCTTTTCTCCCTATAGTTCTTACACCTTACTTTTATCATGCTCCAATGAAAGCAATACTTTTTTTGGGGGGGGGGGGAAGGTAACC
This sequence comes from Tamarix austromongolica, assembly GCA_039764185.1. Lineage (NCBI taxonomy): Eukaryota > Viridiplantae > Streptophyta > Magnoliopsida > Caryophyllales > Tamaricaceae > Tamarix > Tamarix austromongolica. Next base: position 59,586,356 of record CM077809.1, read on the forward strand.
AATTCTTCCCCTTTTAAGCTATAGGAAAATATCACAGCCCTTCACTAGGGTATGCCCAAGGACATAAATAGTATTGAAATGATAAACAAGTAGTATAGCAGTTGAATCTTAGCCGTCAGACATTTATTCTAATGCTCCCTCTAAACCCATATTGCGTGACCTTATATCATCAAAAGCACATTATAGCTAGAAATCACCAAAAGCACAAGCAATAGTACACCTACTTCCAATATTGTCTACATGTAACCACACTGCTAACAATGGTCACAGACAGACGTTATGAACTTTGCGTAGAGCTTACCCCCAAAAGCTACCCTAAGAGAGGAGGGTGCCCTTAGGTCATATATACTATTAATCAATCCCATAATTGGCCAATGTGGGATCTTAACATACCACCAACCTTTCACAGCCCAACACACACACGGGATTGCTTTGCACTATACCTTTCCTTCCTGGGCGAACATTGTCATACTGAATTCACTATCCATGATGCACAATTGCACTAGAAGCTGTGGTGGCAGACTCTGATATCACTGTTATGACCTTTAGGTAGAACTCACCCTCAAAAGCTAGTATAAGAGGGAAGGGTACACTTAGGCCACACATATTGTTAATCAATTCCATACTTGACTAATGGGGAATCATAACAACATCATCCTCTGCAGCTGCCACTGCCATCAGTGGGCAAAGTCACCATCACTCACTTTCTTTCATTTTTTCAGATTAACATCTGCACTGATTCCATCATATTCTTATCATCTTCAGGATCTCCACCCAAACAACATCCCAGCCACTGTGGATGAGCTGGCAAACTGAAGGCAACAGTAGCAAGACAGAAAACTGGAGCTACCAGATGGAGAGTGTGTTTACAGCTAAAATTCATGGTCATGAATAATAGCAAACTCTACAATATATCAATCAGGGATAATTTTTGGATTTCAATGATGCCTAAGAGCAACTTTTGAGGCTTCAAATTCATTGGCCTCCGAAATAAATAAATAACCTCAAACAAGATAAGATGGAGTTACATGACTGCAGGTGTACATGGTCTATCCATGCCTTCATAATGAGTCTCAGGGGTGATACAAATCTGGAAATAGCCATGAGAGGCAAATAAGCAAATGAGGTGGAATTCACATTACAGAAATCTAGAGAAGAGCACAGGACTCAAATATAAATGAATAAGCGGTCATCATTCATTAATTGGCAACACCGAGAGTATTTTTGTGGGGGAGGAGGGGGGAATAAATAACCAGATCAAGCCACCAATATAAGTTTATCAGAATTTATCAGAATCACACTTGTTAGTTTTTCATGCCTACAATGAAGTATGACTCATTGTAAATCTAGCTCCACTCAGAATAACTTACAGCATTGCTAATCCTGAAGCTTGCCTTGCCCAACTGCAAGAAAAAAAGATAAAAATTCCCATGCAACATTTTTGAACCACAGATTATTTGCAGCCTATGCAACAAGTAAGGAAAAATGATATCACTGCCGAGATACATGGGAACCACGGACCAATTCTTGCAAGCAGAACAGGAACAAACTTGATTCAAATAACTAGGAGGTCGCTAGAATCTCTAGACTTTAAGTTGACTCTAGAAAACCGAAGAGGTAAACACAATGTTTGACAAGGCCTAAGTCACAACTAGGCAATAGGACTCCTAAAGCCTATGTGCTGGGCACAAGGCAAAGGCATGCATCAAGGGAAAGTGAGGTACCAAAAATGCCTAGTCTAATATTGCTTTTGATCTTTCTAAAAATATGTAATAGTTTCTTTCCTTCGCTGTGATAAATGTTTCCTTTCCTTTTCTAATCAAAATTAATCTTCTCTCTCTCCCTCCCTCCCTCCCCCTCTCTATTTCCTTTCCAATTTAAGATTAAGTTACCCTATTTATGAAAATAGAGCCAAAAAATAGCTAATTAGATTTCCTTCTCTACAGTAGATACCTTTTTTACTTTTTCATTCAACATTATGTCTATTGATCTTCACAACATTAAACATTACCTCTAATAACTTCTGGGCATATCTAATAGAGACCTACCAATAAAACGGATTGAAACTACAATTTCTACACACAGGGCCTCCCAAACATCAACATATGCCGTGATACTAGCCTAGTCTTAGAGCTTTGCATGGACTTCAGTAACAGGAGGGGAAGACTAGGGACATGGACATAAGTGAGTCATGATCTGAAAGGCCAAATGGAGCTCCGTGCATAAAGCTTTAGCATCCTACATTTCAAGCATTAGGAGGGAGGGATATTTGCAGTCTTTCCTCTATACTTCCCAGAAAATCAGTTCCTAAGATCTTCAGATCGCCCTAGAACAACCATATTGTTGATTCAAACTCAACCTCTGAGCAGTAAGTGTCATGCTTCATAATCTTCAGAAACCTGTTTTCTTTCCCTTTGAATATTCAAAAGACTCGAACAATCACCACGTAATGATAAGATTAAACCAGATAACGATTTACAGAAAATTGTTCATTCGTCCTGTTCAGATAACGACGACATTTCCTGCCAACCAAATATAAGAGCTTGCACTAGTTTTCAGGGACATTTGTTTAAGCTATGAAGTTGATAGGACATGCTACATCATTGATTTCGGCATAAGTATCAAACAAAACTTTCTATCTGAATTCAAATTTTAGGCCATAATGAAAACAGAACCTCGATTTCAAACGATAAAAGTGCGAGAACTGTACCCGACATCGTCCCGATACAGACGATTGATGAGGACATCGCCACGGAGATTCAAGAAGTATATGGCCGAAGCAGACACCGGCATCTCCGATCCAATGGTTCCAAATTCTAAAAACCCGAGCGGAGCTGGACGATTAATATATACGCAAGGTCAGTCCCAATTAAAACCAAATACTACCGAAATCGTCGCTAAATCGAAGATCTAGGTTTCCGGTTCTCGAGATTAAAGCTGACTCATTTCGTCTTGAATCTCAGGCCAATTACAGCGGATGATTTGAGAAAAGAAATGACAGTATCAATTGAAATTTAATTTCTGTTGGATGCAGCGAGGAGCACTTTGAGAAAATTCAATGGAGTAACTGGAGTTCGAATCCAGAGGTTCTCGGCGTCAAATTTCAGCTACGCAGTCAAGCAACTAAACGCCCTCCTTTGATGCATTTTCCATGCCACGCTGCTCGCACGTGTCTATATTAGTTATTATTTTCTGAGTAGGTTTTTTTGACTGATTATTTTCCATTTTCCACGTTCTAAATATTAAAAATAATTATTCATTTTAAAAAAATAGTTTAAAAAGTTTTTAAAATAAACATTTATCTTATATAACTATTTTTAATAAATAAAAATCAAATTAAATTTAATAGACAATAAAAATAACAATTAAATTTATACGAATCGTATGTCCTATCCATATTAAAATCTGATAAGAAATTTTATATTCATATATCTAAATAGGTATCTATTACATCACCCATATTTGTATTTAATAGATATCCGATATCTGATGAATTATCCGTCGCCCTATGGACAAACACATTACCTGCCAAACTCATTACCCGATAGATTAAAATTATCTATTACCATTACCTATTTATCAGTTACAATTACTTGTTTTCCTACCCAAAATTTTAATTATGCATAATTTACCTATGGAATTATTTTTGGACATTACATTATATATACAATATAGGGGGGAAATGCCAATAAATCATCAACTTAGTAGCTAAAGATGACAAGTCATCATATACCAAATCAACCATGATTCTGCTGTACATGATCTGGTCATGTTGCCGAGCTATAACTTGTTAGACTTCTACAACTTTTCTAATAACAAGCAAATTGTTCAAAATATATCTGAGTAGCATAATAGAAAATAATTGTAAAATATGTATAACACCCCAAAAATTTACTCTTGAAAAAATCAGTTTAAAGGGAAAATATGTAGAAGTTAAAATAGAAAATGGGTAATGTTACTGCCATAATCTATACCGAGAGGATGAATTCCCACAATGATATATCCAATGGTAAATGGGGAATAAACATTCTCACCGAATAAAATCATCAATGATCAAACCAGCGAAAAACCTATAAAATAACCCTAGATTTTGAAAACTTATCAAAGTAATAGAAAATTGAAAATCAATTACAGCACCATTAAATTTTCAATACAACATTTGAAAATTCCAAAATAGGTACAGGTAATAAAGATAAATTCTCGATGGATAAAACTCTAGATTGCCTACTCTCTCAAACCCACGTTTTCAACTTGTCAATAACAATTGATCTCAAGCTTACACAATAGGTCTACTCCCCACCATTATTGGATTGTCACATGACCCATTCAACCAATGTAGTATCAGTATGAGTCAAATATTAAGTAAATCACAACTACCTAACTCATTGGAGGAAACACAACACACATAAGTCACAGTAATTTTTACCTTACAATACTCATGCTCAAGTATACGTGTGATATAAAAACCGTTCCACTCATACAATTTTGCAAAGTTTATAACAGGCTATTAATTACTCGCTTAATAAGTATTAAGAAAAGCCATACATAATATGATAAGAGCAAGAGACACATGCGAAAGCTAAAGTAAGGTATACCCATATAGAATATCTTAGTCATAATTATCAATGGTACGCGGTAGTACATGTGGTAGTAGCAGAGGAAATATGAGACATGCATTGATATACGATAAAACATGCGGTCATAGATTCCTGCTTATAAATACACATCTATACATGATAGCACATAGGGTACGAGTATAACAAATCATGAATGTATGCTAAGCAACAAAACTACCTTAGAAGATAACATTCTACACCTAAGGCCCGTATGCGGTTTAAATAATAGATCATGTGATAATATGGTACAAATAGGCATTATATTGTAGCCTCATTGTAATGAAGACAACCAAGGGACGTGCATAAGATAATGAAATATAAATTCCATAAATGGATGAGAATAATCAATTATTGTATTCTATTGTTGTGACCACGTACATTTGATTATTTTAACTTGAGGATGGATACTCAAAGAAATCGTGACAACTAATCTAGTACTCGAACGATACTAGCCTTAACTAGTCCGCCTAGAAACGTAACTAAACCACCAAATAACAAGAGACTTAACCAGTTAAGTATGCATACCCACTATAGAGCCGAAATATATTGAGACACATATAGAGTATAAAAGGGATGCTCCGGACCTCGTAAGGCACCCAGAATCACAGAATAAAAAACCTCGAAAATGGTACCAAGTAAATACCAAACATAACTCTGATAGCCACCCCGAGTGGTACAAGTCCTTACTCAAAATCTTTCACTTTAAGTGATTAATGTTTTATTTAAGGATTTAACCAAGCATAAATAATTCTCACATAACAAAACTTAAATTACTTCCATCACACATTGAAATTCAATTATTATATCCATTCCAAGTGGCATTAAAGCCGATCAATTTCGAATGGCATTAAAGCCAATCAAATCCAAATGGCATTAAAGCAAAATAATTTCATGTGCCATTAAAGCCAATCCAATCCAAGTGGCATTAAAGCAAAATAATTCAAGTGGAATTAGAGCCGAATGATTCCATAACATGAAAATCCAATATATGTCATCATGCAATTTCAATCCATACTCAACCAATGATATGATTTTCCAATCCAATTATAACTGAGATACGTAACATATTCTAAAATCACCAAACATTTCATAATTAGCCGAACATGCTAACCACATAATCATGCTCAACCCTTCACATACTCAAACACATACGATAATCGAGAGGTATGCTAACACGTGTTTGCATTGAAGTTATAAGCTCATAGCTACACAAAATTACCACATAAAAACACAGTACATGCTTGACATACTTAAATAAAATAAAGCATACTCATCACCTTCCATTTCAAGAAGACATACATCTCATGATTCCGTCATAAGTAAAGGTAAGTAATGACTTACCTAAATCAAAAACTAGCTAAGCAAATTGAGAAAGAGATATCAAGATTTTGACAATCCACGAGAATGTTTTCCTAGATTGCCAATAGAAATTGTAAGACTAGGTTAGAAATTACCTTATCGATCAACAATTCAAGTATTACAACTTAATCAACAAATAGAGACACATACAATCTTTCTTGAAAAACGTAACTAAAACCTAAGACTCATGAGCATAGCTCTATTAAGATTTAAAATTAAGTACTAACCAAATCGAGTTCAACACATATCACTTAGAGTATTTCAAATCAATTTGGAAAACCAAGGAAAGAATAATAGAGGATAAGTTAATTTTATCAAAATGACTTACTAATCAAGTTTTACAACCAAAAAGATAAACCAACCAATTTCAAAGAGCTAATCCACACCGATAAGATAAAAATATAATTCAAATGATTTTAAATGAAAGCTAGTAATCTACTAGGTGAAAGAAGTATAAGCAAATCATTTTCATAAAACTATCTCTGAAATTTAGGGGTTCTGAGCCCGATTTGTAAACCAACCAATTAATTTTGATTACCTTAAATTGATAAATTAAGAATACAATTAAACTAAATTTAGATAATTAATTTTAATAAAATAGTATTACGAGTAGGTAATTTAAGATAATCGTTTCCTAAAAATTAGGGTTTTAAAGTCCAAGACACAAACTCAAAAAATTTAAATCAATTAATCCAATTGAAAGTGTTAAAATATAATTAAGGTCATTTCGACTATTTCTATAAATTCTATTTAAGAAAAAACAACTATATAAATGACTACTTTCATAATTGCATTTGAAATCTACAGTTTTAGCTGAAAAATGTAATTTGATTGAATTTTAATAATTTATTTAAATTGAATGTTTTGAAATACAATTATACCTATTTTATAACCTATTGCATAATTAATTAATCAAAAACAATAAGGAACACCCAATTTAATAAAACTAGGGTTTATGAGTCCATAATATAAATCCAATCAATTATCATTAAAGTATTAAAATTGATAGTTTGGGATTGCAATTAAATGTATTATAATGTAAATTATATAATCAATCAAATAAAATAACTTAATTATACAATCCAATTTGGATCTGTAAGAGTTTTGACTTAAAAATCTAATTCTAACTGATTTCACACAATTTTTCAAAGCATATTATAACATTAGTTAAATAAAACAACTTAATTATGCAATTCAATTTCAATACACACTGATTTTAACCTAGAATCCAATTTCAATTAATTTTGTACAAATTTATAAAATTGATAGTTTCAATATGAATTTAGATATATTTTTCAGCATATTGTATAATCAATTTATCAAAAATAGCTTAATCGAACGAATCTATGAAATCTGGACATTACCGGGTCAAAATTTTTATTTTCACAAATCAACCACATACACTACAATGAACCACTCTAAATCAATAATACTGCACATATATATACTTTAAAAACCAATTTATTTTATCATAAGTTAATTCATGCAAAATTACTAAAAACAAAAGTTAGGGTTTGGAGCAATTTGTGCCCAAAAAAATGCTGTGGAATTGGAGGGGATAAGGATTGTTGGAGCTTTGCCAAAGGTCAAGGACCGCATGTCAGTGGTCGAGCGACATTGAAGGTGGCCGAAAAATGGCAGCGCAAACTACTGCCACTGCCCATCGCTGCTATTATCTCTTGTTTCTGCTGCTGTTTGTGGTAGTGCGCTAGAGCTCGATTGCAAGTAATGATGAGTGGTGGTGATTCGATGACATGTGGTCAGGTGGTGTGATGGTCAACAAAGGAGAAAAGAGGAGCAAGGAAGAGGCGAGTCAGGGTTGGTGCTGCACGCAAGAAAGAAGATAAAGGGAGGAGAGAGAAGAGAAAGGAGGGGAGAAAAGAAAAGGAAAATTAGGGGGACCAGTTTGGGCTTATTATTATTTTTTAAAACTAATACATATGTACAATTAATAATACTAAACATCTGTAAATATTAATGGACGATTTTATCTAAAGTTCATTTAACAAAAAATCATTACATAAAGATCTAAAGGCATTAAAATCAATATAAAAATTATTTAAAGGATTTTAAAAAGCTTTTGGAAAAAAAAACATCAACGAACACAAAGATTTATATTATTTACGAAAATAAATAATATGACATCGAAAAGTATTGAAAACTATCTACAAATATTTAAACAATATTCTAAGGAACTAAGATTAATTTAAATGATTTTCAAAAAATATCATTTGTAACTAAAAGAGAAAAAATGGAGGAAAAGTAATTTCGGATGGAAAATCATAAATAAAATACGAAAAATCTTTTTAATGTAAATCTTTCTGAAGATTGTAACAACTCAAAAAAATAGATAAGTTCAAATATGAGAATATTTTCTACGCATAAAAATTACTAAAATAATTTTACTATTTAAATTAAAATTTATAATTTAAATAATTTATTTTAAAAATATATGTATAACTTAAAAAATAGATAAGTTCAAATATGAGAATATTTTATTCGGATAAAAATTATTAAAATAATTTTACTATTTTAAATTAAAATTTATAATTTAAATAATTTATTTTTTAAAAAAAAATAACTTAAAATAAATTCGTAATCACACAAGAAAGTTATAATTGAAAACGAATATAAAATATTAAAGAATAAAATATGAGAAAGAATGTATATATATATATATATATATATATATATATATATTTAAATAGAAATCAAAATCATATAAATATAATAAATTTATGGTCGTAAATGAACTTATCTAGACTGATCCGCTATGATAATGATTAATTAAATTTTAATATGAATTCAAAATCATCGATAAAATCTTAAAAGAAATTTAAATTAAAATAATTAAATATTTTTTTATCAAATTACGCTAATAAAATCATTAAGCTTGATAAAATTGAATTAAAAAAATACGGGGTATTACAAGATGTCAACAATAACTAGTAGATAATGTCCAAAAAATGGTAGGGCACAAATATCATTGATAGGAAGAAATTTTCAATCATCATTCTTAAATCTTCAGACTTAAATCATCATGCAACTACTTGATACAAAAAAAATGTATATATATTCATATATACTACATTTCCTAAGGACATTATAAAATTTATAAATATCTAAGTTTTACCTTATTTTCACCATCATTAGACTCCTTATACTCAAAAGAAGCACAATAAGTGCCACGATAATATGATATTTCATAACCATTGTTATCTAGTAAAGGATTATGATAATAAAATCAATAGATAAGATGGTACATATTTCATAGTTAAGCTAAATTTTAACAATATGCAAAAATATCACCATTGTCACTCATCATTGCTGCCCAAAGCTAATCTTAACCACCCATCTATGCTTCTAATGTCTTTGGATATAACTAATTGCGGTGAGAAGTGATAAATCTACCACTCGTGATAAAAGCAGATTCTTGAGAAACTTTGGAAACAAGAATAACAAGTATATCCCTAGTCATGTTTTGCAAAAAATAAAAACTTAGTGATTGTCTTCCACCACAAAAGAAATATCAAAGTCCTCCATCACTATCATAAAAACCTCCTCCAAGTAATAGTCAATATAACACTACAAAATTTACTTCTATTTTTTTAGCAGAAGTATAATATCAACATAAAATAAATGTTACCGCCGTAATTAATATAAGTCTAACTTGTCGTACTATCCTTATATTGATTACAAGGCAAAACAATTAAGGTTTAAAACATGATAAACAGAGAATAAGAGAACTTTTATGAACATAGATAAGGGTTTGGAGCTTAAATTTGAGTACAGTATCAAAATACATCAAAAGGGATCCCGTAAAACTAAGAGTCCAAAAAGATATTCGGATAAGAGCTAACCATTGGATAACATGACTCTACGCCCAACCTTGATACATAAGAGTCACTCCTCCACACATAAAATATTGTAAGAAGGAAAAAAAATCATGAAGTGGGTCCTCATCGACCTGTACAATATCATTCAAACCCTCTTCCTATAGGGATGAGCAGGACCTATGAAATGGACATTACTATGCTACGTATTGTGTAAGGTAATACTATAGTCAAGAAAGGGTAAAAATCATAAGGTCACATCAAGGGACAAACAAACATATAGATTAAACCAAATTATTTATTAATTTTAGGTATCATAGTGATAATGGCATCATGATGGTCCATAATCTTATTGATGTTTAGTTCAGGGACTCTACTATTCTTAACCGGTAGAATGGTATCAATAATATACAACCCCAGGGCACGAGTCTCCTAGCCACTATTCTCTACCAGGAGAATGGTATCAATAATATAGACCCCCATGGCATAAAGATCCTGACTACTATTCTCATCGGATGGAACGAACAGGTACAACCAGTCCGGACTCATGTAGTCTTTTACTTTAAGATTATTCTAGTGTTTTGTTTCAAATTAGGTTCAAGTACCCTACTATTCTCAGCTAGTATAATTGAATCAATAATATATAACCCTAAGATATAAATCTCCTTGCCACTATTTTCGTCTGGTGGAACAGGCAGGTACAATCGGTCATAACTCATATGATCTTTCACTTTAAATAATTAATATCTTATTCATAATTATATATCTCAAGGTCATCATATAAAAACAAATATAAAAGTGCAAGGCATGCAACTCATATTAACGTAAACAACAAAAATATATAACACACAACACTCAGAATGCCGGTATTTTCCCAAATGGCAAGGCCATATTTCCCCTAAGAAATCCAAATTTCATGTTATAAGCATAAATACTTCCATAATACTCAATTATCCACAAAATTTAGTATAACTTCATCAAATATTATTATTATCAACATATCCAAAAATCAAGATCTAACTCCAATATATTACACATGCGATAACAACCATGTCTCTAGAGTTACTATTCATAACTCATACTAAACCTTAATTTTACAAGTTAGGTATAATTTTTTTTATAAGACTTATATAGTCATCAAATTCAATCTACATTCCTATAATGACAATATTAACAATATATCTTAAAATTAGGATTTAAATCTAACATCTTATACATACAAAAATAACATTACCTCTAGAGTTACTATTCCCAATTTAGTTATTTTCTCATTTTATTTTAGATTTAGGCCATTCATAATTGCTCCAAACATTACACGTGATATTATTAGAATATTTTAAACTATTTATCACATTAAAATACCAAAATTTGTATATTTAACCCATATTTATCAACATACCCTTATGGGTAGCCAAACACCCCTATTTTACAAAAAACCTTATATGTCTAATATCATTATTTTCGATCCTCGATGGATTACATCACCATACATATTAATCGTACTCATTTTTCAATTACCATACTCTATCAGACCCACATTACAATACTAGATATCATTCTAATTCACTTAGGTTTTACAAGATAAGATCTATCATAACAATATCATATAAGCACATATTTTCTCATCATACTCAATTTCCATAAGATAATATTGTAATACCCCTAGAATTCACTACTGAAAATTTTCATTTTAATTAAAAGTTAAGCGAAAGCAAAACAATAAATTTCGGAGATGCTACTGCCACACTTAGTACCAACCGGCTTCATTCTACCGTTTTAGGACCAAGTGCTAAGACTAAAAAGGAACGGAGCACAATTTACACAAATTCAAACTTTCATTTAAATCAGAGTAGCACGTTAAATTCATTACAAGAGATAAAACCCACTATTAGTGGTTACAAGAGTAAAATTATTCAACAAAGAAATACTACGGTTAAAAGAGAAACCCTAAAAAGATTTCCGGACAATCTTTCCGCTCTTACCTAATAACAGCTTGAATGCCACCTGCAGCTAACTTACAAGGGACCCTGTCCATTGAATATGTAGGGGCCCACAAACGGAATCCTTTAGTACTACGGTATTGAATAACCTTTTATATTAGACTAAAAGGTACGGTCTGCATGCAACACATCATACTTAAACGAATGTAAAGAAAATATCATATGTAAGTATAAAGATAATCATAACAACATAAAAGCCCATACACAACACAACACAATATACAACAGGAAATGCATATCAATAGATCCATTAACTTAGCATTTCCATCACTTATTAAGAGTGACAAGAACCAAGGCCATACTTGTACTATATTAATAGGTCATAATGGTGAAATCAATACTTCTAGTCTTAAGCCATTAATCAAACATTATTCAACATCATGTCTCGAATTATATCCATATAAGTACAAGAACCCCACTATTATAGCTAGTTGATTGGAAATACACTCTGGGACAGAATGTACCTGACAACTATTATTTGTCGGTGAATCGGTCTCTAGGGCGAAAGGCTCATGGCCATTATTCTTACTGGTGGATCAGTCTGGCTCCAACTCACAAAGTGTTCCACTATAAGTAATTAGTATCTTTCCCATCATTTATCATCATCCAAGGTTTGGTTTATTGAACTTGGGATCCCCCACTATTATAGCCGGTGGACAGGAACATACTTTATGACAACATGCACCTGGTCACTATTATAATCGGTGGACCGGTATATATATACATTCTCCAGGGCAAAATGCTCCTGGCCACTATTACAACCGATAGACCGGTACATATGATATAATCTATTTGGGCCCGACTCAATAATCTTTTACTTTACATGATTAGTGTTTTCAATTTAATTAACACAATAGGCCCATTTATTTAACTTGAGGGAGAGATCACAAACCCAGAGATACAAAGGTACACCGCTCATACTAGCGCATACAAGCATCATAGTACCCTCCAACCATCAACCTTGTGACGCAAATGTACCCTGGTTGCATTGGTGCATGAGGACACGTAGTACCCTATCTACAAAGACACCTAATCTATAAATATGCATACCTCCTAAATAGGTCTATAAAGTAAGATAGAGTTTGATGTAGGGCTTGGCTGGGGCACTAAGGCAACAAAAACTAGAACAATCGTGGGCTAAACTATGTCTTTAGGGCAGTGACCTTTAAAGAGCCACCATTCCTAATCTCGAGGTCTTCCACTTTAATTATTAGTGTCTTAATTAAGGTGACCACGGGAAACATATCAATCACAACTTAATCAATTTCATTTGTATATGTTATTATTAAGTAACCCTTATTCATATTATTATCCATGTTAACTTAAATAGTTCAATAAGACCAACCTAGATTCCAATTCTTATACTTAGGCACCTTAGGTCAACATGACCAAAATGCCCCTAAGGCTAAGGATTCCTCTTATCCCTTATTTTCATTACATAATTCATTTTCATTTATCCACATGCCACAATAGGTTATCATACCATAATTATAATATGGGTCATAGAATCAAGTACTCCCTACCAAGGAATTATTGAATGCATAAACCCTAACATGTTCTTCTAGCACATCCAACATACATTTTCATGCATAATTAACAGTTAAAGCACCTCTTGCATGATTATGAAATAAACATTATACCATACCTGTAATTACCCATTCAACCTTATACTATCCATTATCCTTATGATATTCACTGATTTACCGAAATACACTTATCCTTATAATATATATGGTTATACTTAAACAAGTATTAATAAGACCATAAACCCTCATACTATTATTTAATATCCCTTATGTCTTATTATAGATACTTATTAAATCCACAGCTATGTTATATGCAAATTACCAATTTACCCCTCCTTACTTATACAATTACTAAAATACCTGTAACACCCCCAAATTTACTACTGAAAATTTTCGTTTAATTAAAGGGTTTAACGGGAGCGAAAAGATAAAACCATAAACTCGGGGGCATTACCACCACACTTAGTACCAGATCGGTTCACTCCTACCATTCCATTACTTAGTGCTAAGGCTAAACAAGGTTAACATCAAATATAATAATACATGAAGCACCGTACGATATAACATAACTAAAATATAATAATACATGACCCAAAAAAAATAGAGTCTGGCCGAGTCGCTCTCGAATCCCAAGTTAGGTCTAGGCTCAACGCTCAGCCCCACCCGATGCCTCGTAAGTGTCGTAGGAATCGAAGACGTCATCTCCTACCTGCACAAGCTCA